>PVLA01002736.1:0-250935 GCA_004027455.1 Hydrochoerus hydrochaeris | reverse complement strand
CATGGTCAGACCACTGGCCCTAGACCTGCAACGTCAGTGAAACATCAAAGCACCTCAGGCCTCCAATTGCCTTTCACCTCCATAGCTGTCATCACAGCCTGTATTTCTCCAGATCAGCCAGTCGCTTAAAGGGAGTGGAGGTCGGAGGTAGATTGGTACTTCTTTGCCAGTTTGTGTGCCAGAAAGGGCTGGGGTCTGGCTCTTCCCAGTCCGTCGGCAGCCCACACACGGCACTGGCTTCCTGGTATAGCCTTGTTCTCTCTCCCCTTGGTCTAAGAATGGTACAAGTGGCACTGGCTCCCAGGGAGAGGCTTGGGTCTAGCTGTTCTCAGTCTGCTGGTGGACCACACAGCCCTCTTTTCATTAATAAATCGTAGGTTGTTCCATGTGTTAGAATAAACCAATCAAATAAAAATAGGTAAGGGATATAAACAATTTAAAAAACAAAAAACAAGTGCAAATGACCACATCCACAGATTCTGACACTTCTAGTAATGACAGAAATGCAAATTGTGGGCTGGGGGTTTAGCTCAGTGGCATAAGTGCCTGCCTGGCTCGAGGTCATAAGTTTGATCCCTGGTACAAACAAACAAACAAAAATTGAAACAAAACTCAGATGCTTTTCCTTCTGTGTTTAGAAAACATTTTAAAGATAACTGTAGCAGGTTGAATGGTCTCAAGACTTCACAATTCATGCCCACCAGAAACTTATTGGAGTATGACCCTATTTGCAAATAGGGTCGCTGTACATTTAATTATAATGGCCACCCCCTCCATACATGTTTTCATCTTCTCCAGTTTCAGTCACCAACAGTAAAAGTGGTCAAAAAATATTAACTGGAAAATTCTAGAAATAATTACCAAGTTTTTAGGTTGTATACCATGCTGAGTGGTGCCCTGAAATCTTAAATTATTTGCTCCTTCCCACCTGGGAAATGAAAATCACCCTTTTGCTCAGCATATCAACACTGCAGGTTACCTGTCTGTTAGTCATGTAGTCACTAAAGGTGTGCAGGTTGTCAGATTGACAATGATGGTATCACAGTGCTGTGGTCAAGTAACCCTTATTTTAC
Source organism: Hydrochoerus hydrochaeris (assembly GCA_004027455.1). NCBI lineage: Eukaryota > Metazoa > Chordata > Mammalia > Rodentia > Hydrochaeridae > Hydrochoerus > Hydrochoerus hydrochaeris. Next base: position 249,862 of record PVLA01002736.1, on the reverse strand, counting down.
TTAATGTCCCAAAGTGCAAAAGTAGCAATGCTAGCAATGGGATATGCCAAAGAGTAGTCCCAAAGTGCTTTCTTTAAGTAAAAAAGGTGGAAGCTGTTGACTTAAGGAAAAAACATTATATCCTGAGGTTGGCAAGATCTTTAGTAAGAACCAATCTTCTATGTATGAAACTGTAAAGAAGAAAAAAGGAATTCATGATTTTGCCATTGCATCTCAAAGTGCCAAAATTCTGCTTATATTGCATAGGATAGAGGGCTAAGTAGTACTGAGTTCCAGGGACTCACAGGGGTTTTTGAATGTATCTCTGATGGATAAAAGTGACAGCTGTAATTAAGATGAGGTGCTACTGGATTAGAGTAGGCCTTAAACCCAAAGGCTGGTATCTTTATGAGAGGAAATGGCCCACAGAGACAGACAAAGAAAGAGATAGTGTCTGGAGTGATGCAGCCACAAGCCAAGGAATGCAAACAATTGCTGGAAGCCCTCGGAAGCTAAGAGACATGGAAGCCACGGTGGCTTTTGGGCCCTAGGGCTTTAAAGGGACCGTGACTCCTTGACGCAATGATTTCTGGCCTCTAGAAACTAAGTAAGGTTTGTGGATGTCTGTGACAGCAGCCCTAGAAGATGAATATAACAACACAGTGTGACCAGAATGGGAAGCAGCAGTGAAAAGTATAAATAAAATATAAATTAGAAGTCAAGCGTGGTGGTGTACACCTGTAATCCTAGCACTTGCAAGGCTGAGGGGGGCAACCTTTGAGTTCGAGGCCAGCCTGGGCTACAAAGAGAGCTCTAGGCCAGCCTGAACTGCATAGTGAGAGCCTGACTCAAAAAGACACCCCCCCAAAAAAAGTATGAATTAGTTGCATAACTTTGAAAACCATCAGGCAATACTAACTCAATTTAAATGATCAAAGCTTTTCACGTAACAATTTCACTATGAGAGACATATTCCAAGAAAGTGGTAAGAAATACGCACAAAGATTTTTTTTTAAAGAGTGAAATTAGTTAAGTAAACTTTGGTGCAAACTTACAATACAGATATTAAAAGTAAGAATGATCTTGACTGTCTGCCCGTGTCTTACAAAATAACAAAGCCTCTCACCATACAACCCAGCAATCACATTCATCTGCATTCACTCAAATGAACTGAAAATACAGCCACACAAGAACTTTCACACGACTATTTAGGACAAAGGTATTCATAATTATCAAAACTTGGAAGCAGTCAAAACATCCTCCAGTAGATGGACAAATACATACATTGTCATACACTTATTTCCCACAGTGTAAAATATTTGGTAATAAAAAGAAATGAGTTATCACTCAACAAAAGGCCTATAATTAGGTGTCAGAAGTCAACCTGAAAAGGTCATATTCTGTATGAGTGTCACTGCATGACGTTATGAAAAAGGCAAAGCCATGGAGACAGTTCTAGGGTTGTAGGAAGTGGAAAGCAAAGAACCTACAGTGTGTGTGACACGGTATCTACGGAGGCTCCTCAGATGTGAAACCATATCTCACGAGTGGGGAGGCTGGAAAGGGGGTGCTGTGCCTATGTGGGGTGAAGAAAGGTACAGAGCTCTCTGACTTGCTGCTCAATGGTGCTGTGAACCTGTCCACTCTAAGCAAGTCTATCGATTTAAAATTCCAAGAAAAATGAGCTTTAAAAATATTTCATGGCAAGAATATTCCAGATATATAAGACATTCACTGAGAAGAGTACAGAAATGCAACCTAATGTAGGATCATAATTGCGTTTTTACAAAGAGTGTACAAATACGTATCGCTAGATAGAGCATAGACAATACTAAAATGTTAACATAGATTATCTCCGTGAGGTGGGGCGAAGCAAAACTTTTCTGTTCTCCTTTTGTGGTTCCTTGTACTCTCCAAACTTTTAAAAATAAATATGTAGCACAGGAACACCGAGCTGTCTTCATTTATAAATGATAATAAATGCAAGCATTTGAGAAGCTGGAGAACATTCACGTGAGAAGTAACAAACCCCTTCCGGTAAGCTTCTGACGGTCTGTTAATTCTAACTCACCGGTCAGGTTCTCGCGCCTGGCTGCTGTGACCTCTGCTGGTCCCGAGCTTCCTCAGGGCTCGTATCCATCCACTTGCTACCCTTGCAGGGGTACACTCGTCCTCTCGCGCCCTTGTTTATATAATGAAGTTCCCAGATTTCTTGCCCGCCAATTCTTCTATTTCTCCTGCCATTTCCTGTACTTCCGGGGGGAAAAAAGCTCAAACAAAAGTACTCTTAAAAACTAGAAAATATGAGAGCAAAAAGGGGAAAATCAATAAAAATTTGGAAGACAAAGTTGAGAAATAGTCTCATCAAGCAGAAAAAAAATGACAATGACTGAGGAAATACGAGATAAAAAGAACGGTATTAGATCATTCTAAAAGGACAAACATGCAAGGAAGAAAATATTGCAGAATAATTTCTCAATCTGAAGGACATTTTCTAGTCTGAAAAGGCCTTACTCACCAAGAGCTAATCACAATGAATGACAAAGACCTACTTCACTAGGGGTGCAAGCTACTGGATGGCTTTTTTTTCCTACCAGAAATTGAACTCAAGACCTGGTGCATCACTGAGCTGTATTCCCCACCCCAGAGACCTACTTCATAACACATCAGAAAACTGGGAAACGGAAGATCTTAAAAGCTTCTAAAGAGGGAGAGACCAGGGATGCCTAAAAGGGGATTGGAAAGGCACTGCATCTAGTGCCAATACTAAAAGCTGTAAGTCAATAGTGTTGGGTACAAGATTAGGAGAAACCAACTTCAAACTACGAGACCATGCCCCGCCAGGAGGCCCAAAGACGCCCTCAGACATCATCGAACTCCCCTTGCTGTCATCCAGCCACTGCCAATGGCCCGCCATCAGCCAGCCGCATATATTTAAATATTAAGGGGCCATTGTTTTGAAGGAGGGACATTAGTTAGCTCCAAGGGCTGAATCCTTCTGAGCAGAAGCCAGTTACTATAATGCTACTTCCTTCTCCACAGCTCAGATGTGAAGGGAAGTCGGTTATGAGGTTTTGAGAAAATGATCTGCTGGCTTTTAAAGAGAGGATTAGCAGAGAAAAGGGTCCAGGCATTTCACTTCTAAACAGCACTGTCTTTTCACGGTGGCCACCTGGCAGTTTCCCACAGGGTCATATCCGTACACCAAGTTGCAAAGAGCTGAGACCTCTGGAAAGAACCCAAGTTCTTGAAAATATCACCAAGCCTACAGTGCAAATGCAGCTACCCTAACTCCAGGTTGACTCAATCTAATAAATGTCCTCTCCGCAGATGTTACTTTACTTGGTATTATCTGCAACTGAAAGCCCCATAAAGTGATACATGCTTTTTCTTAGAAAGCTAATGGACCCAAGAAACACGACAGGTGAGTTTACAGTGGCATTGGACTATGGTAAAAGAGATGACTCCTCGTCTTACACAAGATGCAATCAGTGATATCTACGGCAGACAAACCAAGAGGCAGCAGACTTGTGCATTATGCAGCACTACAGAAATAAATTCCAAAGAGAAAGCTAAAATGCTTACGTCTTATAGGGCTGCATCGCTGGTATAACAAGCATTTGGCTGGACTCTGTCCAGCATCCATGGCATGAAACTTCTATGATCCTTATTGTTTCCTGAACTGTAACAGCATCTTTGTTACGTCAATGAGGTGATGGATGGCGAGCTCCTATGTAATATCAGGATGGGACCTGGTCACCAGGAAGACCAGCCACATGATTAAAGGGTTAGGACTCGCAGCTACTTGACCAGGGGCAAGGTGAGCCTGGAGGTGGAGTTCAATCACGTAACCAATGATGCAATCAGCCACCATTCTTAGGATGGAGCCCTGATGTGCACCCTGGACTGAGAAGCCCAGTGGAATGCTGTGATTGGTCAATGTGCAGAGGGGCGAGGGCTGGGCAGCAGCAAGGGTGGGCAGCCAGGACCGAAGGCACAGAGCACCCTAGCAGATAGCACTGGAGGCCAGTGTCTGCCTGAGGATGTGGGACATAATACTCCTAAGATTTTCCTATCTCAATATTATCCCAGGATATAAAAGCGTTTTTTAAAAAAGAATATAAAAGGATTTCTGTCAGAGAAAAGTGTCAACTTAGTCAATTGATTCCAGACTTGAGACAGAGAATCACTATCCAGTTCAGGCTGTGCTTAGATTCACTTTGTAAGCCAGGCTGGCTTCGGATTTACAGCAATCCTCCTGCCTCAGCCCCCTGAGTGCGGGGATTACTGGCATTCACCACTGCATTCGGTCCAAACTTCAGATTCTTTAACACAAATGTCCAGTGGTTTCTTTAGGGATAAAGTCTGCCAAAGGTTACAGGGAACAATGCAACATCTGTCCTCTTCAGTATCATTCACTCTCCAGACAGTCCTTCCTCCTGCCCCAGGGCATCTTGGTCCCAGCCAAACAAACACTGAGCTGGGGTGCTCTGGGTCTCCCGAGATTTCCCCTCCTGAGTCATTCTGTTCCCCTTTCAGCCCCGAGGACCTGGTTTAAGCTACCTGGTAGCAAGAACACTAAGAATGAACTCACACATGAGAAGAGCTGGCTGCTCAACACTGGCATTAGCTCTTTAAAATTTAAGATGAGTTAGTTTTGAATATTTTAAATACTTCAGTGTGCTAATCAGGACAGAAGACATTTGGATGCTTTTCAATCAATTTATGGACAAAGTGCTGGCGAGTCAGGAGCCAAGTGTGCTGTGCTGAGACCTGGGTCCCTCATGCTCAGTAGCTCGGGGCCTGGCACAGTAGGGGCCACGTCAACCCCTGCAGGGCTTACAGCCCGGCTGAGCGTCTGTCCATCCAACTGCTTGTCTGTGCCTGGTGGGAACTAGAGTCTGCGGATAAGAACCCAGATCCCTGAGGGATGGGTGGCTAAGCCCCTCCCGGGCTCTGCAGGGAACCCACGCACCAGCTAAGCTGTGGAAAGCAGAGGCTGGAAGTTAACTTAGCTCTTGAAATGTTCTTTATGTCCTTATTGCTAGTGTCAAAGCAGAGTTTCCAGAATGATCTAGATGTACGCATCCCAAAGGGCTAGAATATCTGTACCGACATCAAAAAACACTCGAAATGGCAATGTGATATTTGTTTATTGTACTAGGGAAAAAACTACCAGGGAAAACGCCTTATCTGGAAAAACAATTTGAACTTTCACTCACCTCCCCAAATCTAAATTGATATCTAACACCCATTTTCCTGCAAAACAATAGCAGGCAGCAGAGTCAAAGCCTTTTATGCTGAGAAATGCTACAGAAACTGAGAAGAAACAAACACAGTCTTATTTTCTGTGCACACGTTCTCCTTTAACATCAAAGTGCACTTATATTTTTAAGCACTTAAGTGGAAAGAGTGACCATGTCCCCCGCACTCAGAGCCATTGCTACAATACCTGAACCTCTGCCAGGGTTTGGCCCGCCCCTCAGAAGCCCTCAGCACAGCCCTGTTTTCCAGCACTTTCACCACTCCCTTCACCTTCCCCTTTGTAAATGTCCTCTGGTATCAAGCACACTTTTACATTTTAAACACTTTATACCAAGGGGTGCATTTTAACTAAGCCCAGTGGTTAACACCATGTTTACTACCTGAATGTGAGTGATTGTAAAACATCTTTCTCTTTTCTTTTTTCTTTTGTTTTCTTTTTTTTTGTCTTTTTGAGACAGGGTCTCACTATGCAGTTCAGGCTGGCCTTGAGCTCACTTTGCAGCCCAGCCTGGTCTTGAACTTGCAATGATCCTGCTGCCTCAGCCTCCCGAGTATGGGGATTAAAGGCATGCGCCACCACACCCAGCTCTATACCATTGCTAGAATTGGAAATAATTACACTTGTGGTGTAGCCCTAATAACCCTGCTAATGATGCTTCTGACCCAAGATGCACTGAGAAGTAAGTTGGTACAATTACCGACATGCACCATGGCTGACATCAATCTCTTTTCTGATAGTGCTAAAGAAAGGAGACCTGCCAGCTCCTCTCCCCTTAGGAACATACTATACACACAGGGACGCCCCATGGTAGACATGGGTTATAAATCACCAACTACATGGAACAGGGCAAACAGAAACAGGGCTAAGCAATTACCAGAGGTGCAGTTAATGTGCTGTGAGCTCTGAAACTCAGGGTGACGACGGCACATACCTGCAGGTAAACGAGCTCATCTGAGCTCAAGGGCTCCTTGTACTGGTCACTAGCTGGCACTTTAGATAGCTCTGCTGCTTGCAGGACACGGGAGGCAGTAAGTTGTGTCCTGATGACCTTCAGGAGAGCAGAGGCAACAACAACCATGGGGAAGTTAGATTACCTTTACCTGCAGTGCTGTCTCTCACGGAACCCACCTGCACACGAAATGTCATGCACGCATGTGTGAACATGCATTCACACACATGCATTTGTTCTAGAAGAGGCTTATGGTGTTCGTCAAATACTGAGGGAGCACAGAGCCCTCCAGAGGGTTAAGAGCTATAGAGTTAACATCCAAGTGCATGTAGATGGGGCAGACACAGTAACCATGCAGTGAACATAATAAATTAATGAGGCAGTTTACTAAAAATGCCTCCTTGGTCTTGCAATTAACTACAGAATAAGAGTATAAAGAAGAGGAGCCAAACATCTTTGGAAAATGGTCACAGAATTTTGAGCTTGGTGACCCTTGAAGTGTTGGGGAGAGGAAAGAGGAAGAGAGAGAAGGGGATAGTATTACATTCAGAATTAAGAGAATGATTTCACTTCAAAGAATTGAATATTTAACCTCTGTACTTGTGTCACTCTTAGCTGAAGATTTTCTTCTATTTTTATGGGCCAAAGTATTCCTGGCTAAAGACAGAGATAAGATGAACTACAAAGGACCCTGCTTGCCTATAAAAATAAAAAGCAGATGAGAAAACAATCTTCAAAGCTTTCCTTGGAGTGATTTCTCTCTCTGGATTGACCCTGCTTTCCATATTCTCAGGGCATTAAGAAACCTCAGGGGGATGGAACCGCTTCATCTCACAAGGGCATTTAACAGATAAGCAAAGAGCAAAGAAAGCCAGAGACCGCCAGCCAAAGTATTAGTTTTTAAATAAAAAGCATTTCACATACTTAAAGTGTTTAACAAATTAGGAATTTGACTCAGAAGCATGGATTTGCCCTTGGACAGTAGCTTCTTCTTCTGCATCTTCATGCATTGTGGGAGAAATTTATACTTCTTTAGGAAACATTTATTAGGCAAAGGTTTTTTTCTTTTTTTGGTACTGGGGATCAAACTCAGGACCTGGTGCTTGTCAGGGAAGCACTTAAGCCACTGAGCTAAATCCCCAGCCCTAGGCAAAGGTTCTTGTTTAAGGTTCTCAGTTTTTTCTTCCTTTCTGTGAGTCCTAACCTCTGAAGTGAAAACAGTGACCAGCACCCAGCAGGTGCTCAAAACTGGCCCATCACAAAGGGCCTATCTTTAACATTTTAATTTCTATAGGCAAAAAACATTTCTGTAAATTTAAAAATTACTACTTGCTTTTATTATGCAAGTAAATCATGATAGAGCTCCAATTATGAAACAAACGAGGGTGCACACTCACCGTTACAAGGGCCAGCAGAAGGGCCCCAGGGTTATGGGACCAAAATGTCCTCCTGTGTTTGTTAGGAATTCAGATTCCGGGTTCCCTCCCAGACTCACCCCACCAGAAGCGCTGCAGTGGGGTAAAAGTCTGTACTTTAATACTTTCCCCATGTGAGTTTTTCCTATACCAAAGTTTAAAAGCCCCTGGCTTGGAAAAGGTAGTAAGGACAGAAAAAGACAAGGATGGGAACTTTTTACAAAAAGGACAGGGAAAGATGATGGGAAAAACTCATCTGTTATGTCTAGTAGGAGAGAGAAGAGCAAGAGAACTGGCCCCCTGGTTTGCTTCAGGGGCAGGGGGAGGACCTGAAAGTTACCTGGGAGATGCTTCTACCACTGCAGCATGCTGCCCTGGAGCAGTGTGTCCTGGAAGGGCCTTGGAGGCCACAATGGGGCTGGCAAGGGTGGAGCTGAGTTTATAAAGGACCTGCAGCTGGGCTTTGAACCACTCATTCAAACGGGAAAGGCTGCCAGGCACACTCGCTCAGCGTTCAGCGAGTGACTCTCTAACTTCAGCCTGCGTTTAGATTCCCTGGGAGCAGCAGCTACATTCCAGAACTTCCAGACCGCATCTCTGGAGGGACAAGGGTTCTGTGCTTCAGATGAGCCCCCACTGCCGCGGCCTGTGGCTCAGGCCTGGCACTCTGATGACCGTTGCTCCCCTCATTACCTCTCTGCTGAAGCCTCCTCTTACCACCAGCCAGCTGGGTTCACAGGCACTTTTTTCCTTTTTCTTTTGGCACAGGCTATGGAAAATGCAGATCTAAAGTCTTGAGAGCCAGCGGGGGTCAAGCCAGCAGTGTCCTGATGTAAGGCTACAACTGGAGAAAGAAACAGGCTGGAAGGACTAGCAGGTGAGCTGGAGGGAGAGAAAACCCACGAATTTCAGAACCATGGAATGTTCCAGGGAGTTGAATCCTCTCCCCCTAGAGTTTCTGGACTCCCTGAAACTGGATAAAAACGCTGCAGGCCTAGTTGCATTTTCTCTCCCCATTACCTGGGAAGAGTTCCTAGCTTTTCTTAGACTCCCAGGGCTCTGTGGCTTCCAACAGTCTATGCTCCCGACTCTGAACCATAACCCCTCCAGCCCGCCCAGGGTAAAGCAAGGGGCAGAACACCCCAGCTGCCAGAGTCACCAAGCTCTGCAGATGCCTGCCCCTGCTCCGGGGCTTCTCCGCGAGGGCGCCTGCCCAAAGGTAGAGGACCCCAGGGCCCTGGAGCTGCGCGTCCCCCAGAGCCTCCAAGTGAACTGCTGTGGCCATCTGTGTTTTTAAAAGGTTCACCTGCTCAGGCCCTCATGCCTTGAGGATGCAACGGATGCTGCCTACAGACCTTCTCCAAGTGCTCTGCTCCCACGCTGACCAGTGACTCTCAGAGACCCTGGGACTCAAACAGCCACACCCCCCAGGAGGCAGCAGGGGCCTGGGAGGTTTTCCCAACAGCCTGTATTCACAGCCTGCCTCCAAGACAGGTGCCAGGATACAAGGCCAAGAGGTTTTCCAGTTGGGCCAAAACAAATAGTAAGGTTCAGTCACAGGGAGCCACCCCTGGGGGAGGGGGACCAGGGAAGGTGGCTCCTGGGAGGTGGGGCCCTTCCGGAAGAGCATCCAGGCTTCCTGAATCCTCCTCTCTCGACTCCTGCAGCACAGTGCTCTCAGCTGAATTCCACACATACAGCACCATCAGAGCATAGTTCCTCTCCGTCTCCTCCCAGGCCAGCTCCCCGGCTGAGGATACAGTATGCTCAGGGCCATAAACACACACTCACGTGCACATACGCGCACACACATGCTCTGGCCAACAGTCAGTTGTACTGTTCCGTTTGTACTTGTGGCCGCAGCAGTTTACTGAGCAAAGAACCATTGCTCAGTGAAGCGTTGACAACGCTCAACGCAGTAAGTTGCTTCCCCCCATCCTGAAAAAAAAAACCTGTCCCTGAGGTGTGGAAGAGACTAATGATGAAAAGGAAGAAGGGGAATCGGTAAAAATGAAAACCCTTCTACCAGGCAGGCCACCGTGTCCTTCAGACTCTCTACTTTAAGAACCCCAAGTATGAGCCAGCAGAGAGCCTGGGAGAGTTCAGATGGAAGCCACCCATATTCCCAGAGAAGGACGGGGCGTCAGTCAGAGAACTGGTGAACACTTAGGTGTTTCTGTGAGTCTGATGAAAACATAACGTGTAAGCAGCGCAGCGATTGTCCTTACACGACTTTTACAGTCGTTTTGCAATTTACTGGCCAACATCAAAGGAATTAAACACAAAGCCTAGCGGTCCTCCAGTTCCTTTTCCACCTGAACTTGACTCAAAGTAACACCGAACACCCTGGTCCAGCTCCTGCTGTCCCACCAGCTGTGCTCTCTTTCAACTGGAAAATCACTGACTCTGTTACTGGGCTACATACCAAGATGATTCCCAGACCCGTCTCATTACTGTGATTTGGATTCAGCTCTACTCGCTTAAAATGATTTTATATTAATTTTTTTTTGAGACAAGGTCTCACTATGTAGTTCAAATACTTCTTAGACTCACTCCATAGCCCAGGCTGGCCTCAAACTTGCAGTGTTCCTCCTGCCTCAGCCTCCTGAGTACTGGGATTACAGGTGTGTGCCACCACACCCGGCTTATATTAAATTATAAACCTTGCCCACTGCCCAATCTTCCTTTAACTGGCCCAATAAGATTTAATAAGGCCCATAAAATAATTTAGAGGCTGAATCAATATATAAAATGCCACAGCAATGCACTTCTTAGTATCTATGATCACCTGCATTCCAGTTGCAGAATTATAACTATTAATGTTACTTAAAAAAAACTTTTAAGATGAATTTTTCAATGCAAAGGAAGTGGTTATTTTCTTTGTTTAGGTTTATTCCAACTGAAGATACTCTATAGTAATGACGACATTCAGTTTATGGCTATCGAAATTAGGTTTAAGGAGAAAACTATCACTTTTTCAAAAATTTATTCAGTTGGAGAAGCTGTCTTCCTTTAGAATCCTTGTTATACATGGATTACTAGTGCGTGCCAGCTCGATTCAGTAACTCCTTCCTCAGAATGTCTTACAACATCAATGTATTATTATTCAGTGCATCTCTAAGGTCCCAGAAGCACCATGGTGCTCCAGGCTGGCACTTGGTCTTCACACACAGGATTTAACACACAGAACTGGGGAAACAGGAACGGATTTCCTGAATGGGCGTTGAGCTCTCTTACATTTAAGCCACCGGAGGCTGACTAACTTTGTCTCTAATTAAAAAAGGAAAAAGTGGTACTATTAAAACTGTACTTACTTCCCATGACAGGCAGCCTAAGGGAAATCACCAGAGCCTGGTTTTGAATTTAAAAGGCCTATGCCAACGTGATTACGCAAACTCAGTTTCCTCAAATCCTGGCAATTTTTCTCAAGCCTAACTACTTCACTCCTACCCATCTGAGCCATCGGAGTCACTAACGCTGTGACATACGGAATCCATTCAAAGATGGGGTTCCTATGGGCCCAACCTTTCGTAACACAAGGTACCTGTTCCCATGTGGTCATCATAAATTAGGCGTACAATCAAGCTTTAATGAATGTTATTGTGTCATTATATATGATCACATCGAACAACTGGGGTAAACCATTACAGAACAGCAAATTATAACATCAGGTAACCATTTCCTTTCAAGCCTTCCCCTTAATAATCTGCTATCACACAAACACACACACACACACACAAACACCTGCTCTTTCTTGGCATATATTTGTGGTTTAAATTTAGTCAAATTAGCATTAATTTCTTTTTACAACTTTGGAAGTACTTTTCAATCTTTTTGGAAAACGAAGGAAAACATCAATTTACTCTGGTAAGGCTGGGGGTGTAACCCAGTGGACCAGAACTTCTCTAGTACATGCGAGGTTGTAGATTTGATTCCCCAGCACTGAAGAAAATAAAAACTAATTGAGTCTTAGTGAAGGTGCTTGTTGCTTTCCCTTTTCTTCATTAAGAAAGGGCTCTCACCAGCAGGACATGGAGCTGTGCTAGCGCTAGCGCAGCCGCGAACAGCACCGCGCGGGGAGGGGGTGGACATGTCCATTGCTGCCTGGCCTGACACTGACTCCGCTTCTTGATGCCAGCTCCCAGGCGAGGCTGCGCCGATACAGATAATAAGACAGACTGCGAAGCTGGCTGAAATAAGCGCTTGTAATCTTCATTTGCACGTGACTGGATTAAAGAGATGAAAGTGATAGGCCCATAATTATATGATTGCTACTATTAAAAACTACCTGTGCCAACTTCTAATTATGAAGGGGACAGCATATATGTGTTATCTCATCTCTTTCTTGAACCGCTGCCGAATTAATAAAACAAAACAAAAAACAAACATAAAACCAGAAGGGAAGAAGACCCAGATGAATGGGAGGTAGCAAAACCTTCTGGAAGACGAGAAATGAGTACTGGCATGGTGGCCAGATGAGCAGAAGCAGAATCTACCAAGGGAACACCACCAGTAGATTAATTCGTTCTGAGCCCCAGGCTGCGGGCCACCAAGGCAGAGTGGCAGGCCCAGGTCTGAGACCAGGCAGCGCCCCTGTGCCTCAGAGGGAATGCCTAGCCCCCCAGGAGGCACAGGGCCCGTGCGAATGCCTTCCCACCAGACAGCCAGCTTGCTCCAGAGCTTCCAGTGTGCTTCCTAGTGATGCCCTCCTTCTTCCTTTTTTAATTGTGGTGAAATACAGACAGTATAAAATTCACCATCTTAACCATTTATGAGTACACACTGTGCAACCTTCGGGGCTATTCAGCCAGAGTAGTCTTTCCAGGTTCCCAGGCTAAAACTGCTCTCGCTGATCACTAATTCCCCAGGCCCTCCTTCCTCCAAGACAGCGCATTCTGCCATCTCTGTGAATGTGACTCATGGAGAGGTATCTCACATGACTGGGATTACACGTTATTTGTCCTTTGTGACTGACATTTTTCACTCAGTGTGATTTCCTCAAGTTTCATCTACACTGCAGCACACATCAGAGTTTACTTCCTTTAAAAGCTGGGTGATATTCTACTGCATGAATGCACCACACTGTGTTTATTCATTCACCCATCAATGAATACTTGGGCTGCTTCCACCTGTTGGCTTTGCTGAATGACACTGCTATGAGCCTCCATGTGCAAATATCTTTGTGTTTGTGCTTCGCAGTGACTCATTCTTACATATGAACAGATAACTAAGGACCAGGGAAAGCTGGAAAACATCCCAATATTACAGACAGAAGCAACACACATGAGGAGAAAGAGCTCTTGAAGATTAAAAATAAAACAGTATAAACAAAAACAGTATTAGAAGTATTGAAAGTGAAACCACAGAACTCTTCCAGCAAATGTTATAAAATGAAAGATCAAACATAGAGAAGACTCGATGCAGATGATACACCATCAAAGCAACAGAATCTCCCATGAGAAGGGAAAGAAAGTATTTAATCAAAGGAACAGTGGAACACGTTTCCTCAAGACTAGAAGAAATCAGTGTTCCAAAGACCTTCTGAGAGCTCAGCAAAGGTGAAAACGTAACACAGGCAACACATCAAATGTGAAAGTCTCCCACATAAAAAAAAAAAAACAAAAACAGCAGACACTGAGAACGTTCAGAACAAAAATCAGGTTGCTTGAAGGCCTGGGAAAAAGAATAGCATCGGAGTCTCAAGAGCAACAGAGGCAACTAGATGGCAAAACAATGCTTTTCAAATTCAGAGCAAATTTTTAAGCTAGAATTCGGAATTCAAGCAAAACAGCAAGGCAGCAAGCAGAGTGTCTGCCAGAGCTGAGTCTCAGGAAGAGCAGAAGCAGGTCAGTGGCAGCAGGGCACAGAAGCACCTGACCAGCTCTGCAGCCTTGTTTCTGACTCATTTATTCACTCGACAGTGTTTACCGATGTCTACTATGTGCCAGGACTGTTCTGTTCTGGTGCTGGTAACACAAAGTAAACCAGAGTTCCTGCCCTCCTAGGGTTTTGTATTCTAAGGAAAAGAGAACAATAGACCAATATATCTCATTCCGTAAAGTGCTACAGGGAAGTAAACAGGGTAAGAAGGGGACACAGTGGGACCGTGCAGCGCTAGCTCAGAGTGCAGGGACCCTGGAGACAGAGAGCAGTGAGGGAGGAACCTGGGAGGGGCTGGGGACAGCAGCTGGGCAGAGGGACTTTTTCAGGGCCAGGCCGCCCTCACTCAGCCTCCCCGCTAATGCTAGATAAGCACTCTGGGAGGACAGGGTTTTCCTTTTGTTCCCATCCTTCTCATTTCCTGCACACCCTCTAGGAAATGAGTCTGCCTGGAGCCCTGCGGCAGAGCTACAGGGCCCCATTACCCTGTGGGGCTGTCAGGCCGGTCCTGTTTCCCTGCTCTGCAGAGCGCAGAGTTTACAAGGGAGACGAGACTCAGGCATAACATTTTACACTTGCCTTCTCTTTATGTGGATTTTAAAATGCACAACATCTCACCATCTTCACTCATAGATGGAAAAACACACACACCACCAGGTGAGGAGTATGCCCAGGGTCACAGATCGCATTAGCTGCAGTGCAAACTCGAACTTGGGCCTGCCTCAGAGGCCAACGCTAGGTCAAAACCAAACATAAAAATGTTTCTGTCCTATTATTTTTCATTTTTTTCCATACAGATTGTGGTGGACTGACAACCAGTAGTCAATCTGTAACTCCCAGCTGAATTGAGTCTGCGTAGCGCCGGGAGTGGACGGCCCACCTGAGGACAGCTGCCAACAACATAAAAAGGAGAATTGGAGAGGAAGAGGTGTATTGCTGGTTTTCCTGGAGGAGCCTGTTGAGCTTCTTTCCTGCCATGAACTTGGCTGATGATGTCATCAGCCAAGAACTTGTTGATGCCGAGGATGGCTGAGGTGCTTTTCAGGGGAACCCTGGTCCTTACTTTGAGTGCTGGTTCCTGGCTCCAGTGCAGATCTTCAGCCCGCTGGCACAGATCCTTCATCCCACTGGCGCAGACTTTCTGGCTTCCACCACTGACCTTAGGGCCTTCTCAGCACAGATCCTTGATACAGACTTGCATGAGATATTGTCGTGGGCTCTAGGCCTCCAGTTGGACTCATAGGGAGCATTGTCATGGGCTCTAGGTCTTCAGCTGGACTCATGAAGGACACTGCCACGGGATCCAGGCCCTCAGCTGGACTTTTTGGATCTTTAATGTGTGGACAGATTCCCTGCACTTCTTTTTTTGTATTTCACTCTTTGAGTGACTATTATAAAATCATCCTATAAATTATGCATCCTGTATTGTTTTCCTTGCAAACCCTGACTGTCACACAGAAACAAATCTCAAGCTGAGGGTGAGAACAAAGTCTCCTTTTATCATTTAATAAAATACAAGGCTACTTGTAATAAAATATAAGGCTAAGGCCACTTCAAAACAAGGTAAGAGACAGGTACCAGTTCTAATCTAACTTCAGATTAGAACAACCATGATCCTGGAGAAGAAATGCAAGCTAAAGGATGGAATCAATTTTGCCTAGAAGAAGAAAGGTGTTTCAGAGATTTAACTGCTGGTGTTAGCTCATTTTCTTCCAGAATATATCATCTTTCTTTTTCTTCTTTGTACTGGGGATTGAACTCACGACCTTGTGCTTACCAGCAGGCTCTTATGCCACTGAGCTAAATATACCATCCTGGTCTTCCTTTCCAAACCTCACACTCTTTACTGTGTTGGCCTTACAGCTCTGTTCACTGGTCCCAGGAGCAGGGGAACGTTTGTGTTTGCCTGGCAGGTTCCATCAGAGGTGCAGAATGGGAGGAGTGGCCGCTGCGTGCCAGAGCTGGGAGTCTGAAGCCACAGCCCCACTGCTCCTGCTGAGCAAGGAGCTCTAGCTAGGGTGGCCCGACCCCATCGGGTGGGGCAGAGCTCCCAAAGCTGATTCAAACTTTGACTCATCATTTGCAACCTGAAGTCAGGCAACTGGGTGGCCAGATTTAAAACACTGCATTTTAAAAATTACTTCCACATTTAATCCTTGAAACTGCCCCCATAGAAGCACACTTCCATCTGAAATCCACTTCAAATGTGTCATAAAGTAAACACAGACAACAGATGGACAGACTGATACGTGAGAAAAACAAAGTAAAATGACCAACGGAGACACTTCCCCCCACCCCCATATGAACATCCACTGGTTTTCACGGTGGCTTTGAAAAGTTCATAATGAATTCTTGCAGGCAGCAGGGGGGGACTCTCCCTTTCTCTGGGATGATCTCAGTGTCCATGTAAATGCCTCATTCAACAGCCCTGCCCCAGGCTTCCCGACTCCCTGACCACGAACTCAGCCTTCCCGGAACAGTGCTGCCATAAAGTTCATGCCACAGCCCCTCACTCCAGATTCCTTGCATTCCAGCTCAAGCACTGTAGGCACTTCCACTCCAGGAAGACTTCTAAGGCTGAAATCTCCCTATTCTCTATGACTTCTGCTTCTTCTCTACACCCCTCAGGAGGCATCAATAACCACACTCTCTCTCAGCCCCCTCATTGCCTTCTCTGCCGACATGGCTAGGGACTCCGACCCAGGGAGAAGGACACCCTCACAGCCCCTGCCTGAAGGGAGCCTGTCTGGATCTGTGAGGCCAGCTCCCCAGCACCCTGTGTAGGGATGGATGACAGATGAGACCCGTGGCTGGGTCCCCAGGCTCCCTCTGCACTGCCCACTACGCCGCCCCTTTCCTGGGTTGGAGAGATGCTCGCACAGAAAATCAACAGTAACTCCCTGGTATCACCCAACGCTTCATCCATAATCAAGATTTCCTGATGGTCTGAAAACTGTATTTTTCTCCTAACACATTTCAACCAGGACCCAAACAGGTTGAATATATCTTTCACCCCTATTAGTGAAACGGGACCTCCTTGTTTAGGGCAATGAAGATTGAAGCCCACAAAACAGCAAACAGCAAGAAAATGGCCAAATGTGTGTTTATTAAAAGAATAAAAGAGAAACTCTCTGCTAGTCGGAGAGGGGTGTTCCCTAAAGGGGTCACCATACAGGTTCGTCTATTGGGTTTTTATACAATTTGGGGGACAGATGTACCTGACAGAAAGCAGAGATTCTCCAGGTTGCAGGTAGGCCTTTGATGTCTGCTTCCTGGTACTGTACTTCCTCCCAGGTCTGGCCTTTGGTTAAGAGCCTGATCTGTTTTCTTTGGCATTTCATTAGGCCCTGATAATCTGCTTTGCTATGGTAATACACTTAGGCCCCAGCTCAGCTTGGACTTTACTTTGGTTATCTATCCAGGACCAGCGCCCTATCTTGGGACTCCCCGTCACCGGCTTCAGTTGCAGTCACACCCCTCTTCTTCAGGAGTCTTCAATGCCATTCATCTGCTGCAGAAACGGGCACCAGTCCCTGACCTACATTCTGGACTTGTCTGCTTCTTTCCTTGCGGCCCCATTGTTCCATTTCTTCTCTGCTCCCCGCTCCCTTGTGTAAGCTGAACCTAGTTCTCAACGTGTGATTAAATTTCTAGTTTCACCTTTTTAGTAAAAACAATTCGAGGCCGGGGTGTTTGTGGGCCCTCCTGTGAGTGACAGACCAGTGGACTGGGGTCATGTTCCCCTCAATCTTCCTCTAGAAATGTACCCACTCATGGTCACAGTCTGAATGTATTGTTTGATCAAGCGCTGAAATACGATTTTTCAGATTCCATCATTCTCATTCTCCCAATAGCTATGAGCCTCAATTCCTTCATAAAGGACTTTCCCTAATGTTACAGCTGTTTTTTTTAACCTGCATTAATTACACTGAAACACAAAAGGGAGGGTAAGAGCCTAAGGTCCCCCACCCCCCACCAGGCCTTCACAAAGAGCTACAGTCCCGTTCCCATATGCTTTGTATTTTTTTTTTTTTTTGGTACTGGGAATCAAACTCAGGACCTCATGCTTGTTAGGCAGACACTGAGCCACTGAGCTAAACTCCTGCTCCTTAGTTTTTTTTGAGACAGAGCCTTACAGTGGCCTTGAATTTACTATGTAGCCCAGGCTGGCCTCACAATCACAGTGATCCTCCTGCCTCAGCCTCCAAGTGCTGGGATTACAGGCGTGTGCCACTACATCTGGCCCAGAATTTTTAATTATGTTAGCAACTATTGCCCAGTTGTGAGAAGAATCAGTATTGATAATGCCTTTTTGGCATCTGTATACTTGTATTTAAATCTTGCAAAACTAATATGATAAATGGATTAGTAGACTGCATTTGAATACGTGGAGTAAGGCCTACTTGATCATGGCTTATTTTTAAATGTATCGTTAGATTCTGTTTGTTAACATTTTACTTAAAATTCTGCACTGACATTGACTAGTAACATTATGCTGAAGTTTCCTTTTTATAAAACCTTTTTCAGACTTTAATGTTATATTCATTTCATTGAGAGAACTTGGAATTTCTTGTCGGGTTTTTTTTTTTTCCTTTTTCTGTGCTCTGGAAGAGTTTTAAGTATGATTGAGATTATCTGAGATTTAAAGATTTGGAAGAACGTCGCTGTGAGACCATCTGGGCATGGAGCTTTTAATCAAGCTCTTTTGCAATTTTCATGTATAGCTGGGCTGTTGCAACGTTGTCTCTCTCCATGGACATCAACTTTGGTAAGTCATACCTGTATAGAAAGTGGCCTGTTTCATCTAGGTTTTTTGCATCAAGTTGTGCCAAGCAGTCGTTTATTTTACCTTTTTTCTTTTTTTTGGTACCGGGGATTGAATGCATGACCTCGAGCTTGCCAGGCAGGTGCTTACGCCACTGAGCTAAATTCCCGGCTCCTACCTTAAATTTCTTGTTTGGATAGATATTTTCTCCTTGTCATATCTTATTCAAGATATATAGTGCTTGCTTCTTTTTTTTTAATTAGGAAGGCTAATAGTTTTCTTTTTTCTGGATCTTTCTCTCAAGAACTGGACTAATGAATGATTAATTCTTCTGTTTACTAATCTGTTAGTCTTAGCTTTGGTACTGACTGCCAATTATCTTTCCATCTTTGCATTTATTTCTGTTATTTTCTCCCCCAGAATTAGATTTGATGCTAGGCTCACTTCTAATTTTTAAACACTTTTATTCCTATAGATGTTTATGCTATGAATCTTCCTAAGCATTGTTTCAACTGCACCCCATAGATACTGAGGCTACATTTTTATTGTTGTTATTTTCACAGAATTCTGTAGTTTTCTTCATATTTTCCTCTGAATCACAAAATCTCTTGCGTTTCCAGATTGAAGCTACTAGTATCTGTGTGTCTTCTCAGTTCCTATCTTGAATGAAACCTAAAGCCCAGGTAGGGCCTGTGGTATTAATACAGATAGCTAAGTTAGGGGAAAATATAATAGGCAGTCAGACAGGGCTGGGCCTCGGAGGGACTCAGTGTAGTAGATGAGAATCCATCAGGACCATGGCTGGAGGCGCATCTGAAAACTAAAATCCCACTGGCTAGTTCTACATACTTTCCTAAGGCACGAGCAGGGGATTATTCCAGAGATTTCCCACTATCTCCGTAGGGGTGGGCCATCCCCTCCCACCTCTATGACTAGGATTCAGACTGCTAAGATTAAAGACAAGGCCAAGACTATAGAGTATCAACCAAGGTTAATGATGTCACTCATGCACCCTTGCTAACCATTAGGTCAGTACTGCCCAAGCAACTATACTTGCAATCTTACTGGTTGATCATAATTTTGATCCATGTTGTACCCGCCTCATGATTTTGCTCTATAAAACTTCCTTTGAGAAGTGGGCTCATTGGCAGCCCATTCAGGACCCCTCCTATCTCTTGGGAACTGTTCCTATTCCCCATTTTTCTATTTGTATTCTACAGTAAATTATCCCATGGTTTCTTAGAATTCGTTCTTCTACTTTGGGGAACAGGAAATTAATGCATTTGACATCTAGCATTTCCCATGTATCAGTATAGCTCAGTGGTAAGCAGTTGTCTACATCTATGAGGTCCTGGCTGGGTTCGATCTCCTGCACAACTAAAAGCAGGGTGTGTGTGCCTGGGGTGGGGGGAGCTGGCCAGGATGTGAAGGTAGCACTCCCATGAATGGGATTGAAAGAGGACCCCGTTGGGTATGGTGGAGCATGTCTATAATCCCAGAAATCGGTAGGCTGAGGCAGGAGGATCAAGTTTGAAACCAGTCTGGGCTACATAGTGAGTTCAAGACCAGGCTGAACCACATAGCAAAACCCTGTCTTAAAAAATAAAAACAAAAACAAAATGGAAAAGAGGACTCAGAGAGTCCCTGGCCCTTCTACCAGGCTAAGACACAGTGAGAAGGTGATATTTTTGATGGAGAGCAGGAGTGCTCATCAGATCTCAAACCTGGTGCAGCCACTAGAACTGTGACAATACATTTCCATTGTTTATAAGCCACTGAGTTTGTGATGCTTCTGTTGTAGCATTCAGACAGACTAAGAAAAAAGATTTTTTCCCCATTGAAAAAAATAATCTTTATTTGAATGTTTGAATGTTGAAGCAAATAGGCACTCCTCAGGAAGCTTTGTTTATATATGTACTTAACTCTTTTTCTTTGATTTCTTCTTCTAGTGCTATTAGTTTTACTCCAAAGATGTCACACTGCTGGTGCTCACTTTTGACAGAGTGTATGCTCCAATCCTGGCTGTGTTACTAACCAGCTACTGTAAAACTTCCAGGAAGTCAAATGATTGCTCTGAGCTGTACCATCTCCCCATGTTTAAGTAGGGTGTTGACAGTGAGGTTTGTTTTAGGTCTAAATTCCATTCTATAGCTGCACTGTAAGTGATAATTACCTCTGTTTTCTATCTAGAATAAATTGGCACTGAAGTAAAAAGCTGTTCCTCGCCTGTTCTTGTTCTCTAAAGCAGTAGAATTTAGAGAGTCTTGTGACCACTTTTTACATTTCCCTCTTAACATCCATGTGAGTGTCTTCTCTTAATGCCAGTGAAATTGTGAGAGCATGTTAAGATGGTTTAGTAGTTTACTTCATGGAACTAATTTAAGGACAAATCCTTTGAAGGAAGAAAGGTAACTTTTTAAAACAAAGTTTTCAGGGGCTTTACATAAATTTCAAGGAAATCTTCACTCTGAAGGCAGGTGACAGCCCCTAGAAAGTTAGGAAAATGAATTTTAAAGATGACTGCTTTTCTTGTGCTTTAAGACACTACAGATGTATGATCTGAACCCAGGTCTGGGTGCTGGCAAAACCTATCCTAATTCTTTCTGTTAGTTTAGAAACGAGGACAGCAATGCGTTCTCTTTTTGGTTCCTCTGGGTATTTTGTGATTGTTGATGTTCTTTTTTCTTTTTAGCCTTAAAAAAAAATCATGGTAAAATACAAGGCAAGACATCATCTTAACCATGCTCAGGTGTCATGTCCAGGAAAATACTGACACTGTTGTGCAACCAGCATTTTATTTTTGTCATCATTAATTTGTACTTTTACTCAGAAAACACTGCTTGAGTTCTATTATTCAAAACGATTTGAAAAAATGTTTAGTTTCGCTTTTTTAACAGTCAACTAAACAGGCCAATTTGTATAAAGGATTCATGCAGATTTGAAAACAAGGCAGAGTCTCTCCTAGTGGGGTACTGAGTTAAATACATACACACATTTCTTTACTGGTCATTTATTTAGGTGGTGAACATTCTTACCAATGTTTCCCAAATGCTCTGTACGACAGTGAGGTGTAAACACACACACACACACAGACACACCCCGTTACTGATGGGGATCTGTTTGTCCCTTCACCTCCTATAGCTGCCACCTTAAGAGAGCAGCCTCTGGGTTACTCTGAGCATCTGTAGTTATAACTGTTACTGTTTAATCATACATTACAGATGTAAGCATTATGTGGAGTCTCTCTCAGCTGGTGCTTTTTTGGCCTTAACTCTACCTCCTCTGATAGACAATAAGCTTTCTTTGCCTGGTATTTGCCTGATACATCTTCCTCTATTTCTAACACCTATCAGTTCCTTACATGGTATGTTTCTGAGTTAAATTTTAATTTACCAGTCCATCTGAGAATCTGTACCTTCTGTTTGTTGTTGTGGCTGGCGGTTGGAGATTCAACTCAGGGCCCAGCAAATGCCAAACACAGTGCTCTACCACCGAGCTACACACCTATAGCCTCAGGAGTCTCTTAGTATTAAATCACATCTAGATAATCCTATCTACATTTACAATATGGATGATTTGTACACTGCTTAATGCATATTATTTCTGTGTTCTTCCCTCTTTTCTTTTTTGGTGTTTCTTTTAGTACTTAGAAAGTCTGTGTTTTTGTTGTAGTTGCTTCCTAATATTAACCTCTATAATAGTTTTAATCATCTGTCTTTAAATTATCTGCAGGCTTCACAAACTGGGAAATTCCAAAACTTACTCAGCGTCACAGTGTCACAGTTACCTCTGATTCTAAAAACAGGCTCTTTCCACCATGACTAGTCATGATAAAGCAATGCGTGGATAGGGATGGAGATTTTCCTTTTTCTTTTGGACTGGGGATCGAACTCATGACCTCATGCCTACCAGGCAAGTGCTTAAGCCACTGAGCTAAATCCCTGGCCCATGATGGAGATTTTCTAGGGAGAATAAAAAGAATGTCACTTCTCCCTCTTACCACAACAGAGAAAGAGAAATTAAAAATAATGAAGACAGGCATTGGGAAAATGGAAAAGTAAACCATATAGAAGTGTGGAAATTAATGCAAATGTCAGTAAAATCTGTAGTCTATTAATTTTCAGGTTAGTACTTTTCATTGGTAAATCAACAGATTAACTCTTAGGCTGCCCAGAAACATACCTGTAAAAAGCTATGATTTCTAAGTTTCTAAGAACATCTTCACTTAGCAGTTTAGAACCTTCTAAAATTAAAGTAAAAAAGACATTGGTGTGAAAATGCAAGGGTTAGCTGTGTGGGAAAATGTCTAATTGGGGGTTGTTAAGTTTCTTGTCTCTTGAGGAGAATAAATATTTTGAAGAGTAACACTGAAGGTGGCATTTTTAAAAGAAGCTAACTGGTTACTAGAAGCCACAGGAAAAAGAACAAAAAAGAAAATAGTAATAGAACAATCAAAGAAAATGATAATGAGATAATAAATAGGTTAACAGTGAAATGACATTAATTAAAGAGGTAATAAGATATCATTAAAATTTTAATTAGACTTAAAGTAGTGGAAGGAAATACTGAGAAACTGAAATACCTGACTTTATAAAAATTCTGAACTAGTGTACTTAAAAACTTTACACATTTTAAAAGAAAAATGCAATTAGCAAAAAATATGTGAAAAAACTGTGCAACCAGAGAAGTGTCCAACAAACAAGGACACCAGTGGTCAATCTTTTATGCAATGGTCTCTTATTTATTTATTTATTTGGTCTTTTTGAGACAGGGTCTCACTATGCAGTTCGGGCTGGCCTTGAGCTCACTTTGTAACCCAGGTTGGTCTTCAATTTGCCAGGATCCTCCTGCCTCAGGCTCCCGGGTGCTGGGATTATAGGCATGCACCACCACACCCAGCAACAACCACATATTTGGGTGTGACTTTTTAAGGTGGCTCTGGGGGTTAAACCAGGAGCTTCTCACATGCAAGGCAGGTGCTCTACCACTGAGCTACACCACCAGCCCTACTCCCCCATTAGCACAATGAGAAGTCGGGACTCCCAGTTGGTGAATAAATTCCCCTCCTCTTTGGGAAGTCAGGAGGGCACTGTGTGTCCAAATGTAAACCTAGGGCCAGAGACACAGCTCAATGGTAAAGTGCTTGAGAGAAGCCCTGGCTTCCATCTCCCTGGCATCACTGCCCCTAAATGTAAGCTAATCTGACCCTTTCCCCACCGAATCTACTTCTGGGAACTTTCCCACAGAAGACCACCACATACCTATGCAAAGAGAGGATCTCAGAAGCAGCGCTTAAGAGTGAAAGCCAGGAAAAGCTCAAATATCCCCTAATAATGGATGGGATAAATAAATAACATATTCACAAAAAGGACATCTGTCAGATCATTCAGAACATACAGACGCTGGAGATGGTGTGCCACTGGGATTCAGTCCCTGCCCCAAGAGGGCCTGGCCCCCTCTGTCTGCACACAGACCTCCAGGCCCTTCTGCTAACTGCTGATGCAACATCCGCTCTCCGCTGTGCTTGGATCTCGGATGCCCCCAAAGCCTGTGCTCTGAAAGCTGGTCTCCAGTGTGGTCCTACCAGGAGGTGGTGGAACCTCTCAGAGGCGGGGCCTGGGGAGAGGCCGTAGGTCACAGGGACTGAGGGATCCCAGGCTCTTCCTCTGCCTCTCTCTCTCTTGAAGCCTGGACACAATGTGAAATGATTCCTAGCCCCATGCCACCATGATGTATTACACCAACTCAGGCCCAAACTATGGGCCATCATAAACTGTGTGTGTGTGTGCGTGCGTGTGTGTGTGTGTGTGTGTGTGTATGTGTGTGTGTGTGTGTTTGAGATGGGGTCTCCCTTTGTAGTTTAGGCTGGCCTTGAACTCAGTATTGGAGCCCAGGCAGGCCTCAAACTCATCACAATCCTCCTGCCTCAGTCTCTCAAGTTCTAGGATTACTAGCACGCACTACCACCCCTGGCTAACCTTTCCTCTTCTGAAGTTAATTATCTCAGGCTTTTTGTTATAGTAACAGAAAGCTGAGTCACATACTCTTCCATCAGCAATAAAAAGGAGTGAAGCACTGACACATACAATGGCATGGACAAACCTTGAAAATATTACGCTGAGTGAAAGAAGCCAGACACAAATGACCAAGTGTTCTAGGATTTCACTTATACAACACGTTCAGAATGGGCAATTCATAAAGCCTAGAGGGTATTAGTGGTTGCCAAGACTAAGGAGTGGTGAGGATGCAGGGGTAGCAGTGATTGCTAACTGGTATGACGTTCTACATGGGCACTTGAAAATGTTGTAGAATTAGACAAAGCTGGTGATTTTGTAACTTTACAAATATGCTCAATACCACTGAACTGTACACTTTACATGGGTGAACTGTACGCTATGCATTCTATCTCACAGAGGCCATTAGAAAACTAAAAGCTCTCCCATATGCTAAGTATCTTTTCACACCCACTGCCACTCTATACTTCTGGGTTTTTTGTTTGTTTGTTTGTTTGTTTGTTTTGTTTTGGAGACAGGGTCCTGTAGTCCAGGCTGACCTTGAACTTATTAGCCCAGGCTGGCCCTGAACTCATAGCAATCCTCTTGCCTCAGCCTTCTGATTGCTGACATTACAAGAGTATACCACAATGCCCAGCTCGTCCGTACCCTCATTCTCGCTGTAAAACATTCCTTGTTTATTCTATGTGTGGGCAGCAAGCCAGCTCTATACCTGTCTTCATACTCATCTGTTACTTCGTTTTCCTAGAAAGCATCAGATACTACATATATATATAGCTAAAACGAAAATTATTTCCCTTTGATTTAGAGTATCTGAAATCTATAAGGAAGTATACAAACTTAGACAAAAGCTCATCTTCAAAGCAGTAATTTTTTAAAACAATAGTTTTTAGAATGAGAAAAAGTACAAACAATTGAAATGCTTTTTACTATTTTATTTTTGATTGATACATTATTTATACCTATTTATAAGGGACAATGTAATGTTTTGGTTCATGCATATATTGGGTACTGGCTAAGTAGCATAATTACACCACAGTTTTATCATTTCCTTATGGGAAGGATATTAAAAATCCTCTCTTGTGACTATTATAAGATATATAATACATTATCAATTATGTTCATCCTGCTATGCCACAGAACACCACACTGAATCACCCTCCTAATCCTCTTTCCTCCTTTTCCCCAATCTCTGGAAACCAGTGTTCCAATCTCAACTTCTATGAGATCAACAGTATTCGATTTTTCTGAGTGAGGCCATGCAGTGTTTCTCTTTTTCCCCTGGCTTATTTCACTTAACATAATGTCTCCAGGTGTAATCAGTGTGGTAGCACCTGACAGCATTACATCCTTTTTACAGCTGACAATGTTCCTTTGTATGCAAATTCATTCTTTATTCATTCAACCACTGACACACATGCAAGTGGATTTCACATCCTGGTGACCATTAATAGAGCTGCCATGAACATGGGCAGGAGCACAGGTGTCTTATCAATATGCTGACTTTATTTTCACTGGCTTCATATCCTGGAGTGGGGCTGCTGAGGCTCCCGGTAGTTCTATTTTTAGCTTTCCAGAATGACTGCAGCAATGGGATGAGAGCTCCTCTTTCTCTATGTCCTCACCAGCATTTGTTATTTATCTTTTTGATAAGAACCATTTTAAGTGGAGTGAGGAGTTATCTCATTGTAGTTCAAGTATTGAACAACAGAAGAATTGGGCCAGAGATTTAGCTCAGTGGCATAAGTGCCTGCTTGGCAAGTGCGAGGTCATGAGTTTGATCTCCGGTCCCCTCTTCTTCCTCAAAAACCCCAGAAGAATCAATAAACCACAATAGGCCATGCAAGAGAGAGTGCAAAGCAGTAAAAATGTTTTCAAAGACTATGAGATATAAAGAAAGAATATTCATGATCTATATGTGAGAAAGCAGAATAGGAATATGTATATCCATCCATTCATCCACCCATCCATCCATCCATCCATCCATACGGGAACATGGACGGGTTAGGGGCACTCACTGCTTTCCTCTGTATTAGTGCGGTAACCACACTGACTATCTCGGGAGATGGGGAGCCTCCCCACAGAGAGCAGGGGGCCGATCACAGGCCCTTTCTCTAAAGTTTGCAGCTGAGCTGGTGAGCTTCACCTCAACTGCTCTCTAACCTGAGCGCTAACTCCAGCCTGGCCTGCAAGTCTGCTGCGCCTGCTGCTATCTGAGGAATGCCTGGGGCCTAGGCCCGCCTGGACAGCTCCAGCTCCTACAGTCCCACGCAGGAATTCCAGCCTTCTCAGTGCTCCCCCGGAATGCAGCAGCGAGCCTCCCAGCACACCAGGCTGTAAGTAGCAGGGTTAATCCCACTGGAATGCTGGCTGTGCCCACCTGTGCCAGCAACGTTCTCTGGCATCTTTTTTGTCTTATTTTTAAAAAATTTTAATTAGGACACGTTTGTAGTGCATACACTTGTCAGACACAACACACACAAAGCTCTTTTAATTCCCCTCTGTCTCTCCTCCCTGTCTGCTCCTTCTACCTCTTGCTCCCCTTCCCATTTAAAAAACAGTCTCCCTGCTTCCTAGTATCTATCTTTTATTTTGCTCTTTATTTGTATTTTTCATGTAAGAGGAACCACATGATGTCTAAGCTTATGCATCTGATTCATTTCACTTAACATTATGATTTCAGTGCATCCATTTGCCTATGAATGACTCTAGTTTATCCTTTTTATGGCAGAATAACTATTGTGTACAGATACCACATTTTCTTTTTCGTTTATCTGTGTTGATGGACATACAGGCTGGTTTGAGATTTAGCTGTTATACAGAGTACTGCATGGATTACATCTTTTGTGTTCACCTGCACCAGTTAAATTAAATAATCTGCTCCAGCTACTCCATCCACTATGACTGGTGACAGTCCCAACTTTCCTGATGCTTGTCTCAAGTTTGGTTTGCAAGTAAAGCAATTGGTTTGGGTCACCAACTGCTATGGTTTGTTCACTTCCAAACTTACTTTGAAGCCAATTACCATCTGCAGTGGTCCTGGGAGTGGTGATGGGTCATGGAGGCTTTGCCCTCCCTAACAGATGAATTCACACAATATTATGGGAGGGGTTCTGTGATAAAAGCAGGCTCATGTGGCCAGCTTGCCCTGCTTCGCCATGCCTTGTGCTCTATGACGACACACAGGCTGCACCAAACCCCCTCCCTGGGTGACAGTGCAAGCTCTTGGAAGCCCCAGCCTACAGAACCATGTGCTAAACAAACCTCTATTCTTAATAATTACTTCGCCTCAAATATTCTGTGATAGCAACAACAGAAACAGACTAAGATGCCACTGGCTGTGGTGTCTTCTCCAGGCTAGGTGCACACAAAACGCACCTTTTTCTCAGAACATACTAAATGTTGTAATGGTCACTCTGATATCACGGTGAGTCCCAGGCGGTCACCTAGTGTGTGGGATTATGCACTCTCAGTGTAGCGTGTGACACTCAGTCCCTTGCCTTTTCAGGGCGATGCTCTGGTTTCTGGCTTCCTTCTGTCCCAGCAGAAATGACAGGGGCACCCTGCACTGCGAAGAAGTCTGCTCAAACTGGGCCTCCGTCCCGCCTGGTAACACCCAGCTCTCTGAGGACACAGGGCTACCTCGTGCTACCAGCAGTGTGGTACGGTCACAAAGGCGGATGTCCAGCCCTCTCTGGCCCCAGCTCTACTTCTCTTCTGCTCTGGTTACTTGAGAAGTTAGCTCCCAACATCTGCACACCTGAGTTTTTGCATCTTCACAAGGGAGGTGATGACATCCACCTGGAAGCAGATGTTCACCAAAAGTCGCTGTCTCTTCACCTATGTGCCCTCCTTTTCAATTAAAAACAACCCCGGCCCCCAGCATTTGTTGTTGTGAAAAATAATAATTAAAAGCCCTATGGAACAGTGCCTACCAAGATCCCAGGACATTATTTTTACAGATGGTCATGTGTCACGTATGACTTTTCCACATGTACTATACTGGGATGGATGTTAAACAGTGTTAGTAGCTTTCTAGCACTGAGCAAAACACCCAAGATAATCAGTTTATAAGGGAAAAAGGTTTACTCTGGCTCATGGGTTCAGCCCATGGTCACTTGAACCCACCGCCTTTGGGCCTGGAGTGGGGCAGCACAGTACAGTAGGGAGCCCCATCTCTCCACTCTACCACCTCCTAACAGCACCACACCGAGGGCCACCCCTTTAACACGTGGGGCCCAAACACGGTGAGCCAGCAGGTTCCTAGGATCCATGAGCAGAGGAACATTCTCTCATACATTTCCTTCAAGTCTTTTGATAGGAAGGTCTCTCTTTTTTATAGTTTTATTGAGGTCTACTCACAGACCATAAAATTGGCCCATTGAAAGGGTAAAGTTCAGTGGTTTTTATTATGGACACACAGACCTTGACCACCAGAGAGAGGAAGGTAAAAAATAAACTAAGTCCTCTCTCTGTGGCCGGCATTCTCTGTCCCCATCATAGCCTCGCCTCTCCTTCCACTCCTGTTTTCCTGGGTGTCTCATTTAACCACAGCGCCCTCAGAGCCTCTGGGCAGCACCTCCCGGTGGCTGGCAAGCATGAGAGGAGGGAGGGTGGGAGGGAGCGAGGGACAGATGGGCCGAAGGACCAGCCAGGGTGGGGACTCTAGCTCACCACAGTGTGACCCCGAAACAAGCAAACTGCAGAGACATGGACAAAAATGCAAAGTCAGACACACAGCTACAATAGCAGCACTCCGGAAGGCTGAGGCAGGAGGACCACATGTTTGAGCCCAGCCTGAGTAATTCAGTGTCTTAGAGAGATACTGTCTCAAAAAATACCAGGGCTGGGTGCAGCCAAGTGTGAAGGCCCTGGGATCAACCACTAGCGCCTCACACACCAAGGGGAGTCAAATATAAAAGCATTTTTTATGGACTTTTAAAATACAGACAGCAAGTTAGAGTTTAAAAGCAAATAAGGAGGTTTTTACACATTTGTTTAAATCTCTGCTGAATAATTTTCACCCTGTTCCCACAAGCAGTCAAACTCCCACAAGTAACCATGTGGACCTATATAACAATAAAGGATTATTTGGGGACGAGGAATAATCCTCATCTCCTTTGTTATGATGAAACACATAACAATGTAAAACCTAATCTGGTTTCACACCTCGTCATCTTGATTTCTAGTTTTGATTGGTTCCTACCTTCTTACGAAATGTTTTCAAGATACATTTTATATTTCTTGTTTATCTTTCACTGGTCATAGTTTCCAATCTTGTTTTTTTTTCTTCTCTAGATCTTAACAATGAAAAACTTAAATATAGTTTGATATAAATGTTAAAAAACCCTATTACCTAAAAAAAAATCACCTCAGTATTTAAATTACTTGAGTAAATTACAGAACTAAGTTTTTGGGATAATTATCAGGTATACATTATAAAAGTATATTTAAAATTATTAAAGACCCAAGAAATAAAAATCTTGGCAATAACAGAGTAATTACAAAAGCATAGAAAAACACGCTAGAGAGCCAGGAATACAGCTCAGTGGCATAGCACTTGCCTGGCAAGCACAGGGTCATGAGTTCAATTCCTGGTATCAAAAACACAAACAACAACAAAAACCAATCCCTGCAAAAAACCATCATAGAAATCAATCCAAGTATATTATAGAAAATATAAATAAAGGAAATGTGTTTAACTGGGTAAAATTTTAAATTGTATGAAAAGAAAAACACAAAATCTATAGATATACAAATACAGAAAGGTTCAGGGGAAAAATATACATACAGAAGGAACTGACAGATTCTGGAATCTGGTGGTTCTATAAACCCTCTTCATGAACACAAATGTAAATGATCTAGAGGACATTTTCTTAAAGACATCAAAAGATGCAACAGAGAACAAAAAGTGGGCACACCAAAGTCAGGAAACCTAGTGAATCTTTCTGAATTTATTTTATTTATTGATTGATTGATTTTGGTACTGGGAATCGAACTCAGGATCCCTGCTTGCCAGGGAGCTATAGCCCCAGCCCCCTTAATTTGGATTGGAATCCCAAAGAAGTGCTCCTTGGAAATACAGATGAACTAGAAATTGTCAGGCCCTGATAGTTCTTCATCCATTTAGTCTTTGAAATTGGAGTGACATGATCTAAGATTGTCACTGCTACCAAGTTCCTGGCATGAACACAAGAAACCCATTCTGGAAAATTACATCATTCTAGCCCTCGACAGATTTCCAATTTTTTCATTCTTCTAGCACTCAATCAAGAATAATCAGAAATATAAAAACACTACATGAAAATAGTTGACGGAAACCACAAGCAACAGAAACACACTCATAAACCCTCTAGTTAATAGCATATGAGACTGTAAGTGTAAAATCACCATGCCTACTGTTTAATGAGATAAGAGGCATGACTGACCATTTGGGCAGATAATTGGAAACTATAAAGAAGAATCAATAAACATTTGAAAAGAGACTCTGTCATTAATAACCAGTAAAATCATAACACATAGAACTATAAGAGTGTAGTGCGTTACAACCGTGATGGCTAAGATTTAAAAGAAAAAAAACTTTAAAGCAGTACTGTAGGACTATTAACTGTTTAAGCCACTTAACAAAACTCTTTAGTATTATCTAACAAAACTGAACAAATGCATAATCTATGACAGTAACTGTACAGCGACATTTCCAACAGAAAACTCATGCACGTACACATGGAGCACCACACACAAGAAATCCCCCGACTGCAGTACAGGAGGATAAATGGATAATCCCGCTCCCGCGGCAGTGCAGTAAAGCAAGGCTTTGTAAACTGATGAAACAGGGAAAAACTGAATGACACCTCACAAGCCTACAGAAATATGCAGACCCAGTTAATGAACCCATTATTTGCAACCTCACAGCATTTTTTTAAAAACTGACCCCCAAAGCAATAATAACAATTTCAGCAATGATCGAAAAGAATCATTACCCTTATCATTATCCTTATCATTACCTTATCTTACAGATGGCACAATTTAATATGATGAAATCAGAAATCAAGGGTAAAACAATAATGTGTCTCTGCCCTTGGTAATGTATGAACACAGTGCTAAAAATCATAGATGAGAAAAAACAGGACATTACAAAATATCTAAAATTTTAATGAGAATGAAAATGCTACATATTAAAATACAAGGGATTCAGTTAAATCACTTCTTGAAGAAAAATTTGGAGCTTTAAGTGTATACTAGAAAAGAAAAAAAAATCCTGACTATAATAATCTAAATATGTGACAACAGAATATGAGGACAGGAGGAGAATTAAATGAAAAACAAAGAAATAGTTAAAACCAACAAAAACATCAAAGGTTTTTATTTTTGAAAGACTAATAAAAAGAAAGCATGAACAATTATTAGATGTGATAAAAGGGTTCCAACTCCAAATACACCTTTCTTTTAAAGATAGGCTTGAGAATTTAGCTCAGTGATACAGCATGTGCTTAGTATGTACAAAGCTTTGGGTTCAATCCCCACCACCCCTCAAAATACAACTATAAGCAACTCTTATACAATACTACTGACAATTTAGGGGGAAAGAAAAATATGACACTAAAACCGAGGCAAGAAGAAATGTAAAAACCAACAATTTGGAGATGAAATTAAATTAGTAATTTATACTCTACCTCTCAAAACAAACTAAAATTAAACATAACCTTGAACACTAGCCCTGGGTGACAGTACTGCCGAGTTACAGCAAACATCCAAGATATAAGTAATTTCTATATGTGCAATCATTCCAGAGAACAAGGAAACACAGAAACCAAGTCAAGCAAGTCCCATGTGAACATTTTCTTAACATCGATATAAAAATGCCAAACGCTGGAGCTGTGGCTATAGCTCAGCAGCACAGCACCTGCCTGGCAAGCGTGAGGCCCCGAGTTTGATTTTCAGCACCAAACACAAGAAAAGAAAGAAGAAAAAAAAAAAAAAGCCAAATGTGAAGAAGACTTAACACTGTCAAGTACAACTTACCCGAGCAGCAGGGTGTTAGAGCAGCTCTGCCAGCCGGACAGTGGCCTAACGCCTGCCTGCTAGGAAAGTTGTCCCGGGCTCTGCCCTGAAGCCTGGTTACTCCAAATAGCCACGCTAGCACCTTTGGGCTTGGTAACCACTGATTTAAGTACCAAAATATGTTAAAATTCTACTTAAAAGGTCCACATTAAGGTGAATCTAAGGGCTTACTAGAAATAGAAAACTAAAATCCTTCATTCTGTCCTTGCTTCTGCTTACCAATGATGCGAGAACTAAGACTAGCATTGGAGTGACTTCATAAAAACTGATGTGAAGAGGAACTTCTGAAACCAGCTAAGCACTGACACAAATGACTAACGAGTTCTTGCTTCCTTAAAAGGCACCAAATCTAATTCATTTTACTACCATTTGAGATAACACAAGTGTCCCCCCACTATAGCAGTCAGTCAACAAACACTAGTGGGTGTTCCACACAGCAAATGTTTCTGTGTTACCTGGTCAAATGCACAATTGGTAGTGTAAGACACAGAATCAAAACCAAAGCAACTCAAGGTGATATAACCCGACCCATGACTTCCTACATGTCTGTGCTCTACCAAGGCACAGGGTGAGTCACAGCCCTGTAAACTGTATGGATGCTGCTTCTCTGGGCTGGCTGGAGACAGACAGCTTCCCAGCCCCTCCCACATCCAAGCCCCACACTTCCTCTCTGGGCTGTCAAAAGTCAGCCCCACCTTGGGTGACGCCAGTTAAAATACTAACGTAGACATCTTTGTGTCATGAACTCAGCAAACTGGAGAAACAAGAAAGCTTCCTGATTTCCTTAACTACTCCTTATAAAAAGATCTAAAACTTATGAGTAATATTTTTTTTTAAAAAGCATTACTCTGTAAGTATATGTACAATAAAAACCCTCAGCTGAAATAGCCAGACCTTCCAAAGTGTTGTTCAACTTCAAACACAGGCGTATGTTAGAAGTAAAAGCTAACGACAAATGTCATTATGAGTAAGCAGAGTGTAAAAAGCTGAGTGATCTGAGGAAATCAAACCTGGGAAGATTTTTATTCGGTGGTAGAACTTCAACACATTTCCAAAATAGTTTTTGACTGCCTGTACGACATATTACATTATTAATCGTGGAAGTCCGGAGGCCGTTTCATAGCAATACCATCAGAAGGAGACTGATGCAATCTCAATGCTGTTTTCATTTGTGTTTCTCTAATGGCCAGTGATGCTGAACATTTCTTCATGTACTCTGTGAAGTGTTTATTCCTTTTGCTTGCCCACTTTTTGATTGGGTCTTTGATTTGGAGGGGTATCTAATTTTTTTTTAATGCTTTATATACCCCAGATACTATCCCTCTGAGGAACAACAGCAAAGAAAATTTTCCTATTCTGTAAGTCAAATAATAACAAATGCTGTGAAGCATGGGGAAAAGGGAACCCTTTTCCATTGTGGATGGAAATGTAAACTAATACAGACACTACAGAAATCAGTATGGAGAGTCCTCACAAACTTGAAACTGGAAATTTCATTTGATCCAGTTGTTTCCCTTCTGAGTATCTTCCCCAAAGACATAAAGTCATCAAAATACAATGAAACATGCCTACCCAAGTTTATGACCGCACAGTTCATGACAGCTAAGTCTCGGAAGCAGCCTATGTGCATCAATAAGTGAATGAACAAAGAAAAAGTGGTATTTACACATGATGTAGCACTACCCTGCCAGAAAGATGAGCTTGAACCACTGGCAGGAAAACAGATGCACTTCGAGATCACAGTGTTAGAGCACACAAGTGTAGATACCACGCGTTATCTCTTACATGTGAAACCCAAATTACAGATAACGAGTAAAATAAAAGATAATAGAAAGCAGGCAGACCTTTCTCAAAGGGGAATGGGATCAAGAGGTGGGGAGGATTGGGCAGGAAGGGGAGGTTGAAAAGGGAATTAAAGTGTGTTATGCACAGGGACCAACACCACGTACAGAATGAAAACACTGTGTACTGCATGCACAGGCTAATACAAATTAAAAAGAGAAGGGGACTCAGATTTTTAAAAATTTTCTTGGAAGTACCTGGAGCGTGACTCAGAAACGAAGTCACAAAGAAATTCCTACACTTGTGTTATCCACATTCCACAGATATTTCTGCCGCTTTCTCAAAGGAGCCCTTTCTGTTTTCACACTCACCCACAACATTTGTACATCTCCTAGGTCATCTGTTTTTTAACGTTTAGCATTTAATTTTCTAATGAGTCTCCTCCCAAATCATCTCTTTTCCTTCCTTTGAATTTATTTATGTTTACCTTTTAAACATCTTATTCAGATTCTTATTTGAGGAAACAAGAGCTACCCTGACACACAGGGCCCTCCAGCCCTTCTCCTCCCTCCTCGGCTCCAGTGGTCCGTGAAGCCTCCCAAAGCCCCTTTTCAGTACTTCAGGCATTTAAGAAAATGTCTCTCATCTTGCTGAACTGCTGGTGGCATTAGCAGAGTCTCTGGAGCAGCATTAAATGAATCAGGACCAGGAAAGGCCAGTCAGGGGCTGCTAAAACGCTAATCTAATGCCTGTGCACGACTCACAGTCACTTCAGATGACCCCAAAACTGCTGGCTTTACTGGCTCTTGAATGATCTTGACCCACACTCCATTCCCACAGCCCATTCCTCATGTCACACCTGGACTCTGTCACCGCTATTCCTACCCCTTAAACTGACACAGCTAACACCCAGGTCAAAGCTCTTGTGTTTGGCATATGCCCCTTGCCTCCCCAGGGTGACTGAAATGGCCGCGATTCCAATCACCCTCCCACCTTTCGGCTCAGGCCGCTCCTCTCCTGGTCTCTCACTGTGCCAGCTCTCCCTCTGCTGCGAGGAATTGCACAGGCCTGGCCCTGGCCCAGTCGCACACAATTTCTGCCTGTCCTTACTTGTGTTTCCAGTTATTTTCTCTCATTTCATCCTGTCGTGGCAACCTTACACTGTCACCTTGCTCAAGAATCCCCACTTCCATCAAATTCTTCAGCTGGCAATGTCAACGTTCACTTAGAAAATGAAGCTACCCTGCAACCCCACTCAGCTCTCTGTGTGTCTGTTCATCTCCTCCTCTTCTCCCTTCTCCCATGCATCCCTCTGTCCTACCCTGAGGCTCCAGGGCACACCATGCATGGCCCTTGCCCCTTGACAACTTCAAAGGCTCCTTCTAGGTATATGAAGAAAGTCAACCCTCCCCCATTAAAAAAAGGCATATGCTGCATTAAACATTTTGCGGAGAATGTTCAGCACATCACTAAGTACTACCTACAGTGGCCTGCTCAGTCTCCATCATCATACTTCTCTCTGTTGTCAATGCCTGCCTCCCCTGGTCCAGCCTGTGGTGGCTGCGGGTCACTCACTGCCTATTTCAGCCTCCGCAGGCTCCCGGCCACCCTGACCAGGTTCCCAGCCTTTCCCTTCTGACCGCCTCACCAACTGACGCTGCCTTCTTCACCCCGCAACTCTACTGCCTCGTGCCCGGCTCTGTTTCAAATATGTCCTCCAGGTGTCTGTGCAGACTGCAGCCCAACTCTGAACAGTGACCTCCTACACTCAGTGCAACCACTGCTCTGACAAGAAAGCAGCCACATTCTCAACCCCGGGAGTTGTAAAGGGCCTCCCCAAATTGACATCACTACCCTGACCAGCTGGACAGAAGCGCTGCCGTGATCTACAGCTTGTTCTACCGGGATGGTAAGAGTCCCCTCGGGAGTGTACTCAGGACCCTGGCATCCAGGGGAGTCCAGCTGCACAGCTGGTGAGTTTTACCCTGATTTCTGCTTTTCTCTTAATTTCTACCAATCTCCAACTAATTTCCCATCATTCGTACAGGCAAGCAACCACCTTGTAATACGCGTTCATGTCATTCACTACTTTTATTTTAAGCAATGGAAAGTGTTAAAACCAGGTTCTGCTATTTACACAACTTTTCGGTGGTTAGCAAACAGTACTGTGGTAGGTTCTTATACTTCATAATATGAGAAATACAGGTTTGTATATTCAATCAGAGAAGATGGCGAAGTATGGTAACTGTTAAACTGTTCCATCAGGAGAAAAAAGAAAAGTAACAGCAGGTAGAATTATACTGGAAAACCAAACCCCCAACAAAAGTGTCAGGATCCCTAGCAATGGGTTCTACCCACATGAAACTCCGCTTAGAGCCTCCCAACATGGCACTGGGCCCCAGCATGACCGTGTTCCATCTACAGTGACTTCCCAGTTCTTCTTCCAAGTCCAAAATTGAACTTCCCGCTTTTCACGCACACCAGCATTTCCTCCAATCAGCTGTCAGTACGTCATTCTGACCACCCCTTCAAACCCCACCCCCGTCAAACCGAATAAAAGCCGGCGGCTTCTTTGTTGGTCTTGGAGGGACTGTGCACGCTTCTGCAGCCCTCTTGCACCCACAATAAAGGCCTTTTTCTTTTTTCCTGCCTCTGCTTCTCTACTGCACCCAGAAAACCCTATCGCCTAGGTTTACAAATGTATTGGTTTCTATTGATTAAGTTCTGCGTTTTCTCATTTTTTTTCATCCAAGCAAAAGAACTGAGATTTATGCTTTAGGGGCTGGGGATTTAGCTCAGCAGCATAAGCACTTGCCTGACAAGCGCAAGGTTGTGAGTTTGATCCCTGGTACCGGAAAAAAGCAAAAAAAGCAAAAAAAAAAAAAAAAAGGTAGAGAGAATTATGCTTTAAATGCAAATCTAAGAAAACAGGAAAACAGCCATAAATTTATACAGTATATTTTCTTTTTTTCTTTTTTTTTTTGTACCGGGGATCGAACTCACGGTCTTGTGCTTGCCAGGCAGGCGCTTAAGCCACTGAGCTAAATCCCCAGCCCAATATACAGTGTATTTTCTGAAAGGAAAGTGTGCCAGGGCTCAAAGTAACTACTTCTTGACAGACACCAGACAGAAGTACCCACAGCTTCAAAACTACAAAAAACAGTTACCAGACACCCATGAGAACGCCAGGCGCGGGGCTGACAAGAGTGCAGCCTAAACCAAACAATCTTGACTCAAAAGATGCAAGGACAGAGACACAACACCAGTACGTCAAGAAAGGCGGCACAGGACACTAGCAATACCTCTGGTTCAGCCATTCTTCGGCCCTGGGTATGTGTAAGTATGGTATAAAAAATTACAAAGGAACACAGGCCCTTTTTACTAGAAAGAAATCTATCAGATATGAAATCTAGTTTCACTAAAGAAAAACTTAAATGAATTGAGATGTAGTCCTGATTCACAGCATTAGCATATCTTTCCAATTTCTTTTATAGTTCACAGACTTATTCCAGAAGAAAAATATTTTGAACTATTTAAAACTGAAGAGTGTATCTCCAACATTTGCTGTGATCATAGAGTGCACAGTGTTTGTTTGGTTTGGCATATACAAATAATCACCCATTATGTGGAAGCCTGAGGTTTAAAGAGGTTTCTAAAAAGTAAACAGTAGAACTAAGAATGTATCGAACTGTGTAATTTCCAAAAGGTTGAAGATGATTTTTTGATGCCAAAATGGGATGGAAAAGCTGGTGATTATGAGTCATTCAAAATAAAATAAGTAACTCATTTTGGAGCAAAAGGAACAATATATGTAAAAACACTTTAAAAAGCTAGTTTATGTTTTTCATTTTCTAGTTAAATATTTTAAAGTTCATCACAGAGTAAAAAATAGAGAAACAAAGGTAAGAAATACTTATAATAATGGAGTACTACCCTGCCATAAAGATAAATCTGAAACATTCATACATAAATGGATACAACTTTAAGTGAAATAAGTCAGACACAAAGCTTACATATTGCATTGTTTCTCTTATATGAGCTCAAAATATCTATATACAAATAAAAAGCAAAATAAAAGATGGAGAAATAGGAAGTAGCAAGAACTTCAAATAATTCAACTTATATGCTAATTTGTTCATTTATACTGTTTCTCCTAGTTCACTGAAAAGAAAGATTTGTGCTGTTATCTGTTTCT
This sequence comes from Hydrochoerus hydrochaeris, assembly GCA_004027455.1. NCBI lineage: Eukaryota > Metazoa > Chordata > Mammalia > Rodentia > Hydrochaeridae > Hydrochoerus > Hydrochoerus hydrochaeris. Next base: position 211,556 of record PVLA01002736.1, on the reverse strand, counting down.
TTTTTGTAAGGGAGAATCTTTTTTGTCTCTGGGTAACTACTTTGAAGGTAAAGATATGCAGTGGATTAAGTACTGTTTTCCTCTTATTTTGTTATGGAATTTTGTTTTCTTTTTTCATAAAATGAAAAAGCAGAAAAAAAAATTCTTACAAAGATGGTTTGTGCTATATCAAAACATGAAAATGAGGATTCAGTGTGATTTTTGTTCTTCAAATGTGATTTTCTGAAAGATCAAAAACCAAAGTCATCTGTAGAGTACAGGTATGTAGCTAATTTTAAATAATGAATGCTGACCAACTTACTTTTTAAAAAAAATCAACCAGAAAAAAAAAAGCTTGATTTCTTTCTGATAGCAAAGAAAACTTCAAAGAAAGGCAGGCACACTTTCGTTTCCACTCCAAAAACCGATGCAGAGCCACTCCTGCCCTTCCAGCACGGTCCCCACGGTTCTTGGCACATAAATCCCCTGCGAGGGCGAGAGGTTCATTTCCACTCTGTCCTCTCTAAGTGAGGAGTTGCTTTAAGTATCTGTGGTTTCTAGAGATTCAAACGACCAAAAAATAACTTTACAACAGAAAAATGCGGCCACGTTAAAGTCCATCTTTCGTAAATTTAACAGAGTTTTGCAGGCTAAGAAGTGAGACCAGTGCGTCTGAACCACAAAGGACTCGCAATGGGTGATCTGGCCAAGGCAGGCAGCCGTCACCAGCTGGAAAGCCCTGCCCCCCTGTGGCCGGCCGTGCTGCCAGTGTAGCTCGCCAACTAGCCTGGGATGCAGGAGAGCAGATTCCTATCTACAATTATCTAAATGCTCACCTCTGGCTCTAAAAGATTCAGAATCAAATCTGCTTAGTGGAAACAGGACTTTCCCTGGTGCAGTGTCTTGGAGGAACACATATGGAGAGCTACTGCTGGAATAAGGAAACCACAGCTCGTTTCTACAGATTGCCTTCTGGAAGTTTCTCTCCACCACTGCAGCCAACAGGGAGTGTTCAAGTTCAGAGCAGATGCTGAGGCCCAATTCAGATGACACTGCGCCTGTTCAAGACCATACTGTGCTGGTCATGCTTTGCCGCATGCACCTTTTAGTTAACCATGTACCCACCCAGTTATTTAAATATTACATATTTTTTTTGTTAATGTTTATAAGATAATATAACAGTAAATATAAAAGTGGCAATTGTATCCAATTCATTCAATATAAGAATTGCCTGGTTGAAACGACCCCTGCCCAGGCGACACCAGGGATACTCAGTACACAAACACACACGCTGTCCCAGTGACACCTTGGGTACACTGCTATGTGGTTAACACTAAAGACTGGGTAATGAGGCCACAGAGGTATCTGGGCACCTTGGGGTTTTGTAACCTTCTGCTGCCCAGTACCTGCCATGTGGTCTGGGACCCTCTCCTCCCACCTGCAACTGCCTGGGCTCTCTTCTCAATGCTTTTAATCACCTTTGGTTTTCATCAAACGCACTTTGCAAACAAGAGCCTGTAGATACTGAGCTCTACCCCGCAACGACCATTTCCCAAGCCTGTACCCAGCTCCCTGCTTCCCCGGCCCCCTGACAGGCTCTCAGTAACCTGGAGGGAAGGCCGCTGCAGGGCTGCGAGACTCCGGAGCAGGCAGCAGAAACAACTCTGGCTGCACACCACATACTGTGGTCTGAAGGTCTGCGTCTGCCAAAGTTTACACATTGCAATCCCAACCTCGAAAGTGACAATCCTGGGAGGTGCCACCTTTGGGAACTAATCAGGTCCGGAATGTGGAAGCCTGATGAAGGAGATTGGCACCCTTATGAAGAAGCTCAAAGGAGTCTGTTTACACACTTTGCCGCCTGAGGGCACAGGGTGATGTCTGTCTATAAGAAACAAGTCCTCACCCAGACACTGAAACTGCTGGTACCTTGATCTTGGACTTCCAGCTTTCCCAGCCTTGAGAAATAAACACCTATTGTTCATAAGATGCTCCATCTATGGTATTTTGTTACCACAGCCTGAAAGGACTGAGTAAGACACTGTGCATCTGAATGACTCTTTGGAAAGAGCTGTGGTCCAAGCCCATTCTTTTTCATTTTTTTTTTGTTTTTATTGTTGTTGTTTTGGCCTTTTTTGGTACCAGGGATGGAACTCACAACCTGTGCTTGCCAGGGAGATGCTAAACCACCAGCCCCAAGTATTCTTGACCCTGAGAATGGGACTCCCAGAACAAACTGGCCTCCATGAAGATACTCTGGGGAAGACGGATGGGTCTGTCCCAGCACACACAGCAGGCGCAGAGACAGGAACCTCCTCAAGCCGTCACTGAAGAGAACCTGATGGTAATGTTTCATATCCTCTCCTGTCACAGGAAAGATGACTCCTTCTCTCTTGTTTTCTCAGGCCTTTGCTAAGCCAGTGTGAAGAGTGAGGCTCAAACGGTACCAGGACTCACCTACTCTCTACCAGGCACACGAGGCTCAGGAAATGTTCAAATCACACAATGCAGAACATCTGCCCCACACAGATGTCTACAGAGACCATAGGAAGTGGCAGGTTTTGAGTGCGAGGAAATGAATGAGACAAGATTGACCTCTACCACCCATCTCCTCTTTTTTTTTTGGTGCCAGGAATTGACCTCATGACCTTATGCTTGCCAGGCGGGTGCTGTGCTGCTGAGCTACATCCCTGGCCCTGAAACAGCAGATTCTGAAACCTGTATTTTTCTTTCTAGTGCTCGCAATGACCAGTGCACACAATGACCAGATGAGTTAAACTGCTTTCGTTTACAGTAATAGGAATAGAACGCCATGTTTCAAAGACAAATGCAACCAATTTTCTGCATATACTTGAAACTGTGTATGTGTGTAGACAAGCACATTCTATTATTTATGTTCATCAAGAGTGTTTATGCTATTCAGTAACAAACACAAAAAAATCAAGTTTTTCACTGTGTGAGAAATAACCCAATTTAAGATCTTCTGGAAGGAGAGAAGACAAGATGGCCGATCAGTGAGCAAAAAAATACAAAGCCTCCCGGGAGAAACAACTCATACGCCAGAATAAAACACCCTGGAGAGACCCAGACAGAGGGAGATGGATCCTCATCAAATACTTCGGGACTACTCAGCTGAAAATTATGGGACACAGCATTTTCGCGGTGACCAGCCAAGTTTGCACCAGCTTGAATCTGCACTGGCCAGCAGAGTCACCCAAACTTGTTCCTGCCGCCACTCACAGGAAGCACAGCAGCGCTGAAGTTGAGGGTTGGTGAGCCCAATGGAGAGTGGGGCTGGTGGGGGGACCTTCATTAATCCACCATCAGTGCTGGGATTGGGACCCCCCCCCACCAACAGGAAGGGTGCGACCAAATGGGCAACATATTGGAATCGGGCAGGAGGAGCCTGAACTGGGAGCAACAGTGACTTCAGTTGGTTCCTCCCTCCCCAGAACAGATTCGTGGGATTTGCTTGGACTGGGCCATGTCCCTGGCCGGGACCCAATGAGCCATCCCAAATCAATTCCCTACACCTAGCATGCACTAACAGAGTGAAGGCACCTAAAGTTTGGCTGGCCTGGTGGGGAGGGGCAGGCAAGAGAAGTCAGAGGTCCCTCGCCAGCGTACTTCGGAGGAACCATGGCCAACAGGGAAGGGGGCTGGGATCTGCACTGTACACTTGTGTGGAGGAAGCCAAGACCATGACAGGAGAGAGAGGCAAGAGGAGGCCCCAGCCCAGAACCCTGAGAGCACTGATCCAGGAGAGGGAAATACAAGGGAGACTGAGGGTGGCAAACATGCAACATCAGACATGGCTTCAATAGACATTAAGAAATATCTTCAGAACCCTGTAGATGAGCTCAAAACTGAAATATTAAATCAGGTAAAGCAAGATATGAGTACAGTAATAAAAGAAATGCTCTCAGGAAGCATCTCTCAGGAAGACATAGACAGAAGAAGGGAGGAACACAAAAAAACGAGAGAAACATTCGATAAAGAATATAAAGAAAATATAGAATGCATGAAGCAGATTCAAAGAGACTACCAGGAAATTAAAAACTCCATTGAAAGCTGGCAAAACTCCTTAAAAGAAACTAAGGATAGACTACCAAAACTCGAAGACAAGTTGGCAGTGTGTGATGATGAAAGGAAAGATCTCTTAAAAACAACAAGGAAATAGGCAGTAACAATACAAAGGCTAGAAGATGACAAGAGAATCTACAATTTAACAATAAGAAACATGAACGAAGAAGCAGGAATACATACAGGTGAATTACAAAGGCTATTCATGGAAATAATTAAAGAAAAGTTCCCAAGCATGGGAAAAGAAAATGACATTCGGTTGTGTGAGGCATACAGAACCCCAGCCACCTACAACCAAAACAGATCTACACCCAGACATATAATAATCAAGATGCCAGAAATTCAATATAAAAACAGAATATTAAAAGCCATCAGAGAAAAGAAACAGATTATCTATAAAGGTAAGCCCATCAGAATCACGGCTGACTTCTTGACACAGACCATCAGATCAAGAGGAGCTTGGAGTGAAGTATTCAAAGCCCTGAAAGAGAATAACTCCAGCCCAGATTGATGTACCCTGCAAAACTGTCACTAGAAATTAATGGAGAAACAAAATGCTTCCATGACAAAGAGCCACTGGGGGAGTTTGTGACCACCAATCCAACCCTACAGAGAATACTGAAGGACATTCTAGAGAGAGAAAAAAAAAATACTAGGATTTTAGGAACAGTGACAGACAGGCCTCAATGAGCAGGGCAGGCAGTAGAATGAAGGAGAAAACTAGACAAACAAAGGCAGAAAAGTAGCATAGCAGAAATGAGGCAGAAAAGGATAACTAGAATCTCTAACATAGATGGTCTTGATACACTATATTGTTAATAGTGCACCAGGATTTAAACCCCACATTTCTCACAGTACTCTGCTTACATGTATTATATTCTGTTCCAGTCATTCTACCTGTACTAGATTTGAGGGCACAGACAGTAATCCTGAAAATAACAGGATATAGTATGGTAATCATCCTTAATTTCCTATTAACTTAATCTAAAGCAATGTAAAACCTATACTGTTTTACCATGACTGATGATAATCGAATCCGGTTTGTTGGATTGCGGTTTTATATTGATAGATTTTATGCAAAGCTGTTAAGATTGATAGTATCAAGTCTGAGAGTATAGGCAATTGCACTTAAGATGATAAGATCCATTAGAATATCCACTATGGTTTGATTATTACCTGCCTTGGAAGTTTTATACTGTCTACAATGTTTTATTTTTACTAATATTGTTATGTACTGCTATATTCAATTATACTGCTATATTCAATTATGCCTGATGATGTAGACAATTCTATTGAAGATAACAAGAAATAACACAATAATCATTGTAGATCATCTTGTACTGTGGTTTTATACGACCTTTTGGTTTCATATTTTTATAGGAATTTGTTTTGTTTTGTCTCGCTAGGTTTTGTTTTTCCCTCTAATACAGAAAGGATAGAAATATATGTAGAGATTCATGCATGCATAGCTGTTTACACTCTCACTGTTTGTATATCTACTTTGTATGCTTTAATTTTGTAACTTGAGCAACTATTTGTAAGAGGACAATACGTAATTTATTAACTAGTGATTTCTTATTGTTTATCTTTTTTTTGAATTCTGTATTACCTCTACCCTTTACATGCTTTTGTTTCTCTTAAAAAAAAAAAGATCTTCTGCAAGCTGAAGCAGATTTATGTTAGACAAAAACAAATTATTTCCATAAACTCAATATATAGTGCACAGGGCTGAGTGTGGTAACTCATGCCTGTAATCCCAGCATTTGGGAGGCTGAAGCAGGAGGATTGCTGTGGGTTTGAGGCCAGCCTGGGCTACAAAGTGAGTTCAGGACCAGCCTGCCCTGTGAAACCCTGACTGAAAAAGACTCCCCAAAAATATATATGTATTACACAAAAAGTTCTAACTTTCCATTTCTGCCTGCTGCCCTGCTCCTCTTAGCCAATTTCCCCTCCAGAGGCCCCTCCACCACTTCCCCCACTGGCCATCTTCATCTCAGTGCTTGGAGGGTGACTTTCCTTTTGTGCATTTGAGGTGCATGTGTAGCTTTCTGTTGTGGTGACTGAAAGTAGGAGAAGTTTATTTTGGCTCACATCTCAGAGGTTCCAGTTCCTGATGGCAGAAGAGCACAGCAGAGGAAAACTGCTCAGGTCATGGCAGTCACAAAGCAGAGTGAGAGAGAAAACCAGAAGGAAGGAACCCTAGGCCAAACCCCATGACCACCTCTCCTCAGCTAGGTCCCGTATCCTCAGTTTCTATCACGTCCCGATGATACCGCTGAATTCTGATCTCATCAGTGGATTCATCCACCTGGTGAAGTTGGAGCTTTTTTGATTCAATCACTGTCCAAAAGCTCATCAGTTGGAAACCAAGCCTTTAACCCATTTGAGGGATATTTTAGATATAAACCGTAACAGTGGGAGCAGCTGTAACTGTAATAAATAGGAGAAAACTGTCAAAATCAGCATGGTAAGACTTTGAGGCAGTGATGGCTCCTTTGTTTTGATGGTAGGGGAAAAACAAATTATCCCTCCTTTCAAGATAAAAATGAGAACAGTGCTTCTGCACCCTACACTGACCTTCTCTGACCACCAGCTGGTCTCAGTTGCCTTTGCCCTCCCCCAACTAAACTACCTGAGGCCACAGTTTCTGTGACTCACTTGCTGCCTCTTGAAACCCCTCTTTGGCTTCATCAACATCCATCCTGGCCTTTCTTTGCTGGCTCCTCCACTTCCTGCCGCCTGTGCGCTGGAGGTGTTCCAGGGCACCACATCAGAGACCACGCTAGCAGCAGTGACCTTTTTCTGTGCCCCTTTCCCTCCAACATAGCAGTTACCCTGGCTGGAGGCAGGAAGAAGTGCAAGCTCCTGCTCACCATCATCCATACCGTCCACCCCTGCCTGCACCATCTCCACAAACTGCTGTTCAGAAACACCAGCAGTTTCCTCTCACCAGCAGGTGGCTCTCAGTTCCAGCTCCACTCCCATCTCTGCTCAACCCCATGACCGTCTCCTCATTTTCTGATTCAACAAAATCATATGTGATCTCCAAGATCAGTTTAAGGTCTGCCTGCCTTGTGATTCTTTCTATACCAGATAGCACATTGTTGTCCTGTGAAGTATCCTGTACAACAGTCAAGTGCACGCTGGAGGCATAGACATGTCTTGATAGTGGGACACAGAGGCTATGAGACATACAGTTCATTGGGGGAAATGGAGAGCAAGTGTGGCTGCCAATCTTTGGCCCAGTAAACAAAAATCAAAAGCCTAGAAAAGGAGACAGTCTGGAAAAATTCAAAATTCAGTGTGTTGGTTAGTTTTCCATCACTGTGACAAAATACTGGAGACAATCAACTCAATGAGGTAAAAGGTTTATCTTGGCTAATGGTTTCAGAGATTTCATTATAGGTGTTTAGCCTGTGGCAGTCCAGTTCTCAGGGCCAGACTGCATGGTGAAGGAGCCTGTTTGCATAACAGTGGCCAGAAAATAAAGAAGGAAACGGGAAGAGGCTGGGGGTCCAATATCTCTTTTAAGGCCACATCCTCAATAACCTAACCTCCCCCCACTCGGCCCCACCTCCTAAAAGCTCCACTACCTCCCGGCACAGGCTAGGGACCAACTACACTATCTAGGCATTGCTTTTATTAGAGATTTTGTGAAATACAAGTAACACAGAATACTGAAGGCTTCACAGTCTCCTATTTCAAATAATTCTTTTATTCATTCATTAAAACATAAATTCCTAAAAAGAATGTGTATTCTAATGAGTTCTGATGAATAAAATCCTGCTAAAATCAGAGCCATCAAGCTCTCTATTGCAGCAGCTGCTGGTGAAAAGACTCTGAAGAGATAAGAGATGCTGGCACAAATCCAAAATGGAGACAAACTTCTGAACTGCAAAATCAACCCAGAAAGCCCATTAGGCAAAGACAGAGGCCGACACTATTCACAAGAATGGGACACTTTTAACTGTTGTGGTTAACAACCATTTTGAAGAAACAAGAGCCCTTGAGCAATGTCTGGGCATTCCCGTTTTTTTAAAAAAAGTAACCATTACAAGCAAAATCTCCTACTAATTGGTTGTCAATTGGCACACTGAATTCAGACTGACCTCTGGAATTCCTGAAGTTATATAAATAGCCAGGCTTTTTGTTCAGCAGAAGAGTTTCACATTTTTTTGACTTTTCTCAGTTTGAAAATTCATGAGGTGGTAATCCTGGTAGAGTCCTCTCACCCACCCAGCAATGCATGTCCCTCAAAAGGCTGAGAGTGGGTCACATCCAGTGGTCACACCTAGGGTTATATCCAGTTTTCAGGTGCAGGGCCAGTGATAGAGACCCAATATTTAGTCAGTAAAATGGGACCAGGGAGGGCAACCTCACAGGGACCAAAGGCCTCTGAGGGAGGGGCCTTGTTCGTGAGCACCTCTGAGATTCTCAAATTGCTTTTCCTTTCCTGTCTTTTTAGAAAAGTAAGTACTCTGTGCACTGGTTAATCAAGAGCCTTTAGTACTCATGTGGACAAAACAATGTGCTACACTGAGGACACATAAATGAACAAGACAAAGCTGGCCCCTGTCCTGATGGAGCCTGCTTTCACATGGAGGGGACCAACAAAACGTAGGTCTAATAAGGCTGAAAGTAGCAATAAGACACTGGGGAAACCAAAGTCACTGGCCCACAAGCTTCTTGTCTCAGCTACAGAAGACAGCAGCCATGGCCTCATGGTACATATTCACACGTGTGTGTGTGTGTGTGTGTGTGTGCTTGTGCTCGTGCACATGCGTGCCAGAAGCAGAAACACAGAGAGAAACCTCTGTTTGGTATGAATTTATCATCCAATCCATGAATTCAGCTCACTTTTCAATTATTTTATAATGAAAACAAATCTTACGACTATTTTGCAATTCAAAAACTTTAAATAATGAACTAAAATTTCTTACCTGTAAGGATTTTTTGTTGTTGTTCTTTGGTACTGGGGATCAAACTCACAACCTTGCGCTTGCAAAGCAGGCGCTTATGCCGCTGAGCTAAATTCCCGGCCCTTACCCGTAAGGATTTAAAAGAAGTATTTCGTCTAGGGTTTTTTATCATGAATGAGTGTTAGACTTTATCAAAAGCTTTTTCTGCTTCTATGAAGATGATCATGTGATTTTTGTCTTTGGTTCTGTTACTATGGTGTATTATGCTTATTGATTTGCAAATGTTGAACAGTCTCTGAATTCCTGGGATGAATCCCACTTGGTCATGGTGTATAATCTTCTTGATGATTTGCTGCATTGTTTGCTAGTATTTTACTGAGAATTTTTGCATCTATGTTTATTAGGGAGATTGGCCTATAGCTCTTTCTTTTGGTTGGGCCTTTCTCTGGTTTTGCTATCAGAGTAATACTTGCCTCCAGGAACGAGTCAGGGAGAATTATTTCCCTTTCAATTTCATTAGAGTTTGAGGAATATTGGTATTACATCTCTAAATTTCTTGAGGAATTCAGTCATGAAGCCTGGTATTTTGTATGCAAAAATTAGAAATTATAAGAAAACAAATACAGTGGAATATTTGAATCAACTGTTTGGGGCATTTTTGAGAATTTTTTTCACCTCATAAACATGAGTAACATGAGTAATGTGAGCATAAAAACCAAAAACATACCAACACTGGTAACTTTTTAGTGACAAAATATTTTAACTGGATAATTTAATTTTTTGCCCAGTTTTTTCTTAAAAATATAAAACTGATTTTTTTTTTTTGTAACAGGAATTGAACTCACAACCTCACTCTTGCCCGACAGGTGCTATGCCCCGGCCCTGAAACGTAGTCATCCTACATATCTGTGATCCACACACCGTGATAACTGAGGAGCATGCACCAACCTTCCCTACTGCTGAACAATTCTGTCTCATGTTCCAACTACAAGATGAAGGAAGCCAGGGTAAACTCAAAATGATCCCAGAATCCATGAGGTCTCAGCCCTAACACTGCAGCCAACCATCCAGAGAATAATGACACAATGTCCACAGCACACATATGCACTCAAGGGAGAACTTGGAGATCCTAAGAACATGTATTCTAAGAACCATCAGCTGGTATTCCTTTTGCTCACATCCAAAGATAGGCCAAATCAGTAAAAATCCAACACAAACTTAGCTAGAAACAAAAGCAAAATGAAATTGTAAATGTTCTTACGGAAGTATTCTATTTGAGAAACATGAACTTCATCTACTCTCTGCACAAAGACATGTCAGATCTCTTTAAGCCACACACAGGCACAAGGAGAATGTGCAACTCAATACCAAGGGAGCTGGGCACTAGCAGCAGAGAAGTGTCCTATAGCTGGGCACTGGTCACACTGAGCAAGGAGTAAAGTGACTGATAATAAATGTCTCAGGATCATGAAGCCAGAATTCTCACTATGGAAGTACAGAAAGGAAGGGAAGCTAGAAAGAACTCTTAAGGTGAAGACCTAAAACTGAAGCATCAGTGAGAACTGAAGCCTACCAGGTACACACACAGGTACACACACAGAGATACAGATACTGTTGTAGATACAGCTTGTTATATATGTGCATGTGTTGCTATGTTTGTTTATACTCACTCTGTGTAGGGTCTGCTAAGAGGGCCTAGAAGCAAAGTCCAGCAAAGTAATGAACTCCAAGAAGCCTCCACATCTGGGTTTCTAAATACCGGCCTCCATTATAAAAAGCTAAGTTTTCTTGAAGAAATGACTTATTCTGGGCCCGAGGTGCCAAAACTATGCACTGGGCTTGGAATGCATTATGCAGACAACAAGAAGAGTTTAAAAATTGAAAAAGTCCAATTGGAATGGCAGAGGAGCCAGGCAGAAGGAGCTCCCATTGCACAAGTCTGGGAAAATTTCAGCTTCGAAAGAAATAATAACAGTACCAGATTATAATCCATGGACTAAAACAGAAATCCATGACTCTATACTGATGTAAAGACAGGAATGAACATAAGGACATGGATAAAGGAAAACATTTCTTTAGAGTAAAGTGCCAAATAATAATGGCAGAAGGAATAAAAGGGATAGAAAATAACAACTGGGCATCTGAGAGGTGCTTGATTTGGGCAGGAAACATAAAATGAGGCTACCGGCTTAGAGGTGATGAGAAATAGTAGTGCATTCCTAAAATACCTGCCCCCACATACTCATCAATTGCTACAAGAAAACTAGCAAGTTAAACATGAAGAAATTGGGGGTTTAGCTCAGTGGCATACATAAGCACCTGCCTGGCAAGTGGGAGGTTGTGAGTTTGATCCCCGGAACCAAAAAAAAAAAAAAAAAAAAGAAGAAATGTGGCAGCCACGGCCTGAGCAGGCTATCAAGTCAGGCCTAATCATGAGCAGACACTGGACAGATGCAGGTGGAGGAGCCCTAGCACTGTCAAGAGCACGGAGGGAAAAGCTGGCTGCTGCTTCAGTTTTCAGAGCTCCTCACTTCGCTTTCAGCAAAGCCACTTACTCACATCTCCTCGTTCATTTCACAAACATTGTGTGAGCTCTCTTAAGCCTTTACCACACTACCAAGTATTGTTGTAAAAAAAAAAATCTAGCTTTGTGGCGCACACTGTTATCTCTGGAATTGGGGAGGCACTATAAATTATAACACAACACTTGTAACATAAGAGCTCCTATGAGGTTGTACAACAAAAGACTTCCTGGAAGGAGGGCAAAAAGTTGGCTAACAGCTTGTGCTGGAATGCCAAGCGTTTTTTTTTTTTTTTAAACAAAAAAAAAGAATAAAAATGATAAGAATTTCAAAACAAAATAATAAGAGATTAGCAGCGGTTAATATATTGCATGTTGTTATCTTCAAAGTAGTTGTTCAGATTATAAGACACAGGCATGAAAAATGATCGAACAGTGAAAGCACAGACCATTCTTTTTGATGAACCAACAGATCAGTAGTATAATTATCTTGAGTACATATACTTTTCTGTTTTTTCCTTTTTCTTCCCCCATCCCAGTGTTTTTTTTCCTTCTGAGCAATCTCCTCCCCTCTCACTCTTACAGTATCTATTACACATTTTGCATCCTATTTAATCTTTCAGTTTCTTACACTAGGGAGACAATAAAATGTTTACACACACAAGTCTGATTTATTTCACTTATGATTATGGTCTCAAGTTTCATTCATTTACCTATGGTCTTGAGTTTATAGCTGGATAGTAGTACTCCATTGTATAAAAATACCACATCTTTATCCATCCATAGTTGATGGGCATTTGAGTTGTTTCTAAGATTTAGCTATTACAAATTGTGCTGCTATCAACATGGGTACACATATATCACTATGGTATGATGTTTTCAATTCTTCTATAAAAATACTCAGAAGGGGAATAGCTGGATTGAATGGGACCTCCTGGAATGTCAAGTGTTTACAGAGCTAACTCCAGGCATTAAACCTTTTTGCATTTTGACCATCGGCCTGTATTCTTTTTCCTAAAATACACTTTTGTGCCCTCTCCAACTACTGCCCTCAACGTGTTACCAGCTTCCCAGTGCAATCTTCACAGAGAGGAGAGGAGACAGCCTGCATCCAGGAGACCAGAGCAGAGCCCACCAGACTCACTTGGCCCTGAAGGATGTGCTCACTGCTTTGTGAGTAGCAGTTAAGTAAAAATGCTCACTATTGGAGCAAGCTTGAGGCCATGCTCTGTCAGCTGCCATTGGAAACATTCTAACTTTTTCAAAATGTGAAAGAACAAGCCCCAGATGGAAACAGATGCTTCCTAATCACCTCCACCGCCTCCCTTCCCACAGCAGCACTCTATCTAATCATCTCTTCCACCTTCACTCCCACCAGAATGACCACGCCCACCTCCACCCCCACCTCTAGCACTGCCATTCCACCTCCACCATCTCTACCTCCACCACCACACTACTCCATCGCCTCCTCCCCATCTCCACCTCTACTCATCTCACCTCCACTCCAACTCTAACTCTGCTACCTTCACCACCACCATTGCCAAATCCATTGCCACCACCTCCACCACCACATCCATCCATACCACCACCACCATGCCAACCACCCACGTCACCTCCTCTACCTCCATCACCTCCATCTCCACCCCGCCACCCACCATGGCCTCTTTCACCTGCAGCCCTTCCACCATGAGCTCCAACTTTCCAGCTCCACCCCCACCAGCACCATTTCCACCTCCATCTCCTCCGCCTCCACCAACTCTACCGGCATGTCCACCACCATCACCACCACCTCCATCTCTACATTCATGACCTCCCACATCTCTTCCTCCCCACCTCTACTTCCACCACTTCCATCATACTTCCACCAAAACCTTCATCTCTACTCCTCCTCCACTTCAACCACTACTAACAAGTCCACCTGCACCACTATCACCCCAAATGCACCACCACCTCCACCACTTTGATTAACACCTCTAGCACCACTTCCACCACTACCCCCATGTCCACCACCACTTCTTCAATCAACATTCCCACCTCTTTCGTACCACCACCCCTTCTACCTCCATGGACACCAAGACTCTACCTTTATCATCAACATTCTCACCACTACTGCCTGTATAATCACAACCACTACCACCTCTGTTTCCCCTGCTCTCACCACCATTCCTACTACCTACACCATCACAATTATCTCTGTCATGCTACTTCCTCCACCTCCACAATCATGGATACCTCCACTTTCACCATCACCATCACCACCACCACCATCCTAATCACCTGCTCCAACATTACTGCCATTACCACCAACTCTGTCACCACCACCACCACCACCACTACACAACCACAGGCACCTGGGCTATTCAAAAAGTCTACCCTTATTTCTCAGCACTGAAGCATGTTTACCAAATAGGAGCCAGTTGATAAGGTATCCTGATTACCTTACCTGAATCTGATGAATTACATTACCTTACATGTTCTCTTGCTTTTCAGTTCCCACTATTGACTGGTCTCTAAGCTTTTCTTCTGTTCAACTGCCATGGTTAATGAAACAATCAAACAAAAATCAATCAATAGGCTGGGGATATAGCTCAATGGTACAGCACCTGCCTGGAAAGTGTGAGGTCCTGAGTTCAACTCCTGGTAGAAAAAAAAAATGCTCCCAACCCACAAGGAGCTGAAGTATATGACACGACTTGGGAACAACACCTGTACCAAGAGCAGAGGGCATGTGAAGGGATCCGTTGTGGTTTTGGGACCAGGGCCTATACTGACACCGGCAGGAGGTACAAATGAAAGGAAAGCTGTTCCGGTTACTAGAGCTCAGGAAACCTAAGGAGAGCTGAGTTCAGAACATGCCTGCAGGTTTTGGCACAGATCTTATAGTAGAGGAGGTCTTGAGAGTGCAGGGAGATGGAGAAATTTTATCATCAACATCTCCAGTTACATTACACTTCCTATGAGCCTGCACGGAGATTCCTCTTCATCAGAAGAAAGAAGGATCCTTTAAAATGCAAAAACGTGCTGGGCAGGGAAAAGCCAGAGAACTACTATTCAGGTAGCAGTGGAATATCACTTACTGGCCCAGAAGTGTACTAATGTAATGTCCCAAATAATGTCTCATCACCCATTTTCCATCTCACGACAAAAACGTCTCTAAAGATTTGAAATCCATATCCTTTTTGCCAGTGGTTCTCAGTAATGACTGAATCTTTCTTTTACCAGAGGTTAAGGGAACATCACCATAAATTTTTAATTGGATCATTATTATTTTTATTTATTGCACACACAACTTTCTGTAGCAGTTTTTCTGTTACTAGAGAAATAAGTAGCATTCTAAGTTTATTCATGTGAAACCAATTGCTTATGCTCATATTCTAGAACAGCCTTTTCCACACCCAACTGATTGAATGTGACCTAACTGGCTCTGTGCTCCTCTTTTAGGGAGGAAATTTGATCAATAAATGATGTTAAATTTTAAGCAATCTGTTGGATTCTTTAATTATTCCTTAAAATTCTTTGACTACACTGGAAATCCAAGATGGAGGAAGGGACAAGAAGTGAAAATGTAATTTGATCATTCAGACACCAACGTGAAAGGAGATAGATTAGAATTCAAGCATCATTAACTAAATCTAAAGACAAATGACAACCTGTCTTTTTCATACTGACTGTTAATACAGTCATCCTTGGTATCCAAGCAGTACTGATTCTGGGACCAATACCAGAATTTGCAGATCCTCAAGCCCCCTATATAAAATGGCACAGTATCTGCGAGGAACACACGCACGTCTTCCCGTACATTTAAAATCTAATCTCTCGGTTGCTTATAACACCTAATGCAATGTAAATGCTATTTAGATAGCTATAATATCATCTTGTTTAGAGACTAACAAGACACAAGTCTGTCCATATTCAGTACAGATGCAAATTTTCAGAGTATTTCTGACCCACGGTGGCTGAGAGGATGCTGAGCCCACAGATTCAGAGGGTCAACTGTGTACCACTGCATCACCCCAAGACCTGTCAACTGATTTCTGTAACGTTTTGCTGATTAAAATGTTGAAGAAAAGCTCAGGTCTTCTAAGCCAGACACATACACAGAACAGACTTGTCCACCTCAGACTTACTTAAAATTTTTTACCAAGTCTCTCTGGACACTGTCTCAAGGAGCCAGGGAGGAGGGAAGGGTTCCAGTTTCCCTCCTCAGTAAACTCGGATGCCAATCAATTATGCTGCAGTGTGTACAAAATGAACCTAAATGCCTATGCTATTTACTCCCCACAGAGAAAGCTGAAATAATCGCTTCTCCCCAGGAGAGAAATGGCACCGATATGATGTCCAGGACTGAAGCCAGCAGTCTCAGCGGGAACCTGCGGAGTCTCCGCCAGAAGCGGGGACCTTGAAACTAGAGCAACTGCATCTCTTGCCCATCTTGCCATGTTTTCCCAAAAGCAATAAAAGTTGTATTGTTTAGACACATTTGGAAACATTAAGAGTAAAATGTAAAATCTAAACTATAAGTATTATTCTCCTGGTGATATGAATTTGGTATGAGCATATGACAGGAGATTACAAACTAAGTCTAAGTCTTTCTATTTTAAGGATCTTTATTCATTTATTTTGGTGATTTGAGACAGTCTTGCTATGCAGTTTAGCCTATGGACTCACTACAAAGCCCAGGCTGGCTTTTAACTTGTGGCGATCCTGCTGCCTTAGCCTTCTGAGGGCTGGAATTATAGGCAAGTGCCACCTCTATTTATTTCAGGGGTCATAGGAATCCATATGTTTTTTTTTTTTGTCTTGAGAGAGGATCTCACTGTGCAGTTCAGGCTGCCTTGAGCTCATTTTGTAGCCCAGGCTGGTCTCGAACTCACAATGATCCCCCTGCCCCTGCCTCAGCCTCCCGAGTGCTGGGATTACAGGTGTGTGCTACCATGCTCAATGCCCAGCTGTTTTTATAAATCTTAAGAATGAATGCTATGACAAACTTTTTTTTTTTTGGTGGGGGGAGCTAATGGGAATATTTACAGAAATTTGGGAAGCTTTTTCCTGAAAGAAAATAGGAATAATGATATCTATAATCACCTACAATGGATCTATTAACAAGTATCAAACCAATTCTGTGCTTATTTTATACATTTTTCCAGTACTAAGCACTGAACCCAGGGCCTTGCACACGCAAAGCAAACACGCTCCACTGAGCGCAGTTAGAGACTAACAAGGCAAACTCGCCCCAGCCCGCAAACCCATCTTGAACACCTTATATCGCCTATGAGACCCTCTTCTAATCCATGCCCTTTTAAAAAATGTCATGTTCCTTTCTTTTAAAAAATATTTTTAAAAGTGAGACAATTATTTTTAAAAAGATGAAATTTTAAAATATAGAGAAGTTATTTTTTAGCCCCAGGTCAACGATGCTAGATGCTCCTGCATATCCTGGGAATCACAAGGCCAACTGCCACATCTGAGGGCAGGAGAGGGAGTCGCCACTCCACCCCAGCCATTTCTACCTCTACCGCTGCCACCACCAATTCTCCACCGCCGCCTCCACCACCTCCACCTAGGCTCTTCCTGTTTTTTTTTTTTTTTAAAGAAAACATAGTTTTGAAAATCAATTTTTTTTTTCTAAAAGTGAAACACATGCAGGGTAAAAATGTCTAACCATCTACAAGTGTTCAAAAGAGTAAGTGCTCAAAAGCATAGAATAAAAATTGCCATTCCCCCAGACATGACTAAGAAAACATGATAAAGAAAGGAATTCAAATTGCAAAAACTCCAACTGACTGCAGTAATGAAGATCTCATCAGTATATTCTTGTTCCTGAAAGAGGAATGGAGCATCATATGGCAGCACCCACAGCCTTTCAATGAACTCTTAGAAATGGAAATTCAAAGTAAAAACAAGACACAGTCCATGAGGCCAAGTGCCAACACTATTACCCCAGGACACACAGCTCCCTCAAAACACCTTTCTGTGAACCTCAACTTCTTTTTCAAAGTCGGTGACAAAATGCCTTCCTTTCATGGATGCTAACTAAGACTTTTCATCTTTCAGAGAAAGTCAAAAGGGAAAGACTCAAGCAGATCCCTGCAGATGGCAGGGCACCTGGGTGCTGCTGCCTTTTCTTTGTTTGCACTCAGCCAGATCACGGGAAAAGGCAAGAAAAATTTCAAACGAATTGTTTATAATAAAAAAGATTATACTATTTGCCAAGTTTTTCTTATAGTTCATGCATTCTCTTTGGGGGAAACTGAAAGCGATCTGATACAAACACATCCCTAATCTGAAAATGCCATAGTCTGAGCATCAGTATCTTGCCACAGTGGAAAACTGCACATCAAATGCTACAGGCAGCAGGCAGGACGCAGGTACTCTGCAAACGCTGTATAATGTTACCTTGGAATCACGGGTCCCAAGAGTGCATGTGAAATCTAAATGAGCTTTGTGCTTCAACTTAGGGCCCATCCCAGAGGTAACCCCTTGTAGATCTGCAATATTCCCAGCACGAGACACAGGCCGTCCTGGCCCAGGGCATGTTGGATGAAGGATAATCAACACGTAAAGACTGTTCCTATCATGTTCTAGAGAAATTTTAACCTGTTACCCCACCAAAATGATTCTGTGAAGCAAATAAATATATTTTATGACATTTCAAATTAATTATCTAATTATGCATGAGAATTAAGCAGCAAAGAAAATTAGTAAAATTTCAGTTTCCTTTTTTGTACTCTTTTTTTTTTTTAATTTTTATTTTTTGGTACCAGGGATTGAACTCAAGACCTAGTGCTTGCCAGGCAGGCGCTTACGCCACTGAGCTAAATCCCCAGCCCCTCAGTTTCCTTTTTTATGTTTTAATTAATTTGAACTTGTTTCTCAATGAACTCACCTTTTTTTTTTTTTAAATCATAGTAGAGAATAAATCCAGGACCTCTGCACTAGTTCACATACCCAGCCCTTATTCATTTTCTATCTTGAAACAGTGTATCACCAAGTCACTAAGTTGCCCAGACTGTCCTGCCTCAGCCTCCCAGAGTGCTGGGATCACAGGTGTTCACCACTGTGCCTACCTGATGTTTCACTTTCATCAATTCCATTCATGCTAAACTATATTTATATTTTCTTTAGTCACGTTCATCATTAAGTTGATTTAGTAAGAACTAACTTACTCTTTTACTGGGTCATGGATTAAATGTTTTCTTATAGGTAACATTTCAACTTCTTGTGTCATAAAAGAAAGTGTTCAAGAACAATTTTAAACAAAGCAAACTGAACAAAATTTGATCAGTAAAAATAATCACTAAACAAAAAATAAATTTTAATAAATAAAGTATTCAATGTACAATTTGGTGAAACATTGTTTCATATGTGTATATATGTAGGTGTATATGTTTACCTATTTCTGATGTAAAATGTGTTTTTTTATTTAGAATGAAAGCTATTGCTTTAGAGTACCTCTGACTGCCTTCTGTGTCCTGTCTTTCAACTGTCCAGAGGAGATTCAGCAGCCTAAGTGAATACTTTTACTTCTATTCTATTTCAGGGAAGTGTTCTGATATGGTCATCACTTTTGAGATTTGTGAAATTGCTTCTTCTCAGAAGTTACGGTAACTCAGGGTCTGACGTGGGGAAAGGGAGTTGCTAAATCAGTGGCAGACACTGTGCGTGACACCCATCGACTTCTCCATTGTTCACTGCCAAAAGTACGACTGAAAGATTTGTAAACAGCTGAAGTGCTATGTTTGAATTAAAGTAAATACTATCTTTTCATAACTGTGTATCCCAGAAATAAAATGATGCTTATTTTTTCCTTGGGAAAAAAACATGCACATTTACTGGGCTTTTGTTTTCATCAATTAAAAATAAGAGATGCAGCTATCATAATCTCAAAAAGATAGGATTTATTTTCATAAACTAAACCCTGATACCATTTTGGTATCATTTTTTGAAACAACTTTCAATGGTCATTTTTTATTCAGAATTTTTTAGAACTCAACAAAGAAAAACAAACACACCTAGTCTACCAAGCATCTTCAGCATCCATTAATCTGCCAAGAAACCTGATGATACATAAATGTAAGTAAAATTTAAAAGCAAAGAATAGTCTAGGATTCCCTTTATGGCGTGACAGTATCTCTTTTAGCAGAGCCTACAAACATCAGTGCTTCCCAAAAGACATAAATGAATTACCATGTACCCAGATGAAAACCTGTCACATATCCTGAGGAAAAAATAAGCACTAAAGTTAATCACTTAGAACAGAAAGAAAACACCATCAGTAACTAAACTGGGACTCATCCCAATAATTTTAAACTGTTTTCAGGCACTACCTGGAAGCTGAGTGTCTGCATTTAGTCAGATACTCAAGACTCTACTTATATATACTAACACCAATTTGTGATATATGAAGACATTTACACTAATATTCTATTCAGCTTAGTTCACTTTTTTTGTGTAGAGTTTCCAGCAGAATCTTCATTAAGATCCATTCACGATAAATACATCATATGTATAGCAGTTAAGAAAGCACTCTGGTTGGTAACCTGTTAGATAAACCAGTTTTTTAAATTAAAAAATACTCATTACAAAGAAGCCTGCTGCACCTTTATGAAAATTTAAAAAAATGAAAATACTTATCCGATGTGAGAATTGTATCATACTTTCTTGCAAAATGAGAAAAGCGCCGATCTGTCCACTTACAGTGAGTTCACAGAAATCCATGCTGTCAAGGCTTTTGCTTCTGTGCAGTCTCCCTTTAATTCGTCTTAAAGAGGGTTTTCCTTGGCTGACACTAGCAGTAGCACCATTAGGATTTTCAGAGGACGGCGTTACCCTGCAAGAAGGGAAGAGATGAATCAAGAAGGCAGGTTTGCTGGTGAACGCGTGTCTGGAGTGTGAGGTAAGCATTTACTTGAGGGTAACTTTTGAGACATCACACATTTCTTTTTTCAACCAAAAACTAAGAGCCACATTCTATCAAATACCATTTTCTAAATATTTCTTCCCAGCTGGCTACTTTAGAACTCTGCCTGACAGAGATCAAATACTGCAACTGCAAGTCAGGAAAAGTCAGCTCAGTCTCCATCAGAGAGGTGATTAAGACCTGACTGAGGCTTCCTAGGTAATGAGCAGGCAGCTCCCTCCCTCCAGGCAGCGGTTTACCCTACACTCAGGCCACGGCCTGGCACGTCCCGTACCAGGGAGCTGTCACCGTGCGCACGCACAGATCCTGTTCACTGTGCTTCTGCTAAGCATGAAGATAACTCTTGCAAATTTAAATGTGACCATCAACAAGATTAAGGAATTGAGCAAACACAGGAAAGCAGCAGCAGCAAATGAGCTAAGCCACCTAGACAGGATGCACGCCGGGATGAATGTTCACAGACACACACACACACACACACAACTGGTGCGAGGGTCTCTCTGTCTGTGTCACTACTGGTCACAGCCTTATAACAGATGAGCTAGAGAGATGCTGACCTGGCACCCGCAGGGAATAGCAGTGTCCTAGAGATGGTGTGGTCCATGAAGCAGCGAGGTGTGGGTTATGTGAGTTGGTTTCCTTATCCTGTGATTGTATCTCCTCTTTGGAATGCAGCCCGTGTTCACATACTTACTTGGCTCCTGTGACCTACTTAATTTTTTACATTTAAAATGTTTTCAGAGAGATACAAAACTCAATTGCTTTTAAAAGACACACAAGATGGACTCTTAGCGAAATGAATCTAATTTATACACTAAAAAGACAGTCAATATAAAATAGGCCAGTTTAAAAATGTCTACAGTTGGGAATGAAAGTAGTATATCCATATAGTTAGAACATTTGAAAAGTATAAGATATAAATGAAAATGTGACAGCTGTTTTCCCCAGCCCTTATCCCAAACTTCTATCTCTTTTCCAAAAGTAACTGCTATTATTAGTTCTTTGTACAACTTTTCAGACAAATATCCATGCTTATTTACCTACGTGTCTATTTCCTTTTGGGAGTATTTAGTGAGGTGACCAAACTGTTCATATTTCCCCATGTGCGCTCTCTCTCTCTCTCTCTCTCTCTCTCTCTCTCTCTCTCTCTCTATATATATATATATATATATATATATAGTTTTACTTAATAATATATCTTTTAAAAAATTTTTAAATTTTTATTTTAAAGAGAATAAAACCAAGCAAAATAAAACAGAATAAAACCAATCAAAACAAACCAGTGTAAGCGACACAAATCTTCAAAACAATAGGAAGTCAACCATGGTTACCATAATGACTCTTGTCGTCTTCAAAATAGCTACAGATACCTTCAGACATGGCAAAAATCAAATAAAACACAACAGCATAGAGCCAATATAAACAAAGCAATGAATACAATAAAAGACTTCAAGACAATAGTAAATCTAAAATGACTACCATAGTATATCTTGCTATCTTTGAAACAGCTACCCATGCCATTGGATATAACAAAATCAAACGAAACAGAACAAAACCCAATCCAGCAAAACAATGAAACTGATATAGGACTTTAGAACAAGATGATAGAGAATTAACAATGGCTACCACCCTCAGAAGGAGGCCCCCAGATGCCACACTGTCTACTGTGATCCTCTGAATAGATGATCAGACCACCAGCCCTAGACCTGAAGAGTCAGTGAAACACCAAACACCACAAGCATCAAACTGCATTTCACCTGAATAGCTCACACCACAGCCTGTGTTTGTTTCTCCAGATCAGTTGGTGGTAGTGGGTGGGGGTGTTTGACTCTTCTTGATTCCCAGCGTGCACACCAGAAGGGGCTGGTGTCTGGCTGTCCCCCTAGTGGCCCACACATGGTGCTGATTCACAGGGATGAATAATATATCATGAAGCTCTCCCCATAATGCACGCTACACACAACTATTCTTGTTAATGGCTAAATAGTATTCCACAACATAGATGCCATATAAATTACTCAACTACTCCCTTACTGATGGGCATTGTTTTCAAATGTCTACTGTCTAACCATAACCATCCAAGACAGCATCCTTGATAAATCTGTGTACAAATGTATAATCTAGAAAAGAGTCCTAAGGGCAAGGATAGGAGCTTTCTCAATATTAGCAGGCTTTGCCTTTGGCGACCATTACTCCTGATAAGTCTACTTCACTGGATTAAGAAGTGCCTAACAGATTAGTACAGCACACTTCTGATGTTCTGGGTGGGTCATGGAGGTGTGGCTTTGGGTACCTTATATGGCCCTCATCTATTCCTCTCCTGGGCTGTTCCCCTGCTCTGCTCCTAGGTCACCACAGACTAAGCTGCTTTGCTCCGTTGTGCTCTTCCACCACCATGTTCCTGCCTTGGAGCCACACAACATGGACTGAACCTCCCCAAACCATGAGCTAAAGTAAACCCTTCCTCCTTTAAGTCATGGGCATCAGGCATTGTGCCCCGCAAAGGGCACGCTGACTATTATACCTTCCAAATCCTCATACACTTCCGCGAGAGTGTGTGAGAATGTCCCACGGAAAATCCTTCACTTTACCATTTTACCATTCAGCTGCTCTGTGTCCTTCACTGCATTCTTGTTTCGCTGAACTGCTGGTTTCTGTCAAAAGGACTATTCAAGTTTCCCATCATAAGGATGGAGCTGTCAACTGATCCTTATGAGTTGATTCTTACTTTGAATATTTCAAATTATTGTTTTATTGGCTGGATCAATGTTTGATTCGTATCTTCTTAGGGTCTTAATATTTTATCATATAGAAGTCACTGTACCAATGACAGATTTTAGTTTGAGTGTTATTTTGTCTGATGATAATTTTACCCATCTACATGTTTAGACAAAACTTTTCCTAGTTTGTCTTTTCGTATGCTTGCATTTTCAGCCTTTCCAAATCTCTTCCTTCTTTTCCCTTTTAGCTGTGCCTTTAACTTTTGGCATGCATGCAGCTGCAGTGTTTTTTTTCCCCCAATCTGAGAGTAAACATCTTTCAAGATGAACTTAATCTTTTTGAATTTACCATGTTTACCAACATGTTTAGAATTCTTCCTGCCATCTCATTTTGTGGGTTTTTTTTTTTTACTTGCATGCTTTCTTCATTTTAAGTATTTATTTTTTGAGACAGGATTTCATTGTGTGTAGTTCAGACTGGCCTTGAACTCGCAGCAATCTGCCTGCCTCAGCCTCCCAAGTGCTGGTAATACAGGTGTGTACCCCCACACTCAGCTTTCTTTCTTTCTTTCTTTCTTTCTTTCTTTCTTTCTTTCTTTCTTTCTTTCTTTCTTTCTTTCTTTCTTTCTCCTTCTCTATCCTTCCTTTATTAATTTTTTTGCCTTATTAATATGATTGAGCTTGAGAACTTCTTTTTCCTTCCAATTAACATAAAAGTCACACATTTAACCAGGGCACCTCTAGTAACTACATATACACGTTAACACATACTATATACACATACATATAAACACATACACACACATTTATACATGTACATACACATATACGCTCATTACATGGTATCCCTGGAGACTGGCTCTAGGACTCCCCTCAGGCACCAAAATCTGGGGATGTTCAAATCCGTTATATAAGGTGCTATAATATTTGTATAGAATCCACACACGGCCTCCAGTGCACTTTCAAATCATCTCTAGATGACTTACAATACCTGGTACAATGTAAATGCTGTGCAAATAGTTGTGACACTGTTTTTCAGGAAATAATGACGCAAAGTGTACATGTTCAAAACAGATGCAATTTCCCCCAAATATTTATATCCAGTTGGTGAAATTTGCAAATGTGGAACCCAAAAATATGGAACGCAGCTCGCATATATTTAAACTTGCATTTCCCCATCAGTACTCAAATTCATCAGTACCCTCGCCCCATCTTGAGCACAATATGGCATCAGCCCATCTTCCTCCCTCACCCCAGCATCACCACGTGGCCACTAAAAGCCCTGCCTGCCTCCCCGGAGAGTTTCCAGGCTTCTAACTTCCCTTTCACCTCTTTGACCCCTTTGCTCTTCTGGGATAGGTTAGCTTATGCCTCCCGATGGTTAGCTTATTCCTGCTTTGCCATCTTGCTAATTTGCCAATTCCCTTTTCTGTCAAGAAGTTTTAAATTTCTAAACTGTGTTATACTTCATTATTGCAATATTGTTTTTCATCTTTCTGAATTTAAGCCAATATTTTTCTATTTTCTCAGGGATTAGTTCCTCTTTTTAAAAAAATTTGGTAAGTCACCCGCTTCCTCCAGCTGTTTGGTGATTTCTAGTATTTCTGTAGTGGAGAACTTCTGTTTCCCTGCAGTAGTGCTCCTGCACCTAAGTTCGCTCACTCTGGCAGCAGAGGTGGACGTTCTACTGGGAAGAACCTTTCCTTGTGTGTATGTGTGGTGGGGGGCTCAGCAGCTACCTCAGGACCAGCATTCTCTGTCCCTGGCACCCACGCTGGTCCACTCATGCATTCTTACTGCTTACTCAGACCACCATCAATTTGGTTGTGGTTCTTTTTTTTTTTTTTTTTTTTTCAGTACCAGGGCTCAAACTCAAAACCACATGCTTGCAAGGCAGGCGCTTATGCTGCTGAGCTAAATCCCTGGTCCTTGGTTATGGTTCTTTAAATTAAATTTTTATTTCATTGAATTTCCAATGAATTCTCTTTTTAGTTCAGCTCCCAGAATACAAATTTAACAATGTCACTTTCATGGTTCTCGATACAGAAAGAAACACAACATATAACTCTGTTCTCTTCCCTGCAGGGTAAAAGCTTTGCACAAACAATGAAGAACTTTATTCAGGAGGAGACAATTTCTGACCGCTGGAAAGGCAGAGATTTTTTTGGCCAAGACCAAAACAGCACAGGAAATAAAGGAAAAATAAACAAACTTTAAAGCTTCTATAGAAAACAAAACTAGTAAAGAGGTAACCTACAGAATAGGGAAGAATATCTGTACACCATCCATCTAACAGGGAGTTCACATCCAGAATATACAAAGATCTCCAAAATCTCAAGAGCAAAAGAAAGAAATAACCCACTTTAAAAGTGGGCACCCAGGTGAGATGGTGGACTTCTGTGGTCTCAGCTGCTGAGGAGCCTCAGGCAGGAGGCCTGCTGGATTCCTAGAGCTCAGGACCAGCTGAGACAACACAGTGAGATCTCCACCTCAAAAAACAAAAAAAACAAACAAAGCCTAAGTAAACAAAACAAAAGGTAGACATTTCTTAGAAGAAGCCATACTAATGACTATGAGGCACATCACAAAATGTTCAACCCCACTCATCAGAGAAATACAAATCACAAGCAAGCACAAAAAGACACCACCCAACAGCAGTAAGGAGGGCTACCTTCAACAAGACCAGAGATAACAAGTGCCGGTGGAGCTGTGAAGAAAGGAGAACCCTTGTCCCTATTGGTGGGAATGTAAATTAGCACAACCACTATGGAAAGCAACGTGGAGATTCTCTAAAAAATTAAGAATAGGCAGGCAGGGGGGCACACAACTGTTAATACCAGCATTCAGGAGGCTGAGGCAGAAGGATCGCTGCGAGTTTGAGGCCAGCCTGGACTACAAAGTGAGTTCCAAGACATCCTGAACTACACAGTGAAACCCTGTCTCAAAAATAAAACAAACGAACAAACAAAAAATCCAGTTAAAAACAGTACTACCATATGATCCAGCACCCTCACTGCTGGGTATATCTAAAGGAAACAGGTGTGAATGCCCATGCTGCTGCAGCGCTATTCACAAAACCCTGGAATGGAAACAATGTATGAAACCATCCACTAACGAATAGGTAAGGAAAATGTACATACACACAACAGAATGCTATTCAGCTATAAAAAAGAATGATACCATGCTGTCATTTGGAGATCACTAAGTGCAATAAACCAGGCACAAAAAGACAAACACCCTAGCTGTCTCTCACAGGTGCAACGAAAAAGTTGATCTCAGAGAAATGACACAGAATAGTAGTTCCCACAGCCTGGGGACAGCAGTAGGGAAGGGAAGATGGGATGACTGACCAGTGAGTACTAAGTTGCCGCTAGGAGCATTACAGATATATAATGTCCTGTGCATTCCAAAAGAGCCAAAAGGATTCTGAATGCTTTCACCATTAAAATAAAAAAAAAAAAGATACCCATTGGCAGACTCAGATACATTTAACCTGACTTCACATTACACAAGGAGATGTTACGGTACCCCAGAAATAGGTACAATTTTAAGTTTGTTTGTATCCGTTAAGAAACAAATTTAACTTAAAAAAGAAACTTATTCGGGGCAACCCATTTGGGACCCATCTGTTTCTCAGTATCTAGTCCTATTCCTTTTCCCAATAAATTTCCCTACTCTTGGAAAAAAAAAAAAAAGAAAGAAACATTCAAAAGAGGACATATTCAAAACAAAGAATTATAAAACAATGGACAATGGTCTATTTTTCTCATTTCTCCTCTTGCTTTGTATTCATAGTGTTTGGTGGATGGTATTTTATGATATTAATGCAAATATAATATCAATTCTTCTAATGAAGAAACCTAAGACTTTTTATAAAGTTTCTCTCATCTGACTTAGAAAGGCAACACCTTTCCTCCTCTTTGTCTCAAACCTAGAAACCTAAAATCCAAAGCCTGCAAGAGGAGTTCCTTACTTCCAAGCCAGGCATGGTGGCACACACCCCTAACCCCTCATTTGCAAGGCTGAAGCAGGAAGATCTTGAGTTGGAGTCCTGCCTGTGCAATTCAGCAAGACCCTGACAAAAAAAGGGGGGGGGGGGTAAGGGGGACTGGAAGACCTGGTGCAAAGTCTCTGGATAAAAAAGAGAAGAATTTATATCCACCAAATTTTACAGAAATTTATCCGAGTTAAACTCAATAGTCATTGTTGCCCCTGACTGACATTTTGAAATTTAGTTTTAGTCTTTATTTTCTTTTTCTCCTTGAAATAAAATGGATTTGGGAAAAAAAAAAAGTAAATTCCATGTAATACTAAACTCAACAACAAGGTAAAGCCTAAGAGAGTCACAAACATGACTGGAAGAATGGGCCCACCCCTTCTGCCGTCACTTCACATCTGGATTCCAGGACAAACGTGCCCCGCCAGCCTGGCCCTAGTCAGCCCCTGGGCTCTCTCTCCATCGCCTTCCTCTTCACTGGTCCACCTCAGCGTCTGACGGGAGGGAGCTGCAATCCCTCTAGGGCCTGACACCTCCCTGCCTCTGCACAGCTTCCTGGGGCAGCCCTTACTTGAGTGATGGCTGGGACCTGCCCAGATTTTTTTTTTTTCCTTTTTTTGGTACAAGGGATCCAACTCAGGACCTGGCGCTTGCCAGGCAGGCACTTATGCTGCCGAGCTATAGCTAGACCCCTAGGCCCTGCTCAGATATTATTAACAACCCAGTACACTGTTTATGCTTTAGTTCTGTTGCCTCTGTCCACACTGCCCTGAGCCAGGACATCAGGAGAAAAGGAAACACCAACCCTGTAGAAGATGTCACACCTATACTTGCAAACTTCCAGCTCCGTCAGTGGTCGTCCAAACAGGCTGCTAAACCTGTGCAGCCTAGCAAAGTCCTTTAAATTCAGCAGAAATCAAACATTTTAGGTATCCAAAATACATGCTCAGTACAACATAACTCCTTGACATTCACGACCGGTCCCTCCCATACCCTCCCTGGGCTGGAATGTCCTGCTGCGCCTGCTGTCCTAGGGAGAGGTTCACCTCACCCTTCTGGTGCATAACTCAGACTCGGCTCACAGCCATTCCTTGTCCACAGCCCACTCAGGACAAGCCACTCTCAAATGCTTCTGCCTTCCCCATTTCAAATTTCCAACGGAAAAGAACTCAGTTATAACAAAGCAATGGGCAAAAAAGAAACAAGATGATGTAAAAATGAAGTGGTTACTCAAGAACAAAATTTTTCACAGAGTGACACCTTTTACAAGATATGAATGTTAAAATATCAGCAACCAACAGCCCCGGGCAACTCCAGATAATGCTAATGAGTGACAGCGAAGCATCCTTCTCCCAGAGCAGGGGAATTCTAACAAAGGGGTGACAACAGGGGCCTTGGGATAGATACTGCTGAGAACAGCAGGACAGCTCATTCTACAAAGATAGGAATTCTTCTAAGGATACTTTCTCCATAAATGCTAATTTTTGTTTGTTAGTAGCAGACTGTAGAAACCTTAGCATTCACTTAATAGATAAATAGCAAATGAACTTTTAGTTATAAATAGTAATGTGGGTAATTAACTATAATTTTCTCATTAAAAAACTACAAGAGAACTTGGTTATTTGAGCTGGTCACATCTTGGCAGAAGGATCTCTCGGTGGCCCTTGGTGAGCTATGGATCATCCTTGGAGAAACAAAGTTCTTGGGGAATTTCTCAGTCACTCTGTACCTACTTTCTGCTGTTCTTTCTTCCTAGATTGTCATTTTCCTGCTCAACTGTCCTTTGTTTGTTTTTTACCTTTTTGAGACAGGGTCTCACTATGCAATTCAGGCTGGCCTTGGGCTCACTTTGTAGTCCAGGATGGCCTCAGACTTGCAATGATCCTCCTGCCTTAGCCTCCCGAGTGCTGGGATTACAGGAGTGTGCCACCACGCCCAGTCTCAGTTGTCCTTTTTAATCCAACAGCCAGTATAAGACCTGGTGTCTGCCTCTGGGCAAGTCAATGACCTCATTAGTGAAAGTGGGAGATTACGGCATCTATCTCCTAAGTTAAATGACAGAATGCTTACACTGGATCTACAAGTAATGGCTTAATAAAAAGACAGCTCTTGCTATTTTCAGAACGTGATTGCTAGATGACTACTGAAATGACACATCAATACCGAATGATTTTCAATAACCACCTACTCACATAAAATTTTTTAGAAGTAGGAAAAACTGAAATGACAACCGTTCTTCTCCCTTAAATCAGTGTACATACTCCTAAAAGCTTTGGATGCAAAAATTAAGACTGTTGGCAACAACGTAACTATTATGAAAAGATTCGCTCATTTCACATAAAGCAGTAGTTATTATTTGGGCCTCAACTTTGCTGAAGAGCAGGGTGAATGTCACCTTTTAAAATGTCACCTGATTTAGAACAAGGGTCTTTGCAGGTGTAATTAACTTAAAATCTTGCGATCATCCTGGATTACCCAGGTGGGCCCTCACCTGAATGATGACAAGTGTCCTTATGAGAGACAGAAGAGAAGTCAGACACGGAGGAAGAGGTCAAGTGGAGACGGAGGCTCAGTGATGGGACCACCAAGAATGCTGGAGCCGCCAGAAACAGGAAGAGGCAAAGAAGAAGCTCCCCGAGAGCCTCTGAGGGAGAGTGGCCCTGCCAATCCTGATGTACCTTGATGTTGAACTTCCGGCTCCCAGAACTGTGAAAATCAAAGTTGCTAAGTCTGTGGCCAACTGGTCTAGTGGGCCTGGGAAAGACAGCGCCTACTGTTTCTTTCCATCGTTGGCCATTACAGGAGGTCACCAGGGAAGCCAGCAGTGGGCACAATCTCACTCCTGTCTGGGGTGGAGGAAACAAGCCTTCATCTAGGTTCCCAAACCATAACAATTCAGAACCAAACACCCAAACACTCCTGCTTTCTGTTTCTAGGCAACACAGAAAAGGGGGAAAAGAAGAACAGGGCTTTTACAGGTTCCACCAATGTGGGTCTGTTTTTCTGCTTCAGGTTCCACCTAAATATAATATTCCTTAATGGATCTGAAAAGCCAATCAGAAAAACCATACTGTATGAAGGAAAGATGACAGGCACAAATGCAAAACTACACGAAAGTGTGTGAACAAAGCACAGCACTTTCTACTTCAACCTTTATCAGGCATAGACTCGGCAGGCACACAGCTTTTCACTCCAACTCGAACAATTTAAAAAGGAAAACAGAGCTTTTCATCCTCACACAAATCTTTATATATGCCATGGCCAGTTTCTATAGCACGACCTCAAAAACTGTGTACATGGCCGGACGCTGGTGTATTCCAGGGTGCAACAGACACCGCTGATGTGTGCTAGGGGATCCCCCCTCCACACTGGGGCAGGGACCTATCTGCTAGGCCCTGGAAACAGACCTTTGTATCTCATATGCTCCACGTGCTACAACACTGCTGGAGTGAAAGGCTGTCTAGGAAACAATTTCAGAGGAAATAAAAGATAAATGAATTGGGCAGCACAAGAGTCTCTAACTTAAAAAAAATTTTTTTTCCTAACTTTTAAAAAAAAAGGATTATACATCTGTATCAAAAAGTACCACTTGCACAGGAGAGTTTTTATGGAGCATGTTCTCTTTGCTACCATTAAAAGATCAATGGCTGCAAATCTATATGGAGCAAGGTCAGGGATTTAGATTGGGGCACAGCACCTGCCTGGCAAACATAAGGACCTGAGTTCGAGTCCCCGTACCAAAAAACAAGAAACAAATTTGTATGGAGTCTCAGGTGATGGAAAACTTTCACCATTCTACTAGTCTTTTGCAGGCCATCTCTTAGTAAAAGTGGTTTTTAATCCCTGGCTCTACTGCATTTCCTGCCTCCAATGTGAACTGCTGTAACACCAGCATTACCTGGATTTTATTTCCTTTCTTCTGTCTTTGGGGAATGCATTTTCAGAAGCTCCAAAACATAATAAAAATACACCTATTTCCTACCCTTGTAATCAAATGTGTATTTATACTCAAGAGCTCCTCCAATATTATCCCCACATCGTTTTAAATTGAGCATTAAGAAAACAGATTTCCTTAACATCCCTTCCCAGCCGTGCATTGTTAAGAACACAATTACCCGTTTACTCAACAAATACTGACTGAGAAGCTATTTTGTACCAAATACCAGTTGAAGGGGATTTAGCGATGGACTAAGCAGACAAAAATTCTTCCTGTGTGCATCCAGCAATCTAGTGGAGAGGGAGGCAATGCGTGCACATGAATGACAGGTGAAGCGCAGCAGTGTTCGATGTGAACAAGTGCACGGGAGAGACGCAGGGCAGAGCAGCACCGGCGTTTTCTCCCCACTGAGCCCCATCAGCCTGGACGGTCATGGCCAAATATTACTGTTCCTTTCATAAGTGTGACCTGTCCTTCACTTATGTGCGATCCACGGTTACTTCTACTATTAGGATTATTATTTTGTGGCGATGGGGACTGAACCCAGGTCCTTTCACAGGACAAGCTCATGCTCTACTACTGAACTACACCCCAACTACCCATCTTAGTTCAACTGCTGCTTTTACCAGTCTAGTCCTCTACCCACTGCTCTTTACTGTTCGCCAAATTAAAACGCCTTTCTCTTTCGTTTTTCACAAATGCGGGAGGGCAGGGAGTAAGACACTAACATTTTCCAAGCATCTGTTCAGCCAGCCTAGTACTAGGTACCTCCTATTCACTATCAGAATTATCTGGATAAACCCAGGAAGCAGACAGCAAGATTCTCATTTTACAGAGAAAGAAACAGATACTCTAGTAAGGTGTGTAAGGTCACACAGCAAGAGGCACGGCTGAAACGTGAGGTTTGCCGCTGTCTCATCTTCCAAACTGAGCACTACTGGCATTCTTCTACACACCTTTTTCTTGGCTGGTCAATCTTCACGTACCTTGGATTATTTTTTCCTGTTGTTCTATACAACAGAAAGTACCGTCTTCAAATATACAAAAGCAGCCTCATTTTCTTTACAACCTTAGGACTGAATTAGACCATGTTCAATGGGACCGAATAAAACATTTACAAAGACATTAATTTTAAAAGTAAAATGACCACTGACCATAACGATCGATCGCTGGCCTCTTTTATCTTGTAGTCACATTCCCTTTGCTTGATTATTTCTCTCGTGGAAGAACATTAAGCCTAAATCTCAAGCCAATGTAATAATACCTAGGTGGCCACGGGATTCCATACGGCACATTTAGAGGCTAACAACATGCAATCTACAATCTGTTAGTAGTCAACTGTGCAAACCAGATCTGGGTAACTTTCAGACATCTTCTTTAAGGCTGGCTTTCCCATCACCTCAATAACAGTTTCCAGGTCGTAAGGAACCGGAAAGCATGCAGATAAGATACCAGACCCTGACAATGTAATTCCGACCTCACAACTTCAGTCCCTCGCCGCCCTGGGAGCGGCTCGGGTCTTACTCTGCAGCCCACCCAGGGGGTGTTTGCGGGATGCGTAATGGGAAACGCAGACGCAGGACCCTGAGCCGCTCGTCGTCCCCGGAGAGCCCGGCGCGTATTACGGGCCCGCCGGGCGCTCGCGGGACGCAGCCCGCGGCTGGAGGCCGGAGCCCGGAAGGGGGTCTGCGGGGCCGCCCGCGGGCAGGGGGCGCCTTCCCGGCCCGGCCCGGAAGCGCGCGGCGCCCCCGCCCGGCCCGCGCCCCGCCGCCGCCGCGCTCACCACAGCTTCCTCTTGAGCGGCAGGAGGCTGCCGCGGTTGGAGGGGGTGACGCCGATGGCCATCTGCAGCACCGTCAGGTACTTCTGGTACTTCATCGCGTCCCCGCCCCGCTCGCGGGCAGGGCCCCGCCGCCGCCGCCGCCGCCGCCGCAGACACAGTCCCTGCAGGCGCCGCATAGATCAGCCCCGGGCCATGCGCCGCCGCCGCCGCTCCGAGCCCCGCTCCCGCCGCCGCCGCCGCCGCCGCCGCCGCCGCCGCCGCCGTGCGTGGCCGCCGCTCCCGCTGCTCCCGCCGCTCCCGCTCCCGCCGCCGCGCGCACCGCCGCCCGCACCCGCGCCGCCCGGGGACCCGCGGCGCACACACGCCGCCCAGGGCTGCTCCCCGCGCCTGGCGGGGCTTCAGCGCGGAGAAGCGGCCTTCAAACAATTCATAGTCACCTCCCAGGGCCTGTGCGCGTTTCACGATTTTACATTTCCGTAGGAGGCACTGCATGCTTATCACAGGCGCACCCTGATGTGTTGGGCGATTTTACATTTACATAACAGACATTTCGTATTTGTTATAGATACTACCCTAACGAGTTGACGATCTTACCTTTACATATAAAGGATCTTGCATATTTATTATAGACACCCCCTTAATGTGTTAGGCAGTTTTACATTATGCATTACAGATACAGCATATTTATTTGCAGGTATACTCTGACACGTACAGTTTTACATTTATATATAACAGACGTTGCATATTTATTATAGGTGTAACCTGACGCATTGGACAATTTTACATTCATATGTAACAGATGTTGCATATTTGTTAGAAACACTACCCTAACGTATTGGAATACTTTACATAACATTAGATATTGCATTTTTATTATATATGCACATATGCAGTCTTCATTGACGTGGTAGTTCTGGATGGTGACAATAGAAACATGCAAAACTATCTCAATAATCACTGAGAAACATTAAGATTGTTTAACGACCTTTAAAAATTTCATCAGTATTTTCAAGACTCTTAACATAGTTACAAACGTACAGGGGAATGAAAAGTATAACAGAATAACTAATGTGTTGATACACTGCAATTTAAAGCCTTGCAAACACTGATAATTAAAATGTGTTTCTCCGTTAAAAAGTGACTTATCAAGAGTAACTTGAACAGTGCTGTTCTAGTATAACTGTTACACACCTGCCAAGTGTTTTTTCTGTGTCTTGACAAAGTGTCACATTTTAGATTACTCCCTACAGTTTATCTTCTATGCTGCTTAGGTCATGCAAAATCTCTGGGAGGTCCTTTAATGTCATTTGTAATGTTGACCTCATTTCCTCTGCTATGTAGTTTTTGTTTGTTTGTTTGTTTGTTTGTTTTTGTCACAACCATGTTCTTCACCTCAGTCCATGTCAGGAAGTTCTTCTGGCTTCCTTGTCTAGAGCCTCAACAAATTCAGCATTCTCACAGCTGCCTAGTTCTGTACTTCTGTTAGGGTTTAGATCTAAAAAATTCTCACAGGTTCTCTTCAGTATGGAAGATGATTGGATTGTGGGGCACCGTATTCATCAGTTAATTAATGTGGGGCTAAATCCACATCAATCCACTCCTGAATCCATAGCTGAATCCCACCCCACCCCTCCACCCTCACCTCCTGGCAGCCATGGATGGAGTCCTCTTTCTCTGCCATGCCCTTCCATCATACCATTTCTACCTTGGAGCCAGCTGATGGTGAGCTAAACCATGAGCCAAAATCATCCTCTCCTCCTGGAAGCTGTGGCTATCAGGTATTGTGTCCAGAGACAAACTCATTCACATTCCATTCTGATTTCACTTCCATGCCAGCCTTATTTTTTTCTTTTGCTGCACTTTCATCTTTGTTGACCGATTTACTCTTTTATTACGCATTCTTATACAATGATGAGTAGATTTATCACTGAGAGAAAAAGAAGCAATGCAGCTGCACACTTTGTTGTCAGTGCCTCAACTGAATAACCAGCACCAAGGCACCAGTCACCAGGTACCCATTACTTACATAGCAGAGTTAGTGCCGTGTATCTGTATTAGTACATGCCTTGGCTTACAGCTAATATGTACACTGTGGTCACTGAAATTTGAACCATCTTCCTGAGGAACTAGTGTAAATTTTAAAAAAATTATAGCAGCTGATACCAGGCATGTCTGAATGTGCACATCAAAGACTGACCGTGTGTCTGTGTGTGCTGTGTATAATGAATATATATGAAAACTACCAGTGACAAGTACTTGTATACACCCCAGGCAGAATTATCAAATGTCAACCTTCTCTCCTCACAGTATATCCAATCAGTACCTCTAGCTACACAGTTAACTATCATATAAGATTGGAACAAAATAATCTTCCTCTGGTTTGGGTTCCCAGCATTATTTCATTGTCCTTTTGGTGGGGAAGCAGATCTAAAGCAATTCTGCTTGTGCTTAGCAGGAAGTTTTAGCTCTCACAATGAGGTACTGGCAGATCTTTGCTGCTTTGAAGATCTGCCACACACTGTAGAGGCCCTTACTTATACTTATAAAAACAGTACTTACAAAAACATCAGGGCCTGGCCTTTCCTAGTCGTCCCTTCTGTATGTTGGCCTTTATTGTTGGTAAGATATTGGATGATGGTACTGCATTGTATTCAAAGATTTTCAGGACGGGAGGCTGAGGAACCGATTCAGAATAATGAGATGAAAAGTTAATCAGGGTGAACCACTTTGCGAGTGGTGGAAAATCTACTTTTCTATAAAAGGGAGAACTCTAGCCAAAAAAAAAAAAAAAGGTCAAAACCAGCCTTATTAGAGCTCCAAAAATTAGCCCAACCCTTGTGCCTTAGGCCACTTTCATTCACCCACAATTCAAAAGGGGAGACATTTCTTTTGGCTTATGTTTTCAGTACATGTTTAGCTGCCTCCAAGGCAGAAACTACCAGAGAGAAGAGAGGAGGCTGGAACGAGAAGACACCCGTCCAGGTCATACGCCCCAGAGATCACCTCCAACCGGGTCCTGTCTCCAAACAGGAAGTCAGCTATGGAGACCCAAGGCCCAGTCACCTTCCACACATGAAAATTTGGGGGGATATTTTGGGATCTAAACTATAACAGCTTGCAACCATCTAAAGAGTACTGAATCTCAAGGAAAAGTACTGAATCTTGGTAAGAACTGTGTGGCATTTTGGTGTGCCCAGTCTCCAACCTCAGAGCCTTATAACCCAACAGACCCACCACTACAGTGGCTTTGAAAACCAGCAGACTGCCTACCACTGAAGGGGAAAGAATGGGTTTAGATGACCCCAAAAGCTTCACCTCCAGAAAAGTGATTATTTGACCTTGGAAAGTCCCATCCTCAGGGCACGTCTTTATCTGACCTGGCTCGGGACTCACTTTGGGAAAGCAGCCTTCGCTCTAGGGCACTTGCTGAAAACAATCAGTTGCAGTTGCTTAGCATCATGTCTTCCTGCGGCGGTGAAATCAACTGGGACCGTGAAGAAGGTAGTGGAAAGATTAAGAGGAAAAGTGGAACATGTAAGTCCACAGACATAGTTCTGGGAGCCCAGAATCTCTGCACACAGGCAGGACTGTGCACGTGTTTAGGAAACACATAACTTCCACCTTATCCACAGTCCAAAAGACAGAGTTAGAGTTGAACAGAAGGTGCACATCTGCCAATCCAGCACCGTGGCAGGCCCAAGTCGGAGAATTGAAAGTTTGAGCCTGACCTGGGCAACTTAAGCAACTTCGTGAGGCTCCACCTCCAAATAAGAAAAGAAAAAGAACTCAAGATGTAGCTGAGTACAAAAGCCCCGTGTTCAAACCTCAATATGACAAAAATATAAGTAATTAAAAAAAGAGATTGGTGGAATTGATACAAAACTAGGATCCCATCATATGCTGTTCATAAAAGACACATTAAAGATACCAGTAAGTGAAAAGGAAAAGAATGGAAAGAAATTTCTGTACAAAAAGTAATAAAACAGAGCTGGAGTGGATGTATCAGGCAAAAAAAGACTTTCAGAAAAAAAATGTTACTAGACTGAAAGGAAATTTATAACAAAAGTATCATCTATTAATAACATATAATGACTAGACACATATATGCACATCACAGCTGAACCCAAAAATACATGAAGAACAAAACTGAAAGAATTGGGGTTTTTTGTTTGTTTTCTGAGTCAGGGTCTCACTCTAATTCAGGCTGGCCTTCGACTTACTAGGTAGCTCAAGCTGGCCTTGAACTCACTATGATCCTCT
Organism: Hydrochoerus hydrochaeris; assembly: GCA_004027455.1. Taxonomy (NCBI): domain Eukaryota; kingdom Metazoa; phylum Chordata; class Mammalia; order Rodentia; family Hydrochaeridae; genus Hydrochoerus; species Hydrochoerus hydrochaeris. Next base: position 174,437 of record PVLA01002736.1, on the reverse strand, counting down.
TGCCTCAGCCTCCCAAGTGCTGGAATTACAGGCATGTGCCACCATGCCCAGCCCTGAAAGAACCGAAGAGAGACAAACAGACAGTTCAACAGTGATCCACTTTCCACAGTGAATAAAGCAAAAGATCAAGAAGACATGAACACTATGAGTTAAATAGACCCAACCTGTGTCTAGAATATTCCATCCAACAACAGCATATTACTTTTTCTTCTCAAATATATGTGGAACCTCCCTCAGAATAGATCATATGTGAGGTCACAAAACAAATTCTCAGTGACTTCAAATTGAAATCATACAGAGTATGTTCTCCAACCACAATGGAATTAAATAGAATTCAGTAATGGAAGGAAATTTGAGAAACTCACGAATATGTAGAAGTTAAACAGAACAGTCCTAAGCAATCAAGAGAACAAAAAAGAAATCAAGATTAGATTCATGGTAAAAGGAAAAAAAAAGAAAGAAATCAATAAACTTTTAAAAAATGATAAATGAGAACAAAAGCACTATATAAAACCTGGATATGGCTATGACATCCAATAAAATATTTGTTGAATTTATACAGAACTTTATAGTGGTTAATGCAATATTGAATAACATGAAAAATCTCATTTATAGCCTTCAAGTTTTTTGCCTTGTTCTTTTGCCTTAAATAATCAGAACAAAAATAGACTAAATCTGAAGCAAGGAAAGCAAAAAAATAATAAAAATTGAAATTAAGAAAAGAAAAACAATAGAGAAGCTCAACAAAATAAAAAAAATTGATCTTCAGAAGATATTAATAAAAATGACAAACCTTTAGCCAGACTCACAGAGAAAAAGAGAGAGAATGAGTCAAATTACAAATTTGGAGTGAAAGGGGACATGGCTAGCAGCTTTGCAGAAATAAAAATGATTATGAGAGTTATATATCAATAACCTAGATGAATTAGAAAAAAAATGAGTTAAACCAAACTTGTAATAGACTCACAAAGAAACATAATTTGAATAGAACTATAACAAACAAAAAGATACAACTGGCAATAAAAAGCAAACCCCAAATTTTCCCTCCAAGAAAAGGAGCTCATTTTTGCTCGTTGCTTCATCCCTCAGGCTGAGAAGAGCACCAGCTGTAGTAAGAGCTCACCAAGCATTTGCTGGAGCTGAGTGAGGGTGTGAATACCAAGCGAGAGACTTCAGACTTTCCATAGCACACAGCATCCTTCTCAAGGTGGAATGCGCCTAGTTTTCCATACTGCATGTGTAAATTACAGATGGAGAGTGGACATCATTTTACGGAGCAGAAGACATGAAAATGTGCTGTTTCAATGCTTCAGAGGAAATGAGGGAGACAGACCCAAGAGGGGATCTTTGCGGCCTGCCTACTGACAGGCAGAATGCCCAGGGTTACAGCAGCCAAACTTGCTGCCCACCTTTCCATAAGGTGGAATTTCTAAAAATTATTTTTATTTCATTAGTAATGTTTGCAATTCATGATGTTTACAGTTGTCTTGGGCTATGGTTACATCTATGTATTACTGCTTGGTTTTTTTTTTTTTTAAATCCCTTTCCTCCTTTCTCTCCCTGCTCCTCCTCCTCAGGTTCCTCCATCCCCTTTTGCATACTTGTGGACATTATGTGTCTTAGCTCATGTGATGGCATACAGTGTTTACGTTAATTGGAGTTGTTAGGCTCTTGCCCATGGTACATCTTTATTCCTCTCATTTCTGCTTCCGCTCCTCCTCCTCCTTCACCTCTGTTCCCTTGGACCACGTGCCTACTGAAGAGATCACTTCCTTGTCCCTTTCTACCCATCCTTTATCATTGTTCTGGTTTATACTTTGCCTCATTCAGATGAGAGGTATCATGTGATTTTAAGCATGTGTGTCTGGTTTCTTTCACTTAACATTATATTTTCCAGGTGCATCCATTTCTCTACAGATGTCTCAAATGTGTCATTTTTGGACTACCAACCCCAGTAAGAAGCACATGTTATTGTTATGTCTATCAGTCCATCTCTGTCTGTCTATCTATCTTGCAGTGCTGGGAATGAAATTCAGGGTCTTGAGTATAGCAGGCAGACACTCTACCTTTAGCTCCAAGAAGTATATTTTAAAAATTGGTCTAGTTCACACACACACACACACACACACACACACACACACACAGCTGAAGCACAAATTTCTGCAGACCACACTGTACCTTACTATGTGGGCTGAACTGTTCTGTTTTCTTCTATTTCACATTTGAAGTGTTTAATCACAACCTGTCCGGTATAATAGATGGCAGCTGTGGCTCCTGCAGCATCTTTAAGAGACGCCTGTTGCTCAAATCCCTGTTTGCCTTGTGGCTGCCCATAGTTCAAGCCCCTCCATCAGCCTATCCCATGTAGATTTATTTCTCTGTTCATCTCCAGTTAAGAGGAGCCAGTTTCCACCCTTGCAGATCTATCTCTGTGCCCTCTGGAATGCTGTTTCTCAGAACATCAAGCACCTTCTGTATTTTGCATTTTGTTGGACACTCTTTAACTCCTGGCCTTGCACAAAACTAGACTGTGTCCTGATTCAGTGCTGTCTTCTCCAGTCCTACAGAAGAATGTGCTTTATCTCTTGTGCTCCACATGCACCAAGGGAGGCCAAACTAAACTGCTTTTTTCCTTTCTTAATCATGATCATTTACTGACTTCTTCTCTACTTCTGCTGCTGGCATAAATTTTTTTATGCTGGGATTAATAAACTCAGGACCTTGTGGGTGCTAGGCAAAAGCACTTTACCACTGAGCTACTTACTCAGCCTATTTGGCATAATTTTTAATGACTTCAGTGTGACATGGATGGAACGTCCAATGATCTTGCCTCTTCTGATGATCCTTTCCCTATTTGACTTTGGCCGCCCACTTCTGTCATCATAGTTTAAACCTGGGCATACAAATGCAAAATGTCACTAGGGCAAAGCACTTATTGCTTTTGAAAAAAACTGGCTTGATGTTAGGCAAAGAGAACAGAAGAAACTATGGCCTCTGTCCTTGGTCCTTTTTAGAAAGAAGTGACCACTACTCAGACCCAGACAGTTGTCACATAAAAATGCAGTATTTCTACATCTTCTAATTCAGGTATGCACAATCTTTATTGTCTAGCAAAATTTTAAATAGTAGCAACAATACAGACTTCTAGTTTAAAGATTATGACATTACAAAACATTTCCTCTCTTGGACATCAGCTCAAAAGAACAAGAAATGAAAAATAAAATTCCTCTTCATCAAAAATAATGAGAAATCTGAAATCCCATTGCAGAAAGGGGAAAGCAGTGGAGACAGAGTAAATGACTTAATAAAGGGAGGGACCAACAGAAGAATGGAAACCATTCTATGTGGCTGTCCATGGCAATGCTATGGCAAGCTCATTGGCATCCCAGGACCACAGAAATGCCAGGGAATAATAGCTTAGTTCCTTCTGGTATCATGTCACCCCAGCAGAAATGAGGGCAGATTCCCAGGAGAAAAACAAGATTGCAGCATATGCAGGCCTGAAGGATGGGAGAGAGGAGAGAGGTACGGGAAACTGTGCAGAGTGATGAGACACTGAGCTGAAGAATGCTGGAAACCTCAGACAAAAGATTTATATATTTCCCCATCTGAGCATCGATATTTTTTGTAAAATCCATATATTTGTTCATTGTGACTAAATGTTGGCTAGTACTGAACCTCATATTTTATCCCAATGATAGTTTCCTTCTTTTATAACTTTTTGTTTTACCTGGAGTTAATTACTGCCTTGTTTTCGACTTGCTTTGTTTTCCTAGGACCCATGGCTAAGCGTTCTAACATTTGTGACAGCATGGAAAATGGCTTGCAATACAATTTTACACACTCTCAAGACACAGAATCTATGAGTTTCATTTTTTTTCTGGGTCTAGCTCTCCTGAAGCCCTTTATCCTATTCCAGTCTTCAGAGATTTGCCCTTGTGGCTGGCTGTACCCCATTCTCCCCAGGTATTATTCTTCTCTTCTGTGTTAGGCTCTCTGTGTTCTGGATCCCATGTGTTCTTACTTTCTTGCTTTGATGGGTAATTTCTGTTAATAACTGCCTGAGAAACAGTACAGGAGAGATAAATAACATAAGATCTAGCACATTCGAAAAGTCAGATTACCACTACCTTGGTTCATTATTTGAGTAAGTATAAAATTTCAAGTCATAAACTAATTTAACTTAAAATTTTAAATCTTCACTTCTGCAGTGTCTCCTTGGAGCTAATGCTGCTGTTGAGAAATTATTGCTGTTGAATACATTGTTCACTTGTTTCATTTTCCCACTCTTTGAAGACTTTTGGATCTTATGTTTATTCCGGTGTTCCGGTCTTTTATGATAGTCCTCAGTGAGGGCCTTTGGTCAGTCACCCAAAATGAACCCACTAACTAAAAATGTTCTCTAGTTCTGGGGAAATTTCTTGTATTATTTTCTTGATATATTCCTTTCCATTCTTTTGTCTCTTGACTCTTTCTAGAACTGGCTCCTTAGTAGGATACCAGGTTTCTCATTTCAGTCTAGTGTTTTTTTACTTTTAAAAAATTGGGGTGAGACTGGGGATCTAACCCAGGGCCTCATTCATGCTAAGTATAGGATCCCCACTGAGCTATCCCCAGCCCCCTGCGTCTTCAGTTTCCTTATCTTTTATTTCTTGGCTGTAATCTTTTTTTTTTTCCTTTGTCTGTCCATTTGACATTATGGAAATTTCTTCAACTTTATGTTCTATATTAGTTGGGATTAGCCAAAGAAACAGAATAATCAGGATAAAAGAATATACATATGTATATGTTATATAGATAATCATATGAATTATAGATATATAATCCTTAGGATATATAAAAATAAAACAAATCTATAGAAGTTGGCTCATATGACCAAGTCCTGGTAAATCCAAAATCTCTAGAGTCAGCCGACAAGCTGGAGACCCAAGGAATAGTAGCTTGAGTCCAAGGGCAAACTGCTGACAGAGTTCCTGCTTGGTCAGGGGAAGTCGGTCCTTGTTCAGTTAGGGTCGTTAACTGGTTGGAGGAGGCCCACCAACATTATGCTCCACCAATTAAATGTCAATCTCACCCAAAAGCCGTGTTCACAGAAACACTGAGAATGCTGTTTGACCACACTTCTAGGTGATATGGCCCAGCCAAGCTGACGTAGAAAATTACCCAACACGAGTCCACCGGCTATCCACTTGATGCCTACACATAGCTTCTTAAACCATACTTTAATCTTAAAGACAATAACAAGTCATATTTTCTCCTGTCATGATACAATTATCTTTTCTACAATCCAAAACACGCTCTTTCACCAGAAGGGGATACAAAGCCCTTGGATGAGGTTCACTCTTATCCTGAACAACCCATCACTTAGATTTATTATGTAAAGTAGAATGATAAAATATTAGCACTTCTTAAGTTATATGATGAGAGAATGAAAGGAGGAAAAAACTAAAGATACACCAGCACACGTAGACACAAACAATTCCTAACTCAGTAAGGCAGAAATACTGATGACGATTACAGTCCCGAGTTCTGTAACTGGCCCACGGTTACAGCTGGCATTTACAGTGGGCTCCTTCCGTATTCCTGTTCCCCTCAACAAGCAGCTCAGCTGGGTGAGCTTCTTATCTGGTAGGGTGACCCGCGCCTTCATTCCTCAGGGATCTTGCCCATCAGCAGTCCCGTGGGAACTGGACTAATGTTGTTTTCCATTACTTTACTCACAGAGTACAGTCGTACTATGGCATGCTTTGAGGCAGTGGTCTCCTACCTTTTTAACACCACGATGGGTTTTGTGAACAATGCTTCCCTGACAGAACAGGAAGGTGCTTTTGACATGGTTCAAGTACATTACATTATTATGCACATTATTTCTATCATTACTACATCAGAGTCTCCTACGGAGCCACAGCCTAGATCTCTTGCATATGCCATTCACAGTGGGGTTTGTGTGCCTATGAGAATCTAAGGGCTCCATTGATCTGACTGAAAGGGGAGCTCCTGTGATAATGCCAGTGACAGAGAGCTGCTGTAAGTACAGATGAAGCTCCACACCCTCAGCCCACTCACCCGCTGCTGCTCGCCTCTCACCGTGCAGTCAGGTTCCTAACCGGGCCAGTCCCCCTTCATACCACAGGAGTTGGAGACCCCTGGCTTAACGGGTCTTCTGAACTCCACACATAACCTTCACCTCTACTGTGGATTAGCAGTTCTTTCCCCTTGGTAGTCAGGATCAGTCACCCCTTATCAGTACAGTGGCTTCCTTCAAAGTGGCTGAGCAACAGGTTTAATTTCCAGTTCAGTGGAAATTGCTGTACCTCCTGGTTTAATCATTTTTCTCTTTGCAACTAAGACCTGTCAGCCAATAAGCATTATGTTTCAGAAAATTAAAAAAAATTTGCTAGTGAGTAACTAGGGGTTGTAGTGAATAGTGGTACTTTCATTTACATTTCTTGATTGCTGTACCTGTGAATTCTGGCTATGAGAGAAACAGCACCTAGTTCAGAACACTTGTAGTCTTCTGGAAAGCCTTGCCTAGCCTCGCGAGATATTTTCACCTAGCTTGTGCTCTACTCTTCAGCAGGACATACCATCATTCATCAAGCCAGTTGCTTCAGAGTGGTGGACTCTATAGTCTGAATGTTTGTGTCCCATGTGCTGATATCCTAACCCCCAAAGTGATGGCACTAGGAAATGGTGCCAAAAGGAGGTGCTAACATCAGAACACTCTCGAATGAGATTAGTGACCTTATTAAAAAAAAATCCAAAGAAATTGTTTCCTCTTCTTGCATATAAAGCTACAAAAAGAAAACACCTTCTATGGACCAGAAGTTTGTCCTCACCAAGCACAGAATCCACCAGTGCCTTGAAACTGGACTGCACAGACTACAAGAACTCTGAGAAATACATTGCTGTTGTTCATATCACCAGTTTCTGGGTTTGTGTTATAGTAACACAAATTGTCTAAAACAGGTGGGGAACATGGTAAAATCAATTGGCCCTCAGCTACACTGCATTTTCTGTGCAGTGAACTTATTGATCAGAAGCAATGGTGTATGATATGATAGTAGAAAGGGCATCGTAGGTTCATAGATAGTAGATTTTGCAAAAGTATTGCATGCAGGGAAGGTAAATCCATATCCATATAAAGTATCATTTCTACTAAGAATAAAAGGCTACTTCTATCATGGAAGCATTTTAATATAATCGACCTGCCACCAAGTAGCTGGCTAGGGAATAGTATCATGCGGGGAGCTCAGTGTTGATTCTGCTGCTGGTAGACTGGACACTCAGCAACAGCAGTAGTGATGTCAGTCTTGGTGAGTGGGAGTCCATGATGCTGATTCTATGCGTAACCCCCATCCCTGCCTTCATGGCCACTTTGTTCATGAGCTTATGGAGCAATAGCAGAAGTGACTGGAGGAAGAGACAGGCAGGTATCCACAGAGCAAGTTATTTATATACTTGATTATTAAAGTCCTTTTCTGCTGAGGTCACCCTTCGGTGATCATGGATATGGGACAGAAATATATTGTCACCAATTTTGTCCCATGTGCTGATATCCTTAATTTAACTTTCAATTTTGAAATCATGTTTCTTTCAAGTTTCATTCAGCCAAACCACTGAGCAAAGCCCGTGAATTGGTTAATAATTCTTTCTGGCCATTTCTTCCTTTAAGAAAAATGAACAACTAGGCTTACTGTTTGAATTTCTGCCCATTGTGAGGATTTTCCTACACAGTGTCCTTCAAGGATGTCCCAGAAAGGGGCTGCAGTGCTAACCTGTTCACTTTCATGCAGAACCATCTGTAAACCAAGCCTGAGTCTTCTTTTCCTCTCTTTTCAGCTGATTGTAGGGAAATTCCCCATGGGGAGGGAATTGATAGAAGTGCAGGTAGAAGAGACAGAATCATAGAAAGTGTGAGGATCATGGGGATTTGGGCGCTTTTTAAAACTTACTTGTACCTTCAGAGCATTCTCAGGACCAATCTCATTCATACCTTACTCACTTGATGATGGAGTGCTGTATATGCCCATCTTTGTGACTTGGTGGGTCATATGGTAACTTGGTGGCTCATGGTTAAGCACTTAAGCTCTACTGGGTCTCAATCACAAGCCAAAATGTTTCTCAAAAGGAGAGTAGTTGTCTGCAGGGGATAACAGGGCTGTGCCCCAGAATTGCAGTTCCCCTCTTAGGGCCTGACAGAGCCTCCAACACCTGCTCCTGACAACAGACATACTATTGGAACTGCAGGATCAGATGGCTCAAGTGGCAGGGCATCTTGCAAAGCAATCTGGACCTGTTGTAGAACCTTCTCCTATTCTAGGACCCAGTCAAACCTAGCAGCTTGTTGTGTGACCTGGTGAACTGGCTAGAGTAGCACACCCAAACAAGGAATGTGTTGTCTCCAGAATTTACTAAAAAGGACCACAAGGCATTGTCTTCTTGTGGGGGTGATTATTGGAGGACCAGGATGAAATATTTTAGCTTCATTTTAGAAGGGATATTTCAATATGCCACATCACAGAACCAGTGGAAAGCTCACTGAGGTAGAAGACCCTCACATTTAAAAAAATACTTCTCTATCACCTCTACTATATAAACAAACAATAACGCTAGAGTATTTGATTTCTCTTCCTCACTAGGTTCAATCAGCATAGTACCATCAATGTAATAAGCCAGTGTGGTATCTTGAAAGGGGATCAAGATCCCTGTGCATTAAATGACACAGAACTGAAGAGTTGATATTCCCAAATGGTGGGACAGACAAGGTATATTGCTGGCCTTACCAGCTGAAAGTAGTTGCTTATTCACAGAGACGAGAGAAAAAGAGCTTTCACCAAATCATTTGCTCTATGCCAGTTATTAGAAATGTGTTAATTTTCTCAAGCAATGAAATCACATCTGGTTTACCAGTTGTATTTCAAGTAGTCACCTGGCTAAGCTTACAATTAGCTGTTGTAATTCTCCAAGATCTATTTGTCTTTTGCACAGGCAAAATAGGAGAGTTAAATGGAGGTATGGTGGGGATCACTACGCCTCCATCTTTTAAGTCTTTGATTGTTGCACTAATCTATGAAATTCTGCCAGGGGTGTGGTACTGATGTTCGTTTACTAGTTTTGCAGGTAGCAGAAGTTCTTGTGCCTTCCATTTTGTCTTTCCAACTGTAATAGTCCACACTTCACAGGCCATGGGGATTCTGCAAGTTGCTGAGTATGCGTATTTTGATTTTTCATTCTAGAACTAGGAAAATACCATGAGATGGGTTCAGGGGCTTATTAGGCACACTATGAGATGGACTTGAATAGGTCATTGATTATCTGAGGCTGTAATCTTCTAGCTCTGAATGATGGATCACTGTGATGTTTTAAGACTCCTGAAATAGTGTCAGTCATGAAACAATGTCCTGTACTCCCTGAAAATTCTGACTATGTCCTTTGTTTCCATGCACCCTGGTAAAAGGCCAGGGTTCTGGGTTTTTCAATTGATTCAAGCCTGGGATTCAAGAGCTGTGACTGTTTTATGATTCAGATTAGACTTTTTGTTCACTTGACCTGGAACATTTATGCTCAGAGAACTTAGTAGGCTTCTGAACTGTTTTGTATCTATGAAAATCATGGACAACAAGCTAATGCCATTGGTCTGTAAGTTAGACAATTCTGAGTACTGGATCAACTCTGCTGTTCGTCATGAATGGTGAGCATACTCACCTTGCCTTTGGTGATTGAATGCCATCTTTTGACCCAACTACTCTGGGACCATGAACTGGTCAAATGAGAGTAATTAACATATGTATAATTTCTTGTGGTGAGAATATTTTAAATTCTCACTCTCAGCTACTTTGCAGTATACATTATTATGGACTAGAACCTCACTGTACAATATTGCACCAGAATTTATTCCTCATATCTAACTGTAGCTCCAAACTTCACTACCTTCCCCCAGCCTCTGGTAGTCACCATTCTACTCTCTACTTCTACAAGTTTAACTTTTTTGATTCCACTTTTTAGTGACCTCATTTGGCATTTGTCTCTCTGTGACTGACAGAATGCATAACTTAGAGAAGAAAACATTGGAATAATTGCAATAGGAAATCTAAAATGAAGTAAGAAAGGTGAAAACAAAACATGGAACAACTATGACAAATAGCAAAAAATGTTTAAACTCATAAAATACAATATAAATGATGTCTTTAGGAATGGTTCCTTGTTAGGGGTTTAACATGGTAACATTCATTACATTTCATATAAATGAACTAAATGCTCTGGTTATAAGATTTTCAGACATGAAGACAAATTTTATCTATATATTATTTAATAGAATCATGTCTTGGAAATACAATATAAAGATATAGATAAGTTGAAAGCTAAAGGATTAAATAAGATACACCAACAAATTTTAAATGAAGGAAAGCTAATGTAAGTATGCTAAAACAAAAATAACTTTAAAGAAACTAAAATGATACTAGTACAGGTAACTTTAACTTTGTTGATTAACATTTCCATTTCATGGGAGCATATTATAGTTTTAAATGTGTGTATTCCCAGTGTATTTCATCAAATCAAACAGTAGCAGAACTTTAAGAAGAAATGGACAAATTTACAGTCAAGAGTCTTTTGTGTTATATATCTTAGTTATCAATAGAAAAAGCAAAAACAAATTATTTAAGCCATAAAGTATTCAAATAAAATTGACCAAGTGAGATCTCTACCTAACTATGACAGAATTCATATTTTTCAAGCATACAGAACACTTGCTAAATATAAAGGAATCATAGAGCAAATCTGCACACATTTCAAAGGTTTAAAATAATATAGAATTATTCTTAGATGATAGCATAATTAAACTAGAAATCAGCAAAAAATGAAACAAGGGAAAAAGCCCAATATATTAGAGATAATAAAAACAATCATGCATCAAAACAAAATTATATCTTTTGCCTATTGACTCTTGTTGCTTATGGTTGCCATGAATGGCTGCCCCTCAGCCATGTCACCCTGCCTTGGAACCAGCTGATTATAGACTGAAACCTCCAAAATCTAGTAGGACCACATATTCTTATTCAGCTTGCTACCCACAGAGGCAAGCTGACCCAAAACCCTGTTGTCTCACAAGCATGAAGGAAGTTCCTGTTGAAAGAATACTGTTGAGAAGCACTTGAGCTGAGAAAAACCTCTTTAAAAAGGCAAAGGCCAGAGAAGCAGCCAGTCCAACCACCCCACACATGCTGGCTGCCTCTGGGACTCTTCCCATGGGTGGCCAGTACAAGCCAGGAGAACCAGCCAGCCATAGCTTGGAGAAGCCACAAGTGTCTGGAGAAGCCCACCCTGTACCTCACTGCCTCCTGGGGAACCTGGGTTAGGAGAAACCCAGGTGCCTGACCCATTCTCCTACACAGTGGATGGATAGACAACATGGGAAGTGCTTAGGATCTCACCACCTGCTTATCCAAGAACACAGAAAAATGTCAAGATGACGAAACAGGATGCAATCTCTGGCCTCCAGCCCACACAGACCAAATCCAGGAGACCTGGACATAGAAGAAAGTGGAAGTTGCACAGTTGAATTTTCTGGGATGATGGTGAGTGAAGCAAAGAAACTACTTCATAAGACTGTAAAAGAAATCAGATCAGAAATAATATCTCAGGTAAAAGAAGAAATGACAAACATATTAAAAGAATTACTGAGTGTATCTAAAGAAGACATAGATTAAAAAAAAGAGGAGCATAGGAGAATGAGGGAAACCTTGAATAAACAATACAGGAAGGAATTACAATACATGAAACAGATTCAAAGAGATATCCAGGAAATTAAAAACTCCATTGAAAGCTAGCAAAATGGCTCGAAAGAAACTGAAGATATATTTTCAGATCTTGAGGACAGGATGCAGCTAGTGATCATGAAAGAAAAGATCTCTTAAAAATAACAAGAAGCCAAGAATTAACAATCCAACAGCTGCAAGATGATACAAAGAAAAATAATTTAAGAATGATAGGCATCAGCAAAAAAGCAGGAGTCAACACAAATGACATAAAAGAACTAGTAGCAGAAAACTTCCCAAGCATGAGAAAAGGACGTGATATGCAGATAAGCGAGGCATATAGAATTCTAACTAGCCATAACCAAAAGAAATCTACACCCAGACATATAATAATCAAGACCCTAGAAATTCAGCACAAGAACAGAATACTAAAGTCTGTCAGAGAAAAGAAACAGATCCTTATAAAGGAAAACCCATCCGACTCATGGCAGACCTGTCAACACAAACCATCAAGTCAAGAAGATCTTGGAGTGAAGTATTTTAAGAACTGAAAGAAAACAACTTCTGACCTGAATTGATATACCCTGAAAAACTATCTTTCAAAATTTATGGAGAAATAAGATACTTTCATGGCAAAAACAACTGAAGGAACTCATGACTACTAAACCAATCCTACAAAGAGTTCAGAAGGATATTCTAGGGAGAGATAAAAATGACCACAGTCCCAGGAATAGCTGAAAAGTGGGATCACTGAGCAGGGCAGGTAATGGAATGGGGGAGAAAAGCAGGGAGCCAACAGCAGGAAAAAAGTATGGCAGAGATGAACTAGTGCATGTTGTCTGTAACCATTGATGTAGATGGCCTCAATTCACCAACAAAAAGAAATACAGGCAGAGTGAATCAAGAGACAAGATCCATCTATATGTGGTATATAAGAAACACATTAACTCTAAAGGAAATTCATAGATTGAAATTCAAAGCAGAGAAAATAATACTACATGCAACAAGGAGCCAGAAAAAAGCAGGAGTAGCTTGCCCATCAACTGCAGAATAGATAAAAAATATGGCACTTTTATACAATGGAAAGCTATATTAGAAGCTATAAGGAAGCATATCATGAGGCTCTTGTAGGTAAATGGATGCAACTTGTGATTATGCTCTTGAGTGAAATGGTTTGGACTTGCATAGGTAAACATCATACTGTCTCCTTAATATAAAAAACTGAAAGAGTTAGTGGGATCCAAAATATACGGTAGATACTGTGACAGTGAAAGGGGAGGAAATGTCCTAAAAAGGGAAGGTGGTAGCCATTGTTAATTACCTATTATTTTGTTTTTAATTCCTGTATTGTTTTCATTGTTTTGTTAGGTTTGGTTTTATTCTCTTAAATTTTTTAAAAAATTATAAAACTTGGGGTGGGGATTTAGCTCGGTGGTGTAAGCGCCTGTCTGGCAAGCACAAGGTCGTGAGTTTGATCTCTGGTACCAAAAAGAAAAAAAATTATAAAACTCAGGAAAAATTAGGAAACACTTTGAATAAAATTGTGATAAAATATTAGATTTAAAATTTTGAATTTCAATAAAGAGGAGGATATTTATAACCTCAGAATGTGCACATTCAGAAAGTCTGAAAATTATATAACTGAACAGTAATCTCTAAGAAGTTAGAGGTATATTAGCAAGAAAGAAATAATGAACATGAAAGGTAAATTTCTTAAAGGAGCATATAATAAAGAAGTCCAACAAAGCTAAAAGTTGCTTTGAATTTAATGGAATTAAAAATCTGTCAAGAAGGGCTAAGAATCTAAGAAATTAAATAACTAAGATATATAAACAGAAACAGGATATATTGAGAGATATTGAAGGATTAGGTAGTATAAGATTATCATGAAATCTCTATACAAATAAACTTGAAAAATTTAGGCACAGTATATAAATTCCATATATATTTTTTTGTCTATATATCTATATCTATCTATAGGAAGAAATAGGAAATGTACAATAAGGAATGGAAATCTAATAATTTTGGTGCCCTAACATCACATTACCTCATAACAGTCCCAGTTTATTCCTATTATTAATATCCATTAATTATTTTCATAACCCTTTTAATTCTCACAAGTGCTCCTGTTTGGAGGATAAGCCATATGTTCATCCTCCTGCTTATAATAATCACAGGAGCTAAATCTGCAGCCCAAAATGTTCCCCCCCTAAAAGAATTCCAGGCCCAGATTCATCAGCTAGTTCTACCAAAAATCATGGAAGAATTCATTTTAATCTTAGAGAAACTCAGTAAATAGAAAAAAGCTTCATGCATCCTGTGTCCTTGTGTTGGTATTTGTGAATCTGGTGGGTCAGCTGCATTTACCAATTTTATAGGATGATTTTTGTAGTAAAAACTTTCCACCAGCTATGAGTCCTAGGCTATGAGTCGGTTATACTGACTTGGCCTTGGTTCTGAAGAGATTGTTTATCACGGTCCCCTGTAGCTTCTTCCACTATGAGTACTGTTGGAAGCATCTGCAACTGTAGTCAGGGGCCCAGACTATAGATGCTACCAGCTGGTGTGCAACTTCTTTGGTAGAGCAGGTTCACTGGCAGCTCAGGACACCGTGTGCTGACTGTAGATAGGGAACAACTGTCAGTTTCTGGGGGTCATGTGAGGATGGGACCACCCCAGTAGACCCAAGTGGTATGGCCCCATGTTAGGGTGGGGACACCCCAGTAGATCCCTGGCAGTAAGATAGGGTACTTGTCAGTGGCTGAGAGCTGCTCATGTGACTTCATGGAACCTCAGGAGATCTCTCTAGATGTTTCCTCAGGGTTGGGGGAGCAACAATCTGCTTCTCAGGGCCTCAGGTGGCTGAGCTTCTGCAAATAAGTTGCTCAACTGCTTCTTGGGGCCAAAGGATGGACATTGCTATCTGGTTGCTTTCCAAAGATAAGGTGAACTGAATCACTCAGGAGAGTCTACCCTGCTGCTTCCTGAGTCATGAGTGGATGGGGCCATTCATTTACTTCTCTGGACCCCTGGGGCTGGAACTGCTCAGGGCTGGCTGCCCCAATGCATTCTGGTGCCGAGGTTAGGAGGGCAAGCCATCTGGCTGCCTTTCCAGGCAGGAGAGAGAGAGTAGGTGAGGCCAACTGGCTGCTTCTCAAGGGCCTCAGTGGGCCAAGTCGTCCAGTTCTGTGATCCAGCTATTTCCAGAGACAGTGGTGCCTTGGCATGGCCACCTGACTGCTTTCTGGAAGCAGAAAATGGATGGGCAAGACCATCTTGAGGCTTCTGGGGCAGTAAGAGGGTGGATAGGGATCCCTAACTTTTTTTTGGAGCTTCTGCAGGCCCTGCCACTCAGAGTGGGCTGCTGCCGTGCTTCCGGTGGCTGTGGAAGGCTGGCAGGGCCTACTGGCTGGGTCCTGCTGGCTTGCTCAGCAAGCCCTGGTGGATGGTTTTCCAAGATGGCTTCCTGCAGGAAGAGGATGCGGGCACAACACGGTTTGCGCTGAGCCTTAGGGGCTGTGTGTATCAGGGTGGACACGGTTTTGGTGTCTGTGGCGTGAGTAACTACGGCCAAGGACCTGTGCCTGTCCTATCCCAGCAGAGTTCCTGTGGCTCCAGGTTGATCTGAAGAGATTGGATGGTAGATACTGTGTGGTTAGTTCTCTTCCTTATAAGGCCGTCATGTATCTCCATGTATGGGGAAAAATGCCCAATTTCGTAAGTCATCAAAGAAATGCAAAGCAAAGCAGAATGAGATATCATCTCACACCTTACAATGACCATCATCTAAAAGGTAAGAGACAAATAAGAAATTCTTGATAAAGGAACTTACTGTTTACCTCTTCATACTGCCTGCCAGAACAAAATACAAATTATGTTCATAAGAAAGGGGGAGAAGATTTGGGTAAGCAGTTTACAGTCTTTGCCATAGAAGGTCTTAATCATTTATTCATTCTGTCCATTTAAAAATGTGTTATTTCATCCATATTTTTTGTTTTTCTTCAGTTTTTAGGTAAACTATATGTTGAAATTTATTTAGATTCCAGTCTTCATGCCCTACAATCTGCTCAGTGGCCCTGTGTCCCTACCCTGAGTCAAATAAGCCTCATTTGATTTTCTTTTATCTGTAAATATTATGACACCATCTGTTGTTTTCTGCGTTTGACCAAGAGCCATGTCTGTTACCATTAGACTAATCGAGAGGCAGGAAGGGACAGGGTCGGACATAGGTTAGTGGCACAAATCACTTGGTAAATAAAAAACCGTTCTAACACTGGCTTCTTGCACCATGAAATATCTATTACAAGATTTCAACAAGATTCTGTTACATTAATCAGCATTAATGTGCATCAAATGGTCAGATTGATACTCTGACTAATATAAGCTATTAAGTTTCAAAAAGACAATATAAAAGGTAGTTTGGGAAACATTTATTATGCCTTCCTTCTTTAGCTACCTCTTTAAGTCCTTCCTAGAAAGTATCTGTATGGTGGAAATACAAGTGCCTAAAGATAATAATTGATTTATTAATCATCCTTTCCATTCAACCAATAAGTCTCAACATATACTATTTGCCAGGCATTGTGCTACTTGCCAGAGATATTGTATAAGTTGCAATGTCAAAAGTTCACACATTTCAGAGTTAAAGATATATTGAAAGGCTATAATGAGCACACAAGGAAATTTAGATGAGGGATCTGAAATCAGCTTCCATAGACCAATAATCCCAGAAAGCCTGGGATAATTAATAGCAGAATCTAAGCTTAGCTATTTTATAATTCCGCTTTAGCCACACAAAATTAAATTAGGGATTCCAAGAGAACTTAGTGTGGGTTGTTAATATGGGTTTTCTATATATAAAAATTAGATAATCTTGTTGAATAAACAAAAGAAATAGAGTTTCTTACATGATATAACACCCAAGTAAAGTGTGGAGAGTCCACTTCTCTGGGAAATGTAAAAAAGAGAATGTAATTTACTGTTATATTGTTCAGAATTCCAATAGAATATTTTAATCTTTAATACAGGAATTTACAGAAGAGCTACAGAAAACAAAATTTAAAACCAAGAAAGCATTCATTACTTAAGGATATAATTTAAGTTAACTAATTGATACAATTAATTTTGCAACTGCTGGTGCGAGGGCAGAACAGGGTGCCCACGAGAAGACACACAACCCAGAACCACTGAGGTCCTGTTCCCAGAGGGGTCTCCAGGGCGTTGTTTTTTGGTTTTTGTTTTTTTTTTTTTTTGAGATCATATCACTTCTCTGTGTGTTTGACCTTGTAATAACAGTTGGTTGACATTCCCTTTAGTTGAATGAATCATTTATAATCTCTGGAAAGTATAAAAACTCACAGAACTGTTATATAACTTGTGTTTAAATATAACCATTAGGATTTCCTGTACATACCCTGTTAATTTTTTAAGTGATGTTTAAACTTGTTTTATTTACAAAATTTATAATATTGATTTAGTAGATTAAGTGGTTTAAATGTATAGGAAGATTTTGTTTCTTATATTTATAAACCTCCCCAAAGTAGTTGATGTTTGAAACAGTCAATTGCATAAAACCGTACTTGGAAATAGCCAAAGATTAAATGCATAGTGGTTAAAGGTATAAATGTGTTTAACGTTAAATGCATACATTAACTGAAAAGGAATACATGAAAAGCATTATTTGATTTTGATTAAAATTGTAAAGGTTTTACCTAAAATAAGGGCTATTAGTTAAGCTTATATGTTTAAGGTAAACAAGAGTTTTTACATTGATAACCAGCATAATAATACAGATTAAAATTAGTAATTATAAAGATTTTTTTCTGTGCACAAAAGCCCAACTAGAATCGTCAAAGCCCCAAGACAAACACCAAGTTCAGAGCAAGGTTCTATAGTCACTAGAGCATTGGAAGAGCAAAGATCTGCATTTTAAAAATTGTATATTGAGAAATTACAGCTCTACATATTTATGTGATACAAAGTGATGCTATAATGTTTTAATACAATGCCAAATTAAGCCAGTGACCCATCCAACACCTCAATTTGACACGTTTTGTGATGAGAACATTTGAAATCCTCCTCCCAGTGACACTGGAAGGTGTGGTACTCAACTATTAGTTATAATTACCATGCTCTGCGACAGATGTCAGAAAAGAAACAAAAATCAAACAAATATGTCTAACTGAGGCTTAACCTACTCTCTGCTTCAGTTGTTTTAGAATCCAGGCTGTCTTTCTGTATTTGGTTTAGTACATGTAGCACTATATACTGTTCTTTTACTCTACTGTAAAATACTAGAAAAAATGTAGGGGAAAATCTAGATGATACTGGTCTGGAGAAAGGTTAATATCTGAAATATACAAGGAACTCAAAGAAGGTGTAAAAAGAAAATGAATAATCTGATTAGAAATGGCCATGGACCTGAGTAGACATTTGTTAGAGGAAGACTTATGAATTTAAAAATGTTGATGCCACTAATCAGTGGGGAGATACAAATTAAAACCACAATGGCTGCTAGAATGGCTATTATCAAAAAGATATCAACCTAAACAAAACAGAGAGTCTCCAAAGAATACTGATATTATTTGGGACTAGCAGAGTATTGCAGTGAGACTATGCATGCCATAATAAGCTACAGGATTATTTAAAGATGTTAAGATAAAGGGAAGTTCTTAAAGATGAAAATAAGGAGGATTGTTGGGAAGGTAAGTCAGTGGTAGAGCACTTGCCTAGAAAAAAAAAAAACCAAAACCAACCAAACAAACAATGAGGGGGATTCCAGCAGATAGTTTGAAATAATAAATTTTTAGCCACGGTAATGAATAATGGCAGAGAGGGCCAGGCATGGTGACACATGCCTATGGTCTCAGCACATGGAAACTGAGGCAGGAGAATTGGCACAAGTTGAAGGCCAGCCTGAACTACATAGCAAGACTCTGTCTCCACAAACAAGAGAGGCATCACTTCAGAAATGAAGAGACAGTTGTTAGGCAGGACCTGCAGAGCAGTTTTTACATGACATTGTGGTGGGCTCTGTGCCAGCTTGTGGTTCCAGCTGTCTGCTTTGATAATGTCCATTCAGCACCATACATGAGGACCTTTGCTTTCTACTGTATGGGCTTTACTGACTTTTCTTGGAGGGGTGGTTAATATTGACACAAGCAACTACATTTTGGTTCTTACAGTTTCACATTACTTTTTACAAGGACAAAAAGGAATACAAATGCCAGTGAGCATGTAAAGAAAGGGAAACTCTCATACTTTTTGGTGTGAATATAAATTAGTATAGTTCTGGGAAACTGCCTGGAGCTTCTCAAAAAGTGAAGTAAAACAAACAACAAAATTGAAGAAGTCGGCCATGGCAGTCAACGCACATTGGTATTCCCAGCACTTGGGAGGCTGAGGCAGGAGGATCACAGTGAGTGTGAGGCCAGCCTGGGCTGCATAACTGAGTTTAAGGCTGGCCTAAACTACATAGTAGGACTCTGTCTCAAAAAAAAAAAAACAAAACCCAAAATATAACAAAGGATAGAACTACCTTCTGAGTCACTAGGTATTTAATCAAATAGTTGGAATCCACATCTTGCACACCCAAGTCGGGTGGGGGAATGGGGAGTTAGCGTTTAATAGGTAGAGATTTTCAGTGTGGGCAGATAAAACAATTTAGCAGATGGGTGCTGGTATATAATGGCTACAAAAGATGATGAATGTACTTAACGCACCTGAATTTTACACCTAGAAGTGCAATAGTGAAAACTTAAGAACATGGGAGTGCAAATCAGTTTGCATTATATACATTTTACCATGATTTAAAAGATTAAAGACTGAAATCGCTGGGTGTGGTGGCACACATCTGTAATCCCAGCTCATGGGAGACTGAGGCAGGAAGATCGCTGTGAATTCAAGACCACACTGAACTGCATAGTGAAACCTCGTCTTGAAAACAAAAAACAGACTTCCCGGAACATGGTGGAATGGTAAGCAGCAGAGAAAACAGTCACTCTGAGATTCACCATCCAGAGGTGGGAATACAGCATCATGAGGAAGAGAAGCAGGAAGGAGGTGGGGCCCCTGGGCTCAGGAAGAAGCTGAAGTGCGAATTGAAGCAGAACAAATAAAAGGAAAAACTTCAACAAGGAAGGCAGCAGCTAGCGGCGTCTTCTCCCTGAGACAGACTGACTGCATGAGAGGAGCGCTTGGAACCTGGGCATGCTGTTGGGGGTTGATGGTGACGGCTGGTGACCCAGGAGGCCTCTGCAGAGAGACAGGGCAGTGGAGGGGAATGGTGACAGTCCTCCCACGGGAGACAGCGATTAGCTGGGATTCATTTTGGAGTCAGGCTGGATAAGCCTGGGACCCAGAACTGCTGCTGGCTTCTTCTAGCAGCTCCTAGCTGGCTGCGAACCTGTGGAAATTGCTTGGACTGTGCTGAGCCCAGTGAGTGTAGTCGTGGGGCAGCCTGCTGAGATTACCCACTACTCCACCATAAAGCACCTGCTGGCCTGATGGGACAGAGTGGCACGATTCGGGTCTCTACACAGACTGTCCACCAGTGAAACCAGAGAGAATCCTGGAAGTGGACTACTTGTTTTTCTTTTTCATTTTTTGTTAGTTTGTTGTTTTTGGTTTTGTTTTTCTTTTCTCTCTCTCCTTCATTGTTTATATATGAGTGTGAAAGTGGTTGTAATGGAGAAAGATCAACTAGAGGACAAGAGAGACTTCCTGTCAATTCCAGTATGATTGCCAGATAAAAAGTTCAGGGGATAGACAGAATATTTATGGTGAAGACTAGGCTGAATAAGAAATTTATTGAGATGTAGAAAAAGGGAAATATGACCGGGCATAGTGGCACACACCTGTAATCTGTAACCTCAGCACTTGGGAGACTGAAGCAGGAGGATTGGCAGAAGTTCCAAGCCAAGCTGGGCTACATAGTGTTTTCAAGAGCAGCCTGAACTGCATAGAGACCTTATCTCAAAAAAAAAAGAAGAAGAGAAGGAGAAGAGGAGGTAGGAGAAGAAAAAGGAGGAAGAGAAGGAGAAGGAAAAAAGGGAGAGAAGTTAAAAGATGGATGGTTGGATCCAGGACTTTAAACATCTGTTAACTAAGATTTCTGAAAGCAGAGAGCAAACCAGGCATAGTGGTATCTTCCTGTAATCCCAGCACTCAGGAGGTTAGACAGGAGGATTGCCGTGAGTTCAAGGCCAGCCTGGGCTGCTACATAAGCAAATTCAAGGCCAGTCTGCACTACGTAGCAAGACATTGTCTCAAAAACAAAACCAGAGAGAGAGAGAGAGAGAGAGAGAGGAAAATTTTAAAAAGTAAATAATAGTTTTTTGTGACAGAATTTTCAGGAAAAGCCCTAAATCAGGTGTGGTCAAAACAAAATCATTCCCTAGATGGGAAGACTTGGAAAGTTGACCACCACCTGCAATGGCAAATAAAAACACCGAAATGACACCCAGGATTTGGAGGCTGATTTATTTAACATCAGAAGGGGGCTGACAGGGAATCAGTTGTCCCTCAAAATTTCAGGCCCTTGAGGGCCAAGGGAGGGAGGTTTTCATGGAATTGAAAAGGGAAGTACAAAGGCTGAGTGCTTGGCTGTCTTTGATTGGTTTCTATAGTATGCATCACAGTGACCTGAGGTTTCTAAGGGACAGAAGTGACAGGCACTTGTAACAGGAACTGTTACCTGGGCAACTAACAGACTACTACACAAGCCTATGTAAGGTATAATTTGAGGCAGCACACTCGCCAGGGAAAAGGGAATTCAAGAAAGAAGCAGGGTTACTGAATATGCCTTAGAGGAAGAAGGAAAAGCTAAAAAGAAATCAGAAGAGAATCCATTGAGCTTTGGTATCTAGATGCTGCACTTTCCTTTAGTTAGTAGGTTTGGAGACTCAGAATTTCATCTTTCCCTTTCAAGTGTAACACATCATTTATTTCTGCAATAATTAATAACTGGTATAATTGCATAGGTCTGTTCCAAAAGGCCCATGTGTTAAAGGTTGGATCCTCAGCCTGTGTCTTAGTTAGTTACTTTTCTCATTCCTGAGACAAAATACCCAGCACCTAAAGTTAAAGGGGGAAAGGTTTATTTCGGCTCACAGTTTGTAGAGGTTTCAGTTCCTTCTTGGATGACCTCAAGACAGGGTGGAATGGCAGAGGAGCATGGCAGAGCACACAGGAGGTGGCAGAAGATAAGCAGCAGCAGCCCCTTTCCTGTCCCTTATATTCCATCCAAGCCAACCACCCTTAGGTTGGGTAGTGCTCTCACCCAGGATGGGGCACCCTTAATCCCAATGACACATTTAATCCTAGCATCATTCGCTTCATCCCGGCATCACACATCATAGATCCAGCCGCCTCTGAAAAGCTCTTGAGGCTTGGAGGGGGGGAGTCATCTAGACAGAAGCCATAACAGCCTGTGTCACAAATGGGAACTGGTGGAACTCTTAAGAGGAAGGGCCTGGTAGGAGGAAGTTAGGCTACTAGGGGGTTGTTATTGGAGGGAATATTGGGACCCCAGCCTCTTCCAGTTTCTCTCTGCTTTCCAGTGGCCATGAGGTTAAGAAACCTCTGCTACACACTCCCTATGATGTGTTCTGACTCACCTCAGGCCAAGGCATGGACCTCAGAACCTGAGCCACATAAGCCTTTCTTCCTTATAAGTTGTTTATCTCAGGTATTTTGTCACAATAACAAAGCTGATAACACAATAATAATGCTGTAAATACTGTTCTATTAAGTTTAATATTTACTAATTAATCTATAGCTTCAATTAGATCAGCACAACAGAATGAAAATATAATGCTGAGAATTTGAGAACATTAAAATAGCAACCAATAATTAGGGCTATGGAGCAGAGTGAAAATATATGCCAACAACTTAACATTATAATAACAATAAAATCAAGGGGAAGCATTCAGAAGGGGAGGTGAGTGGTAGTTTGATTGCACCAACATCCTTATCTTTTTATCAAGGTTAATAAAATCTAAGTACAGAAATATACCGAATTTAAAGCAGTGTTTTTCACCACTGCAGGTTACAGCCCATTAATGGATTATGAAATTAATGCAGTAGTCCTAACCAGCATTAAAAGTAAAATAAACTAGAATTGGAAATATTAGAATGCCTCAGAATTTTTAAAATCCAATACTGCTTCCTGATACACTTGTTTTGTGATGGGCATGTGCTCTGGAATGCTGTGTGGACTTCTTCCTCTAAGAAGTGGAAAACTAATTTCTTTCCACTTGGGTGTTGGCTGAATTTAGTGACTTGCTCTGGGAGGTGGAGTTGGGGGTTTGTTGCACACAGACCTGCTAACGGTTCATTCCAGTAGCCCTGAATGAACAGGTTCCACATCCACCCTCAACGTCTCACAGCTGAGAGTACCTTCATTAAGTAGCCAAAAACAAAGGCCTTGAGGTTAGGGTTTCTGCCCAGTCAGTGAAATACCTCTAGAAACAACTTTGGTATTGCAGAAATCCCTAAGAAGCTTCTCCTGAGTTTACTTATGGGACACTATTTGGGTGCCCTGATTCAGTGTCCCAGTTTTACAATTCCTTATTTCCACAAAGAAAAAATGCTATTTCCTTGGATATCCATGTCAGTTTTAGGTGTGTGTGTGTGTGTGTGTGTGTGGTTAACACTTCAATCCTTCTAGTGATAAGAATAAAGCAAAGGTGGTGTTGCACAACTTTGGGGACTTGGCCAGGGAAGGGACTTGCTTGTTCTCCTGGATCACTGTGAAGGAAGCCACCTGTATCTTGAAGATGCACATTTGTCACAGTGAAGAGGCCTAATTGGTGATGATGATGATGATGATGATGATGATGATGATAAAAATAATACATTTTCATATCCTATTTCTACTGAGACCATCCCTTCACCAGTCTATATAATTGGCTGAAAAAGAGTAAAGGTGTTATATTTCTTGCTTATTTCTTTTATTAGCACATAGCCACATGTCTGCATTTTGATTGTATGTTATTGACAGCCAACAATAAGCACCAGGAAGGACATGGATTCGAGCTCTGTGCATCCTATCAGTGCCCCGGCTGCACTTGTACTAGGTGCTCCTAAAAGTATCCTACCAGGAAGCACTGGTTATTACACTTGAAATCTCAAACATGCACCCCACCAGCTGAGGAGAAAGCTTGTATTCTTCACCTAAGTGGTTTGATCCTGTTGTAATGTGCAGTACATGCCAGCAGGCACACATAGTACTATCTGTTCTTCTCTACCATGTAATAGGATTTTCCCATGTTTCTTTAGTGTTCTCCCTGGGCATAGTAATTGCATTAACATGGAGGCTTTGCTGTGTATTGAACCCAGGATCTTGTACATGCTAGACAAATGGTGCATCACTGGGTTATCTGCCCAGACAGCCATCTCTTAGAAATACAATGGTGATGATCCTTAGATTTGCTTCTCCTTTAGAGACAGCATTCATAAAATTTGTGCAGGAAAACATTATTTGTTGTGTAAAATTTCCATTGCTTTACAAGAAAGAGGTCTGTTGCACTCTGAAAGTTATATAAAAACACTGATGGTATATCCTATTATACGTTGAGTTCTTATAAATGGGGATTATTAGAGGAATAGCTTGCTAGTCTAAAAACATTCAATTTTCAGACATTCATCTTTGTACTTCCTATTCAATCATTTATTTATTTAAAACATATATTTGAGCACATATAAATTCTCACTGAAAATTTGCATTGGTGTCATCCATTTATCTAGAAATGTTTCTCACATAGTGGAAATGCTAGGCATCAAATATGCCAAATTTGTGTTCCCTGGAGTAGAAAAGTGAATTCTAAGAAACAGTGGAAGTTAAGAGTAGTAACATTCATTGGAGAAAAGGAATGGGGAACAGGAATGGGGAATGGGGAATAGGAAGAGCTCCTGAGAGACAGAGGGGTCCTGAATGGGTTGCCAGCGAGCCCACCTCTCAAAGGAAGGTTTAGAGAAAAAAACCTCAAGGCGGGTACAACATGGGTTAAAATTATGATTAACCAGTAAGATTTCAAGTATAGTTGCTTAGGTAATATTGATCTAATGGTAGCAAGGGTGCGTGAGTGACATCACTAACCTTTGTGGATAATCTGTATTCTTGGCCTTATCTTTAATCTTAGCAATCTGAGTCTTAGTCTTAGTGGTTTTAATATTAATTTTAGTAGGTGGGAGAGAATGACTCAGCCTTAGTGAGATAATAGGAAATCTCAAAAGGGCGATACCCATAATCCCAAACCTTTGTTCATCCCTTAGGAAAGTATGTAAAACTAGACATTGTGATTTTAATCTTCAGATGTACCTCCAGCCACAGTGCTGATGGGTTGTCGTGTTTTGCACTAACTCACTGGAGTACCCAGCCCTATCTGACTGCCTCCTATGTTTCTACCTAATTTAGCTGTCTGTAACATCCCTATAACTTCTCCTTCTTTATGGCTGAGTAGAACTCCATTATATAAAAAACCTCACATCTTCTTTATCCATTCATTGTTTGAAGAACATTTAGGCTGTTTCCAAGATGTAGGTCTTATAAACTGTGCTGCTATAAACATGAGTATGCATATTTTGCTGTGGTATGATTCTTTTTATTCTATTTTTATTCTGGGAATCAAACTCACAACTTTGTGCTTGCCAGGCAGGAGCTGTATCCCTGGCCCTGATGCTTTAAGTTCTTTTGGGAAGATATCAAGAAGGAGAATACCTCGGTCTAACAGAACTTTTAATTTTAGTTTTTTTAAGGAATCTCCACACTGATTTCTACAATGGTTGCACCAATCTACACTCTCATGAACAGTGGAGAAGACTTCTTTTTTCATTACAGCCCCACCAGGATTCATTATTGGTTGATTTCTTGGTAATACCCATTCTTTCTGGAATATGGTGAAATGTCAGCATTGTTTTAATTTGCATCTCTTGAATGACCAAGGGTATTGAACATTTTTTGATCTATTTATTTGCCATTTCTACTTCTTCATCTGAGAAGCATCTGTTTCATTTCAGACATCCATTTTTGGTCTTCAAGTTTGGGAGGGAGCTGATTTTGTTTTATTTCTTTATATATTCTAGATAGTGGTCCTTCGTGTGGGGAACATCTGGAAAAAAACTTTTTCCCACTGTGTGAGTAGTGTCTTCACCCTGTTGGTGGTTTCTTTTGCTGTGTGCAAAAGCTTTTTAAGCCGGAGATTTAGCTCAGTGACATAAGCGCCTGCCTGGCAAGCATGAGGTCATGAATTTGATTAGTGGTGGGGAAAAAAAAGCTTTTTAATAAAATAAGGTCCCAGTTGTTGACCTTTGTGACATTTCCTGTGTGGTCAAGGTTTTGTTCATAAAGTCTTTGCCTATACCAGTGTCTTCAGGAATTCTACCATTCAGAGTTGCTGTTTTTATATTTAGAGCTTTGATCCATTTTAATTTTAGCTTAGTGCATGGTGAAAGACATAGATCATTTCTTCAGCATGTAGAAAGCCAGTTTTTCCAGCACCATTTATGAAAATAGCTATTTTTCTTCCAGCAAAGGTCTCTGGCTTCTGTATCAAAGATAACATGAATAAGTAACTGTTGGAGTTTTTTCTGCATCTTCTAATCTGTTCTATTGATCCTCAGCTCTGTTTTACCTTTGCCAGTGCCATGCTTTTTGTCACAGTAACTCTGTAGTATAAATTTAAGTCAGGGTTAAGATGCCTCCTGACTTGCCTTTGTTCGTCAGAATTGTTTTTGCCATTCTAGGTCTCTTCTGGTTCCAAATAAAAATTTATATTTGTTTTCTCTAATTATGTAGATATGTTATTGGTTTTTTGAGCACAATTGCATTAAATTTGTATTACAGTTTTGGAAGAACAGTCGTTTTCACTTTATTGGTTCTTCCTACCTAGGAGCAGGGGATATCTTTCCATTTTCTGATATCCTTTTTAATTTTTTTCAGAATACTATTTTTTTTTTTTTTTTGGTACCAGGGATCAAACTCATGACCTTGCGATTGCAAGGCAGGTGCTTATGCCACTGAGCTAAATCCCTGGCCTCAGAATACTATTGTTTTCAGCATAAAGTTCTTTTACTTCCTTCATTAGATTAATTCCTAAGTATTTCTTATCTTTGATACTATTATGAAAGCTGTGATTTCCCTAGTTTGTCTCTCATTGAATTTGTTGTTAGTGTACAGGACTGCTGCTGATTTTTGAGTGTTGATTTGTATCCAGCTATGCTACTGAATTTGGTTATCAAATCTAGAAGTCCTTTGGTGGAGTTTTTGGTAATTTCTATGTAGAGTCTTATGTCATCCACAAATAATAATTTAACTTCTTCCTTTTCTATCCTTATTCCTTTTATTCTTTCTCTTGTCTAATTGCTCAGCTAATAGTTCCAGAACTATATTGAATAAGTGGACCTCCTTGTCTTGTTCCTCATCTTAGAGTGAAAGTTTTCAGTGTTTGTTCATTTAGTGTAATTTTGGCTGTTGGTGTGTCATAGATAGCTTAAGATGTCAGATTAAGATAAAGATGCTCTATTCCAATTTACTGTAGGTTTTTTTTTTTAAATCAGGAATGGGTGTCACAGATGGTTCTGCATCAATTGAGATAATTGTATGATTTTTGTTCTTGGCTCTGTTAATATGATGTGTTACATTTATTGATTGATTTGTGTATGTTGAACTATCTCTATGTCCGTGGGATGATTCTTACTTGGTCATGGTATGTAATCTTGATAATTTGCTGCATTCTGTTTGCCATATCTTATTGAGGATTTTTGCATCTACATTCTTTACAGAGACTGGCCTGTAATTCTTTTATTTATTTATTTTTTTTCAGTTGACTCCTTCTCTGGTTTTGGTATCAAGGTAATGTTTGCTTCTAGGAGTGAATTTGGAAATATTTCCCTCCCAATTTCATTAAAGCATTTGAGAAGTAGAAAATTAGATCTTCTCTAAATTTCTTGTAGCATTCAGCAGTGAATCTATCATGACCTGGTCTTTGTTGGTATGTTTTTAGTTACATTTAGTTTCATTGACTGATATTAGTTTATTTAGAATTTTCATATCTTCTTGATTCAGCATTGGTAATACATATATATGTAAGAATTTGTCCATTCCTTCTGTATTTTCCATTTTACTAGAATACAGTTTCTTGAAGTAGGTATTGATGATCTTGTGGGTTTCTGGGGGATCTGTTGTGATTGCACCCTTTTCATTCCTAATTGCATGGATTTGAGTCTTTTCTTTCCTTTAATTGACAAGGTAGCTGTTATGGTTTGTGTCTGGATGTCCCCTTCCCCTCACCAAAGCCTCATGCAGTCATGGGGAGGGGTGGGCTTTTCAGAAGTGGTACTGTTTATGATACTTAGGCTATCTCAGTCTTCATATACCACAAAGAACAATTGATTAGACCAATTATGTTACCTTGGTAAAGTAGTACAATCAGCAAATGACAGCATGAAACACAAGCTAGAGAATGTCAAACTGTGTTAAATATATGAATTATATTTGTGGGTTATCTAATGAAATGTAAAACAAACCAGAAAATTATGTGCAGTAAATATGTCCTCTATATGTTAATTTTACCTTCTGAGGAGAAAATTTAAAAGGTGTTATGGTGAAAACTAGAGAGATAGAAGAGGAAGAGATCAGAAGCAAGGCTGGAGGACAAAGGTTTCTTGAACTTTGTGGAACTGTTGAAGAAGACAGGAGGGAAAGAGATTAGAAAGAAATAAAAAGAATAGAACAATAACAATACAAAAACTAGAAATAGTAGTTGCACTCATATGAAAACAAGAATGAACAATCAAGATAAAAGAAAAAAAAAGAGAAAAGGGAAAAATATCCTCTTTTGGGTGTGTCTCTGCTATCACTGATAGAGTGGGCAGACAGAGCCCAGATCCATGTTGATTAATTCCAGCACACCAGCCATAGATCTATGGCTGAGTAGTGGATAATCTCAGCAGGCCTGGACCTTTATCTCCACTGAAGTTCAGGCTGGTTTCTGAAGGCTGTGATGCTAAAACCTGATTTGTTCAGCCTGAAGCACACTGTGTGCCTACTGCAAGGTTGAACTCAGCTCACTGACCTCCTGCTGGCTTGACCTTGGTTCTGCCTTACTCTGATACTAGGAGTCACTATATGGAGCCAGTCCACAGCTGCTCTGAGTTCTGAGCTCAGTTGGTCCCTCTCCAAGATGGCCACCAGCCAATTGCCCTCTCCTGCAGGACACCCAAACCCAAATAACTCATCAACCCCTGCAGTGTGCTGCACCCACTGCCTCATTCCACTGCTGCATTTCTCCATTGAGGCTCCTTGGGTTGCCAACAGTCACTGTGCATCTGAAGGCTCAAGCCGCCCTCCACGCAGTGAGCCAGGGCTCAGGGAGTAAGTGCCTCTTGCCATCTCCTTCTTTTGCATTAAGGTCTCTCTCTTCACTCCTTAGGGGCTTCAACTCTCTCTTTAGATCCTTGCTGAGTAGTGGAGACCCACTTCTTCTGCCTCACATTGCTATCTTCCAGCATCTGGACTCCAAATCATGGAGAGGTTGTTTCTCAGCTGTTAATCACTCTGACATCTTCCTGGAAGTCCTGGTTGATTATAGTTTGATCCACATTGTACCCACCTTGTCACTTTGGCCTAAAAAACTTTCTCAAATAGATAAGCTTGGTGGCAGCTCATTCAGGACCCTTTCTGTCTCTCAAGAGCTATTCCTGTTCCCCAGTAACCTTTTTCTACTCTTAACCTCCATTGTCCTTTGGAATTCATTCTTTGACTTTAGGGGATATAAACTCAGCAGACCTGACGTTTAACAAGCTGGAAGTTGTCTGTCTCCTATGTTGTTAGGAATAGATGGAATACCTAGTTGAATTATGGGTAATTTCTTTTTCCTGTACTGGAGATTGAACACAGGTCCTCTGTATTGAGCTACATTCCCAGGCCTTTTATTATTTTTATTTTGACACAGAGTCTCATTAAATTACTAAATTTTCCAGGTTGGGCTTGAAAATGCAATTCCTCCTGCCTCATCTTCCCAGATTGCTGAGACTATAGGCATGTGCCACCACATTCAGCTAAGTTCGATTTTAAAAAATTTTTCCAATTTCAGAAATGTGCTAATACTATCCTCATTTCAGCAGCATATATGGTAGAAAACGGCCGATACTATTTTTACACATGTGGCTGCTGTGAAATGATATGTCATAGTGGTTTTAACTTACATTTTCCTGATTATTAGAATTGAGTGAACCATTTTATCTTTTGTGAATTGTCTATTTATTACAGTTGAATAGGCCAGTGATAGTCCAGCTTCTTGTATATGATAAGGAAAGAGCTGCCAAATATGTGTCCAGTAGTAAGTAGGAAGTAGCTTCATCTATTGGCCATCTCAGGGCAGGTAGGAACGGCAACACAAAAAGGGAAGAAAGGGCAGATAACTCAGCCTTTCAGGATTTAAAGCCCAGACATCTCTGTTTTTGGTGCCTCGCACTGAATCTCTCACTGGCACCTAGGGCATGGTGATCTCCTGGGCGTCTGTTATTAGTTTTTTAACCTCTCTTAGTATAATGGAAGTAGGACTAACTATACTGTGCTGTTTACAGTTAAATGGAGGGAAAGCAGTGACTCTCAGCTCCTCTGTTTCTAATTGCACTATATTTGTTTCTAGACAATTTATCTATTTCTTATTGATAAACATGTCATCTGAACTAGCCCTTTGAGTATTGTATTGATACAAATTTATTTTCCTGCTGTACAATCTTTTCTCATTTTTTGTGTGTCTTTTGGCCAGCAGAAGTTTTATGTTTTTTATACTTCAACTTTTATAAATTGTGCTTAATTTTTGAAATATCAAAAATTATTCTGGCAATTTTTCAACAGTTTTGCCTGTATGGAACAAAGCACTTTATATGTACATATAAATATTTCAAAACTCTAAATATGCCTAAATTATACAGCTGAACTAACTTTAAGTATTATAATTAAAATGCATAATTAAAATATGTATGCAAGCCAGTGGTTTAAAAAAAGCTTCACTCCACTTTGGTATTTACTCAGCTCTTCAGCCAATAAAACCAATGGCAGGAATGAGGCAATTATCTGATGCTGGTGGGTGGGGACCTTGAAGAAGCTCAGCCTCCTCTTCTGTCCCATCCTATTTTTGTCCCTAGAGCAGATATTTATCTCAACTTTAGATATTATTTGCTTCATAGTCATAATCCGTAAAGGTTAAAGTAGCACTAGATTTCATGTGGAATGAAACTGCAGATTTTCAGCACCTTATCTTTCATAGTGACTTCTACTCTGATGATCGCATTAACTCTTATCTCACCTGTTCTCTTTTGAAAATGTTGCACCAGGTCTAGGAACCTCCCCTTGTGTCTTTCAGACTGTGACTGACAGCATGACTGAAAGAGTTCTGAGTCACATCAGTTGTATCTAGCGTGTGTCTCCTTTCTCATGACACACTCGTTTAGAATTGCATGTATGAGTTGCAGTCCATATGAATGAACCTTTAACAAGCACCAAATGAAGAAAGGTGATTGTAGGTCTAGCGTGCATATGCCCTGGTTTGGCATTTAACAAATTTCTAGGGGTCTTTGTTATTCTTATTTCTGTGGGCCTTAGGACAGTGTTCAGAAGGGTTGTCTCTGTGCATTGCCCAGGTATAGGAGAGTGGAGGAGAGTGGTAATATGGTCCCTAACTATACTATCTATAGTAGAAGTAATTTCCCTGACCTTAAAAATAAATGCATTTATTATTTATTAATTGATTTGTTATATTGGGGATTGAACCCAAGGCCTTCTCCATGAACTACATTTCCAACCCTTTCAATTTTTTAATATTTGAGACAGCATCTCATTAGGTTGCTCAGGCTGACCTCAAAGTTGAGATCCTTCTGTCTTAGCCTCCTATGACTGGAATTACAGGCAGGTACCACCACACACCCAGCCTGATCCATGATTTTTAAAAGGCTCTTGAGTTTAGCCTTTGTGATACTGACTCAGCCCTTTGAATTGTCTTTACTCTTCGTTAGAAGTAACTCTTTCAATCTGTTTGTTGCCTATAAAAACTTGGAAGCCCAGAGAACTGTGAAAGTATATCTGCTCCTTTTATTTTGAGCTAGTGGTGCTTTAGCAAGTATAAGTTCTTTAAAATGTTATGAGTTCTCCATGAATCTTACAGAAGATCATACTGTGGCAAAAAGACTGCATCTATAATTCTAAAATGGTCTTTCCTTTGGGTCACATGTGAAGCTGCTTTGGGAAAATTCCCCCAGGATTCTTAGAAGTCCAGTTGTCTACTTGAGAAAGTTCTTAGTGTCAGTTTCAATCTTATAGAAATTTTAACAAGGGATTTAACAGTGAAACTCTCGATTTAATCATTACCCTGAGGCATATTGGGAATATTTTGTCAGCCAGAGATGATGTCCTGGACTCTATATTTTATCTTTGTGCAGCCTAAAAAGGAAAGATTTTTTTTTTTGAGATAGGGTCTTACTATGTAGCTCAGGCTGGCATCTAACTCACAGTGATCCTCCTGCCTCACCCTCCCAAGTGCTGGAATCACAGGCATGCACCAGCACATCCAGCAATAGTTCCTTCTTTAATTTACTTTTGTCTTCCTGGACTTTATCAATACAGCTGAAAGAAACCAACTGTGCTTTCAGTATGTTTTCTGAAATCTTCTTTTACAGATTACAAAGTTAGTTGATTTTTCTGTGGTTTTGTAAGTGACAGTGCAATCAAATATTCCCCCGCTATGTAATGCAGGTCACACTGTTTTGAACTTCAGTAGCAGTTTTATCAGTGCTATCCCAGGTGTCCGAGCAGTTTTTCACTCTCTCTTCAGCCCCTGCTGTCCCCAGTTTTAGGGTCAATGATGCACGTTCCAGGTTTGGGCTATGGCAGTGGCCCGGATCCAATGCCAATTTCTGGTTCAGTTTTCTATCACTGTATAATAAACCAGCCCAGGATTTATTTATTTATTTATTTAAAAAAAAAAAACATTTTTGAGACAGAGTCCCACCATGTAGTACAGCCTGGTCTTGGACTCATTGTGTGGTCCAGGCTGGCCTCAGATGTGAGGCAGTCCTCCTGTCTCAACCTCCTGAGTGCTGGGATGACAGATGTGTGCCACCAGGCCCAACTAACTCAGGATTTATGACAATTTTTTATTTGTTTTATGGTTCACAATTCTCTGGGTCTGGAATTTGGGCCAGGCTTCTTGGGAATTGCTTATCCTTAGCTCCAGGAAGTGGAAGAATCACCTGAAGCCTTAGTCACTTCCTTAGTTCCTGGGACAAAATACCCAGTACCCACAGTTTAAAGGAGAAGTTTATTTGGTTCATATTTTCAGAATCCTCAGGATTTGCATGGTCAGCAGACTCCAAAGCAGAAATGGCATAAAGAAAGGGCCTGGACGAGAAAAGCTGCTCACATGATGTCAGCCAGAAAGTGACAGCAGGGAGAGGCGGGGAGGGAGATTTACCCTCGCAGGTCTCCCAGTGACCCCCCTTTTTTGACCATGCTCCACCTCCCTATAACACATTGAGCTTCATCCATGAATTAATCCACATTAATCCACATCCATGAATTAATACAACGTGCCCCATTATCCAGTCACCTTCCAACAGCCCACCTCTGCATTCATGAGAATTTGAGGAGACTTTCCAGATCCAAACCTCCCCAATGCATCCCTAGCCCCTAAAACTCAGGCATAGCTCTTTATGCAAAATCCACTTAGCGCATCTCTGAAAGTCACCGGACTTTTAGCAGTTCCAGCATTGTTCAAAGGTCTCCTCTGAGACTCAAGGCAGAGGCAAACCACGACACCTGGTATAGTTCAACTTGAAAGGTTCAGGGCGTCTGCCCGCTGGGCACTTTATCTGCCCTTTCTTCCCTTTTTGTGCTGCTGTTGCTACCTGCCCTGAGATGGCCAATAGATGAAGCTACTTCTTACTTCTTACTGAACACATACTTGGTTGTCAGCTCGGGCAGTTAATCCTCTCTGGATGCCCTCTGATCATCCCGACCTCCTTTTACTGCACGTGGCCTCTCCAACAGGATATGTTGAACCTTTTACATGGCAACTGGCTTCCAAAAGGGCAGAAACAAAATAGTAGGCTGCTTAAGGCCTCATTCCCAAAGTTATAACTGCTATCAGTCAAAAAAAGTCATGGGGCCAGTCCACACTGAAGGGAAAGTGTGGTAGTAGTGGGGAGATTTGTGTGAATAATTTTAGAAATAACATATCTCACAGGTAGAAGAAAAAATAAATGAACCCAAGTACTCTATGAGGCCATTTCTATTTCAAAGCAACGACCCTGATGTTTAAGCATTATGCCCTTAGCTCCCTGGCTATGTAAACTGAGTGAAGTCAGAAGGAAGTTAAGGAAAAGCTAAAAGACATAAGACTGTTTTTGTAATATTCTGATCTATAGTGGTTTGACCTTTGAGCATTTTGAGAGATAAACCGTCTCAAAAGGAGATCTGTTCCATTGCTGAGCAGCCCTGAAGTCTAGAAACATCTTCCGTGTGTGATGTTGAATACTTTCTTCCTGTGACACCTCCTGTGGTCCAACCTCTGCTCTCAGCTGCTGCTGAAAGAAAGGCTACTCCTTTAAGAATATAGTGTTCATTTGAATTAGGTTGTTTTTAAGATAACCTTCTTGACTGAAGGCACAGTACCTTCCAACTTTTTACTTCTGTACCATGTAAATTCATGATTTCCAAAAATATTGTTTATGTACAACATAATTGACAGTATGAATTTTGCCCAGCATGGTATGTGTAGTGGATTAGAAACTGGTGATCAACGTAAACTCCAGCTGAACTGAGTGAGCATGGTGCTGAGGGTGGAAGGCCCACTTGAGGACTTTTGCCAGCATAAAAAGGAGACCTGGAGAGGAAGAAGCACGTGGGTGCTCCTAAGTGGTGGTGTTGTTTGGAGCCATTGGTTCTCCTGGAGGAGCTTGTCATGCTGGCTCCCTTGATATGAACTCAGCTATTATCATCAGAGGAGCTTGGGACCTTGTTGCTGAGAATGGTTGCAGTTCACTTTGGGGGAGCTCTTGTCCTTACTGTGAGCATCACTTCCTGGCTCTAGAGGGGAAGATGTGTGCTGTTCAGTCTCCAGGAGAAGTTTGTTACGCTGACTTCCTGATATGTACTCAACTGTTCTCATCAGAGGAGCTCAGGACCTCACTGTAGCTGAGGATGGCTGTGGTACTTTTGGGGGAAGCCCTGGTCCTTATTTTGAGCACCATTTCTTGGTTTCACTGCAGATTCCCTCAACCTATTGGCACAGATCCTTCACCCTGCTGGCAAAGACCTCTTAGCTTCCACTGCTGACCTTTGGGCCTTCCCAGCACAGATCCATGAAACAAACTTGCATGAGTTATTGTTGTGGGCTCTAGGTTTTTAGCTGAATGCATGCAGGTTATTGCCATGGGTTCGAGACCCGTGGCTGGATTTTCTAGGTCTTTAGTATTGTGGACAGATTTCCTGCACTTTCTTTGTATCAACTCCTTGGGTGATCATTATAAATAATACTATAAATTATTTGTCCTGCATATAATTGTTCTCTTTGCAACCCCTGATTACAGCAGTATGTTTAAGAATAAAGGAAAGTAGGGAATAGATTATTGAAAGTTTTCAACTATCTCATGGTCATAATTTAGATCTCATATGTCCCTCAAAGGTCTATGTGTTGATGGTGTGGTCTCCAGCCTGTGGCACTATTGGAAGGTGGTATTGTTGTAAGTCAAAATTAACCTTTGCTCCTCATAAGTTTATTTTCTCAGGTATTTTGTCACAGTGATGGAAACCTTGCTAACACACTGGCAATGTAAATAAATAGTGTAAGCATCTTTAATATTTATCTGGCTTAACCTTCTTTTTTATCTGATGGAAATCTAGGGCTTAGAATTTATCTAGTCCAAACTTTTTCATTTTCACTGTTTACCAAAATAGTTGTCTAACCATAGTGTCCTCCATAGCTAGCATTCACTGGGTAGTGGAAGTGGAGACAGTGATTTAAAAATTCTGAGAAAAGCTGAAGACAGTGCTTACTAGGATGTGATAAAAAGTGCCCAGATACAACAAAAATCTTATTTTTTTGATAATTAATGTGACAAAATGAAAAAAAAGGAGCAAGCCCGTTAACTGATTGGTTGAAGAACCAGTTCTCCTAGTGGGTGGTGTTTACATAAGAAGGTGCCTGGGATCCAAAATTAGGGTGAGACTTTTACTGGTTGGGGAAAGAAGCTATAAAAAGATAAGCGTAGTGAAAAGCTATGACCAATGAAAAGGATGAGAATTTAATCACAGCCTTATCAGCCCACAACAAGGGGCCACGAGCAGACTTAATCGTGTCTTATGTTGTTAAGACAATAACCCCCAATTTTCCTGACAGCAATTTTTGAGTGCCAATATTTTGGTCTTTTGCTTCCAAATTCTAGTCTCATAGTAAAGCCAGACAACTTTGTGTGGATATGTGTGTTTAATTTTTATAAATAGAAATACATTTGAGTGTACTTGAAAGGAACTAAATATTTGTTTCACCAAAGAGTTAAGAACTTTAAAATTACTCATTTTGTATAATGTCTTTAAAAACATTGATATAAGTGAAATGTTGCTTTGAATTTATGCAAAGTAACACACATATAATTATTTACTTTCCTCTTCTGTTTATATTGTACTTGCTTGGATTTTTCAGGCTTAGTAAAAAGGCTACATAGAGAAGAAAACAATGTGCATAAGTAATGATAAAGAAATAATGTGAATTATTAGCAAATTAATAATTTTTGCTTATGTTTAGTTTGAAGATAGTTTCAGATATTTCTCTGCAGTACCCACACATAGTATAGTAAGATCTTCAAGATTAGATAATCAAACTTGTCCCAGTTGAACACAAAAAAGTAAAAAATATTTAATTTTCTTAAATATATAACAGAAGAAAAAAGATGGTTGGCATTGCAGAAATCTTTTTCAAAATTGCTTCTGAAACTGGGCAGTGGTGGTGGTGGTATTATAATGTGAGTGTCCTAAATGCCTCTGATTTACACAATTAAAATGCTTTAAGTTGCCATTTTGCATATGTGTATATACATTTTGCCACAATTTTTTAAAAAGCATAATTCACTTAAATATGCATGACAATCTACTTTGCTAGAAACTTAAAGTCTGAGGCTATAAGAAAAAGATATACCCAACTTGAATTTTCTGGGATTTCTCGTGTGTGTGTGTGTATGTGTGTGTGTGTGTGTGCATTCTGCAAATTGTTCATGAACTTCTGGACACATGTGAGTTCAGTCAGCACAACCAACACAGTGATGTCCACTTGGGCTGAGGCAGACTCGTGTGCGAGGAGTCCTTGGACATCTTGTCCTGAGGTCTCTGTGGAGCCAGCTGCAAGAGGAGTGGGGAGGTTTGAGAGCCACTGGAGCTCACATTGTCCAGCAGGGTCAGCTGATCATGAATGCAACTAGCACAAGCAGCCCTTTATGCTGGCGGGACCACAGCATAATAGCTTTATTTGTTCCCTTAGAATATCTGTTTGGGCTTTCTGGATTTTGTTGCCAGAGATAATAGGAAATGTAGATGGATGATTGTTGCCTATAATATTTTCTCTAGACTAGGAAAAAATCCTGGTCAAAGATAACACCAATGAATAGGAAAAGTAGAAAATTCTAGGCAGTGTGGATCTTGAAACAATGCTTCCAGCTATTAGCATGAACTCTGAGTACTAGGGCACAACTTCTGTCCTTGACTGTCACCAACTAACAGGAATAATCGATAAGAATTGTTAAGATCACTTGATGTTCTTGCTTTTTCACAATCATAAGATAACCTCATTGTTGTTGGAACCCAGATTGGGGAGGAGCATGATGGTTCTTTGGAAGACAAGTTTCTACTTTCTTTATAATGGAAGAGTACAGTTCAGAGACTCTGTAAGGTTGGGGATTGAGATCCAAAATATTTGTGCTACCAAGTGGGGAACAGTCTAAGTATTTGATGTTGTTGAGCGATTGTCAGGTTGTTTTCTAAAGCACTACATCTCAAACTTTAATGTTCATATGGGTTAAATAGGAGGTTTGTTCAAATAACACTTTATGATTTGGTGAGTTTTGTATTTCCATCAACTTTTCAGGTGACACTGATTCTCCTGATCTGAAGACCATACTTCAAAAAGCAAGGTCAGGAGAACTCAGGGTTAGCAAGTTGGACACTAGCATCATTGCCACTGGACCTAGTACTTCCATCAGTTCAATGTTTAAAAATGAAGCTTTTGTTCTAAAGAAACAAAAATTTCTAACTCAAAGAATGACTATCATTTTGCTCATTCATACTTCTTAGTGATAGCTGAGAAGATAGCACCTTCAATGGGGCATTCAGAAATGGAGACGGTGTTATTGGTTGTATGACTACTGGGAAATGCTACTGCTATTTGGTGTCTAGGAACCCAGAATGCTAAATGTCTAGCAATGTGTGAGAAGGTTCTGATCAAAGAAAAACTGTGGCACCCAAAATACCAAGAAAGTCCCCGTTAAGATATCTGAGCCACAACAGTGGAGAAAATCCTGTGCTTGTAACTGAAACCTCATCTAATCAGTTCTTTGAACACCTTTTTGAGTATGTTGTCATTCCTTGGTATCAACATGGGAATGATGCCAGGACCTCCCCCAGATTCTACAATCCACAGATGCTCATCTTCTGTATATAAAATGGCATCATATTTGCAGACAACCAATACACATCTTCCTGTTCACTCTAAATCATCTTCAGATAACTTATACTACCTAATACAATGTAAACATGACAATGTGGCTCGTTCTCCCCACAGAAGACTGAACAGGAACAACTTCAGGAAACCCTACAGGGTTTGCACTCATCAAAATGCTGAATAAAAAAATGAGAAAAGGGAACACCCAGTGTCCACTTGCACCAACACTCTTAAATGCTGTGGATACGCACCCCCCTCTCGGAGGGGCTGTAACCAGCGTGCCCAACGTCAAGGCCAACAGTTCTAAGGTTTCACCACATTCTTTCTCACAAAAGGAAGAATTTTGCAACTCAGATTTGCTGGCCATCGTGTCATCCCAGCAGGTAATGTCAAACCATGAATGTATTAGAAATGCTCGTGGAAACTGAGTTGAGGTTTTTAAAAAAGATACAGATATGAGAACAAAGTAGGTGGGACAGTGGGTAGGGACAGTGGTAGAGAAGGACAGCACAGTAAAGAGAAGTTCGAAGGGAAGGAAAACCCAAGTCAACCTAGTATGGAGAAAAAGAGACCAGCTTAGCTATTGTTTGGGAAACCAGTAACTAAAAGAAGAGAGCAATCCTGTGACGGATACACTCCGTACAACGTAAGGAAAACATTGTTTAGCTCCTTGAGCTTCTATATTATGAGGCGTGATGGACAAATACAGTGATGTTTAAATTTAAAAATGTTCTTGTAGGAAAAGACACTTGGCCATTAAACACCTTCGACACACTTTTGTTTTGCTTCAAACACTCTTGTGCCATTGTTGTTGCTACTTTTTAAAGCAGTTCTGGAAATCTCTCTCATGAGTGTCTTTGGTTGCACTGCCGTGGCTGCCCCGAGGTCCTGAACCAGTTCAAAACATTAACCTGTCATAGTCTGGAGAAAAGTTGTGTATGTGGCTTCGTCCTGGGAACGGCAAGGAAGATGGGACATGTCTCCATCAACCCAGGAGAGCGGCTTCACCATGCTGAGGCTCCATGTCCTCCTCATCACACTGCAGAGCACTTTAGGAGGTGCTCTGTCACTGATCCCACTGTCTCACTCCATTCCAACAGTGAGAGCAAAGAAGTTTCTTTAAGGAAAACTGGTTATATAAATAAAATAATGGGTACATGTAGTAGCGATTTTTCTATTCCTGGGCCCAAATACTTGACACCCACAACTTACAGAAGAGAGCTGTATTTTGGTTTCTGTCCATGGTCAGCAGAATGTAAGGCAGAGATGTCAGGGCAGAAAGGCACAGGAAAGCTGCTTACTGCATGGCAGCCAAGAAGAGAGAGTGAGAGAGAAGTAAGGGCCAGGGTCAAGAATGCACCCTTCTACTCATACCCCAGTGACCACCGCCTCTGACCAGGAGCCATCTCCTAACAGTACATGCAGCTATGAGCCCCTCAGTGGATTTATGAGTACAGCACCCCCTAAATCATTCACCTTTCAAAAGCCCCACCTCTGAACGCATGAGACTTTTGGGAGACACTTTAGATGTAAGCCATATCCCCTGTAATCGCATGCACACGTGAAAGTGGTACCTCTGAAAAAGTTGAATAGTTTCTATCATGGGCTTTCTAGAAAGCAGGACAACACTTGAGGACTGCTGGCCACAGCAACATTCTCTTCCCCCAAGTGAAAACAGGCTGTACTGATGTCAAGCTTGGTTCAGCCTAGGAGCTATTTGGTCAGTCCCCTTCCCCTGTCTTGACACTTGTTACTGTTAAGTTCTGTACCTCAGATTCACAAATCAGGGGCTCCCAGCTGATGTGCATGCACACGTGTGCACACACTTCACGTCCATCTGTAACTACCTGCTGTGTTGCTTGCTATAGTTTGGATGTACAAAAAAAAATGCTTGTTTCTTATTTTGTTTATATAATTTCTTGGGCCAGTGGTGTAAGCACCTGCCTAGCAAGGGTAAGGTCATGAGTTTGATCCCTGGTACAAAAACAAAAGAAAAGAAAAAGAAAGAAAGAAGGCTTATGTTCTATAATTTCTTACCTTCATCAAGTAATCCTACTGTTAGTAACAAAACAAACAGACCAACAGGCCCTGGCTAAAATGCTCCATCCAGTTTAAACTTAGATGCACAAAATACTTCACATAAACGTTGGGCACTGCTAGCCCCCTCACCTTTGTTCCGTGTGAGTGGTCCATGGCTGGTCTTTGGGTCTCCGTAACGCCCTTGGCTGCTTGGGTACTAGCAAACTTCCTGCTTGCTTCTGAGCTGAGGCCTGTGTTGGTGATTCATGGTGTAACTTGGCAGGTTTATAAACTATTCTTTTTGGGGTGGAACCTGACAGACCAAGATTCTCCTTCAACTCATCAACTGATAAAACTCTAAGTGCTTGTAGCGTCCTCCCTACCAGGGGTTCAGACCCCACTTCAGCCTAACATCTCACCGCTTTCAGGCCCTGCCCGGATCCACTGCCCAACTCACCAGGCTGTTTTTTTTTTTGTACCAGGGATCAATCTCATGACCTCACACTTGGCAGGCAGGCACATATGCTGCTGAGCTAAATCCCTGGCCCTTTTCTTCTTCTACACACCACCCTGAAGACTGGATGAGATAGGTTTTTCTTTACACTTCCTCTAGGACATCCTCCTCCTCCTGCCACAGTGAAGAAAGAACGAAGATTAAAGTATACTTGATACTTTAATAAAAACTGCCTCCTTAATATTCTATAATGAGAGCTGGGAGAAAATCAAAGAGAGAAAGCAAAGAGAGAAGTGGAAGGACTTTAGCCCCTCTAGGAGACTGGTCAAGGTGACTCAAATGCACTGAATCCACAAAGCTTGAATTGCAAGCCTGAAATCTTGTTCTGAAAGGTACATACCTGCTCTGGGATCCATGCCTAGGCTGTACTTTAAGTCAAGAATCTGGAATGCCATGTGGTTTAAGGATAAAATGTGTTAGTTTTTTATCTGTTAAATACTGTCTGCTGTTTTATAGAGTCTCAGAAACACAAGGCAGAGTGATAAGTAATTATATAATCAATACGTATAATCAAGAAAATCATTGTAAGGGCTGTGCATGGTGCACAAGCCTGTAATCCCAGCACTTGGGAGGCTGAGACAGGTGGGTTGTTGTGAGTTTGAGACCAGCCTGGGCTACAAAGTGAGCTCAGGGCCAGGCTGAACTGCATAGCGAGACCCTGTCTGAAAAAGAAAAAGATAAAGACAATCATTGTAAGAACAGGTTTTCTTTATTACAAAATGGGATTCTGATCATATTTTAAATGTTGGCTGTGTGTTTCACTTTTATGGGTGAACAGCAAGAGAGCTGATGGTTACCTCTCCGTGCACTTGTGTTAATGATTGTACTTCTGTCCTCTTTTTCAGCTTCACACCACTAATTTGTGTTGACCCTCAAAACACAAAATGGGTACTTGAATGTCAGGGCATGTGACTTGCATTCGAGGACATCCTGTAACTTCCAGAGCACTGACTCAGCACTCTAATGGTTTAGCCTTCCTTCTCCTGACAGCTGTTTATTTCTTTCAGTGTAATTTCAGAGAAAAATATCCAGAAGGGATTCACTGCCCTAGATCTATCAGAAAGCATATGTAAGATAGTCTGTATTTTATAGCACAAAAATCTAACGTTAAATAATCATACCACACAACAGTTACAATTTCAGTAAGAATTTATCTTAAATCAGGCAGAAAAGAAAAAAAGGGGAAAAAACGGTGTTTAAAGCACACAACAGATATTTTCCAGAGATATAATGAGATGGATGCATGGAAACAGCAGAGGGTGAGAAAGTTTTCTTAGTACTATTTTAAGGCAATCAGAGAATAATAGAATCTGACAGACCCTTTCCAGTCCACCCCATCCAGATGCTGCTTTCTGCATCTAGAAAAGGAGCTGATTGACAGATGCCTAGTAGATAAGTGTGGCTGCTCACAGATGAGGAAGCTTCAGGGGTCATAGCTGGCGACGCATAAAGGAGCCTAGATCAAAAGGTATGAGCCCTTTGTGCTCAACATGAGCCAGGAACCTGGGCCACAGGCCAATTGGGACCAAGAAGGTCTCTAAGCAAAAGCAGTTCCTGCAGAGGAAGACTAGTGCCGTCTGGCTCCCAGGGGCTGGTGGCTCCAGCAGGCCAAATAGAAAGCAGATAGCAGCTCCTATGGACCTGGTAACTCTGATTGGTCTCCTGAAGGCAGCTTTGCCTCCCTAAGTGCTTCAGACTGAAAGCAACTACTGAGAATATAACTAACACAAAGGTAGTAAAAAAATGAACAAAAGAATTACATGGTAACACTAGAAATTCTTATCTGCTTATCACAAAAGAAGGCAATAAGGGAGAAACAGCCATGCTACTAACAAAACCAAAAGTCGTGAGATAGACATCAATATTAAAATGTCAGACACAGTGTCAGCCATATAAGTAATAATGTTAGACATGCACGGGTTAGACATTCCAGTCATCAGGCAGAGATTTTCAACTGGGATCTAAGAGACAAGAACCAAGTATATGCTCTGTGCAAAAGATATTTTAGGTTCAAAGAGGTTGGACGTAAAAGGACGGTAAAGACTTTATCATGAAAATAGTAACTTTTTAAGACCTGGAGGTGCTGTAGAAATACCAGACAAAACAAACCTTAAGGTGAAACACCAGTTAAGTGAAAGGAGGGCTTTTAATCTTCTTCTAAATTTTAGATGCATAGTTTATATTAGGAAATTACTCCTCCTGTTGTACAGAACTGTGGATTTATGGCTGTCCATGGCACAGGTTTATCTTCCTGTCATTACCTATCATACCAAATAGTTCCACTCTGTCCCTTCAAAGCTCTGCATTTCACCCATTCATTCTTCCTCCATCCACAACCCTGAGGCCCTGGTGACCTGATCTTTTCTACTATCTTTATGGCTTTTCCTTTTCCAGTATATTATATAGTTGGAATTAAACGTATGTTGTCTTGTCTTTTTAGGCTGTCTTCTTTTACTCAGCCACATTCATTTAGAATTCCTCTATGTAATTGTAGAGAGGCCACACTGACTCCATTTTGTCATAGACACATCCGGTCAACAATGTTACGGGAAAAGTGCAGGCCTCGAAACACTGCCTCTACCCCAAGGTAAAAGCATGAGGTCCTGTAAGGCCAAGAAGTAAGCAAGTTATATAATCTGAGCATGTGCGATTGGAGTTTCTTTGTTCTTTATCTCAATAAAAGCTGCTTGCTTAGGCCGGCCGGGCGGTAGCCATTTTGCTGACCCTTAGTTTTGACCTTTATTTTCCCTTTGCTTACGGAACAAACGTCATTTTCTTTACATATAAATAATATTCTGTAGCATAGCT
This sequence comes from Hydrochoerus hydrochaeris, assembly GCA_004027455.1. Classification (NCBI taxonomy): domain Eukaryota; kingdom Metazoa; phylum Chordata; class Mammalia; order Rodentia; family Hydrochaeridae; genus Hydrochoerus; species Hydrochoerus hydrochaeris. Next base: position 130,626 of record PVLA01002736.1, on the reverse strand, counting down.
GTGCCATATTCTGTTTATCTGTTCCCCAGTTAAAGGACGTCTCGTTTGCTTCCAAGTTTTGGCAATTATGAATAAAGCTGCTACAAACATTCACATGCAGGTTTTTGTATAGTCTTGCATTTTCAGTTCTTTTTTGTAAATACAAAGGAATGTGATTGCTGCATGCTAGACTTTGTTTAGTTTTGAGAAACCACCAAACCATCTTCAAAAATGACTGTGCCATGTATATTTGCATGAACGATCTATCATAGCTACAGTAAATCTAAGTATTGTATAGTTGCAGTATTGTAAATATTATAATGAAGGTTACTGTTGTTCACTGTAATTTGTTGTTAGTTGTTTAGGTTTTGGGCAATTTTAATAGATGACAGTATCTCTGTGTTAAAAATTTAGGCCATTAGTTTTCTTAGCTTTGGGTTTTAAGAGTTCTAGTGTATTTTGGATTATATTAACATATCTGATAAGTCTTTGAAAATACTTTCTCCTGGTCTGTGGCTTGATTCTCATTCTCTTGACACTATCTTGGAAAAGCAGAAATTTCAAATTTTAATGAAACCAAGCTTATCATATTTTCTTTCATGTATCTTTGGTGTTGTGTCCTTTTCTGTCATTACCCTATCCAAGGTCACCTAGCTTTTCTCCTATGTTACCTTCCAGAGTCATAATTTTCACTTTGCTTGTAGCCTGTGATTCATTTTGAGGTAAGTTATACACAAGGAATAAAGTCATTTTAACCTGTTTCTATTCAGTTTCAGCCTCATTCACTGAAAATGGTGTCTCTTCTCCATCGTGTTGCCCTCATTCCTTTGACAAAGATTGGTTGACAATACTTATGTGGTTCTAATTATAGGCTCTCTGCACTGTTCTGTTGCTGTTTTTCCACCTACACTATTGTTTTGATTACTGTAGCATTACAGTAAGTCTTCCAGTGGAGTAGTGTCAATTCTCCAATTTTGTTCTTCTCCTTCAATATCACACTGGCATTCTCAATCTTGCAGTTCCTGATGTAATCTTTGGCTTACCTGATATCAACATAATAACATGCTAGGATTGCACTGAATCTACAGATCAAGTTTGGAGGAACTGACATTTAACAACATTGAGCCTTCCTATCTTTGAGCACGGAATATCTGTCCATTTATTTAATTTTTTTTTTGGAGGGGCCATGTGTTTTGCAGTTTTTCCATGTAGACATTATACACATTTTATTGGATTTATAGGTAATTGTTTTATTTTTGGTGGTATAAAAATAAACAGTATTGTGTTGCTGATTTTGAATTTCATTTGTCCATTGTTGGTGTATGATAAAGAAATTGACTTTGGCTCCCTGCGAATCAGGGCCATTGGTGGGCTGCTGCCTGTGGGAGGACAGCCAGACCAAGCCTTTCCCCGTGAGTCAGGCCATTTATGGACTGCATGGCAAGAGAACAAGGATTCACCAGGAAGCGGCGCCTCCCTGGGAACCAGCGCCACGGGTGGGCCACTGGTGGGAGGACAGCCAAACTCCAGCCCCTTCCAGTGCATGGGCTGGCAAACAAGAAGAGCCAGTCCCCCCCACCCAGTAAGTGACCAGCTAAGCTGGATAAACACTGACCATGATGATAAGGTCTAGGGCTGGTGGTCTGATCATCTGTTCAGAGGATAGTGGTACACAGTGTGACATCTAGGGGGATCTCTTCCTGAAGGTGGTGGCCATTGTTAATTCTCTGTCATCTTGTTTTGAAGTCCTGTATCACTTTCACTGTTTTGTTGGGTTGGGTTTTATTCTGTTTTGTTTGGCTTGATTTTGTTATATATGATAGCAAGGGCAGCTATCTCAAAGATTGCAAGATGTATGATGGCAGCCATTTTGGATTTACAGTTGTCTTGTTTTGAAGTCCTTTATTGCATTCATTGTTTTGTTTTCATTGGTTCTATTCTGTTCTGTTCTGTTTGATTTTTACTATGTCTGAAGGTATCTGCAGCTATTTCGAAAACAACGCAAAGCATTACGGTAACTATTGCTGATTTCATGTTGTTTTGAAGTCCTGTATCACTTACATTGGTTTGTTTTGATTGGTTTTATTTTTTTATTTTCCTTTGTTTTATCCTCTTTAAAATTAAAAAAAAAATCAAAGCAAAAAAGAAACTGACTTTTGTATGTTGTGAATTGTGACCTTGCTATAATAACATTACTTTTAGGAAGGTTTTTGGGTCAATTCTGTGAATTACTACATAGACAATCAGGTTTTCCTTTCCAATATTTATGCCCTTTATTCCTTTCCTTGTCTGTTGCATTAGCTAGAATTTCTAGTACAATGATGAATAGAACTGAGGAAAGGGGCTTTCTCGTTTATTCTCATTCTTAGGGGAAAGTATCACTAGTAAATACACTATTAATTATAGGTTATTCATAGGTACCATTTATCCAGCAAAGGAAATTCCTGTCTACTCCTAATGTACTAGAAATATTTTGGCTGTTAGCATGAATGGAGACTGGATTTTGTCAAGTACATTTTGTACATTCATTTATATGATCATGTTTTTCTTTTATTCACTGATATTTGAATGGCAAACAAGCCTTGTATACTTCTAATAGACTCCACTTGATTGCAGAGTATAATTTAGGTTGGTTTTACCAACATTTTATTGAGAACTTTTGCATCTATAATTATAAGAAATATTGGTTTGTAATTTTCATTTCTTATAATGTCTTTGGTTTTTGTGAAGTGATTATTCTGATTTCACTGAACAATTTAGGAAGTGTTTATTCTGCTTCTAATTTGCAAGAGAGCCTAAAGAACTGGCATCTTTTCTTCCTTAATGTCTGGTAGAACTCACCACTGAATCCACTGAAGCCTGGTGTTTTCTATTTTAGAGTTTGCTTTTTGCTTTTCAAAAGTTCTTCCCCAATGTTTTCAAGCTATAATATTCCAGAGAAACCTCATGAATTTATACTGTATACAATTGGTGAGTTTGCATATATCTTCACTCTCATTATTACCACCACAGCTCAGGCACTAAGTATATCCATCATCTCCAAAGGCTTCCTTGCATCATCCTCTTTTTTGTGACAGGAAGACTTAATATAAAAATACACCCTCAACAGATTATTTAGTACACTAAATTTTACTGTTAACTACAGGTGCTATGTTATGTAGCGATCTCTGGGGTTTATCATCTTGTATGATTGTAACTTTCACACACTGAACCACAGCTACATTTTCCCCTTATACCATCCTCTAGTAACCATCATTTTATTGCTTCCTTTGATAGTTTTAACTATTTTACCTGTTTCACATTAGAGGAATCACACATTATTTGTCATTTTGTGCCTAGCTTATTTCACTTGGTGTCTTCCAGGTTCACCCTTAGTGTCACAAATGATAGGATTTCCTTCTTTTCAAAGGCTGAAAGTTAACTAATTGTGTACATGCATTTCCTTTATCCATTACTGTGTTTGGGGACATTTGAATCATTTCTGTATCTTGGCTATTGTGAATAATGCTGCTATGGACACAAGAGTACAGATATCTCTTTGAGATACCAATTTCTGTTCTTTGGAGAAAATATCCAAAAATGGAATTCCTGTATCATATGATAATTCAAAGTTTTTGAAGAATCTGTATTCTATTTCATTGCATTTTAGCTGTGCCAATTTACATGGCTACCAACGGTATATTGTACAAGGATCCAGTTTCTCCACAACCTTACCAGTACTTTACTTTCTTACCAACACTAAGAGGAGTGAGGTGATATCTTATTGTGGTTTTTAGTTAGACTTCTGTGATAATTTTGGTGGTGAGTATCTTTTCATTTACATGTTAGTGATTTGTGTGTCTTCTTTGGAGAGTATGTATTATAGTCCTTTGCATGATTTTCAATTGTATTTATTATTATTATTATTATTATTATTAGCTATTGAGTTTTAGGAGTTCCTCATATACTTTGGAAATTAATCTTCTGTCAAACATATATTGGGAAATATAGCTCCTTCTGTAGGTTACCTTTTCATTCTATTGATTGTTTCCTTTGCTGTGAAGAAGCTTTTTAGTTTAATCCAATCAAATGATTCTAATTTGCTTTTGTGCCCTGTACTTTTGGTATTGCATTCAAAAACTACTGCTCAGCCAATGTTAAAAAATGTTTTGTCTGTTTCCTTGTAATACTTTTATAGTTGCCAGTATTATGTTATTATGTTAAAGTGTGTGTGTGTGTGTATGTGTTTTGGGGATTTAATCCAGGGCCTCACACATGCTAGGCAAACATTCTCCCACTGAGATACATCCTACCCTATATTTAGGTTTTTAATCCATTTTGACTTTATTTTTAATTGATGTGAGAGAAGTTCCCACACATATTTTTGGTTACAGTTATTCTTTTTTTTTTTTTTTTTAGATACCAGGGATTGAACTCATAACCTCATGCTTGCCAGGCAGGTGCTTATGCTGCTGAGCTAAATCCCCAGCCCTGGTTATAGTTATTTTTAATAATTTTATCTTTTAACTTTTATAGAAGGGTATTCTTGTGTCATCACATCCCATTTGTCTATATGTTTATCATTCCCAGTAAGATCTGGACTTTTATATGCTTTTAATTGTTATTTAGTATTTATTTATTTCAACCTAAGGAATTTAGCACTTCTTGAGAGGCAAGTTTACTGCTGACAAATTCTCTCAGCTTTTCTTTATCTTAGAAAGTCTCTACCTCTCCAGTTTTGAAGAACTATTTTATTTGGTGTAGTATTTTTGGTTAGCAGTTCTTTTTCCACTTTAGTACTTTGAACTTATTACCCTACTCTCTCAACCTGCAGGATTTTTAACTAAGAAATCTGATGATGGCTTTATGTAAGTTTTTTTTTTAAGAACTCACTTTTCTCTTGCTGCTGTTAATATTAATTTTGTCTGATTTTTGACAATTTGATTATAATATATCTCAATATAGATCTTGTTCTGTTCAACTTATTTGGAATTATTAAGTTTCATGAATCTCATCATTCATTTCCTTTGCCAAATTTTGGCAGTTTTAGCTGTTATTTCTTTAAATGGACTTTCTGCACTACTTTTGTCTTTTCTCTTTGAGATTTCCCTAACAAATGTATCATCTGGTCTGATAGTGTCTCATAAGTCCCTTTGGTGTTACTCAGCCATCTTCATTTTATTTTTCTTTTAGCACTTCTGACTAGATACCTTCAAGTAACTTTTCACTTCACTAATTCTTTCTTCTGCTTGATGGAGTTCCCTGCTGAAGCTGTCTCTTGAATTTTTGTGTCTTTAGCTCTAGGATTTCTGTGCTTTTAAAAAAATAATCTGTAGATTTTAAATTCATGTTTTCCTCTTCAACTTCTCACTGTTCATATGTTTTCCCCGTGATTTATGTGTCTATCTCTATCCTCTTATAGTTCACTGAGCTTTTTAAAAATGATTATTTTAAATTATTTATCAGGCAAGTCATAGATCTCCATTTCTTTAGGGTTGGTTCTAGGGTTATATTAGTTCCTCATTGGTGGAGGGATTTTTCCATGGTTTTTGTATTTTAAGTATTTGCAGAAATTTACAGGTTGGATTTGGCAGGGCAAGATCTTCACCAGGGATTCTGCTGCTAATGGTCTCTGCATGTCTTCAGGACCCATTACTAGTGTCTTGAGGTTGGGACTGGCTCACTGGCTGGGCTCCATGGCTGGGTAGAGACCCTGGATGGGCCTTCTGATTGCGTGGGGCTGCTGCTTTGACCTGTGATCGGTCAGGACACTGGCTAGCATCCATGATCTGCTGGAATTATCGACTGGACTCCCTGGCTAGACAGGGATGCTAACTTGGCTGTTCAATCACACAGGGGTTCTGGGTGGGCTCTGTGGTGAGCTAAGACTACAGACTTCATGGTTTGTGTTTGGCTGATTGGTGATCTCTTTACTCAGACAAAGCTACTAGCAATGGCCCTTGATAGATAAGGTCATTGATGGAGGACCAAGGCTACTCTTAAGATCTGTGTGGCAGCCCTCAGCCTTTTGTCCAGTCCTAGCTGTTCCCAGGTGGTCTACACAGACTAATTTCCTTGGCATCCCTCTTGGCCAGTGCCCTGAAAAGCTGAGGAAGTTGAATATTTATCTTGGGCTTTCTTTTTCCTGCTGGAAAAATTGTAGGCCAAGAGGACTCTTCTCAGTGTGACACTGTACTGGCTCGGGGTGGAGCAATGAACACAAGGAAAAGCCCTTCCTCTTATCCTTCTTGACACAGTTTTTGGTGATCTTTATGTTCCAAAGGGATGCTGAAGCCTCATTCCCAAGCTCTAAGATTCTCATGAATGCATTCCTGTATGTGGGATTTGCTAAATTGGTTTTCTGTGAAGGATTAGAGCTGGGGATTTCTTATGTTGGTATTGTGCTGATGTTCTCTGAAAGTTACTAACCATTGATTCAATATTTTTGTAGATATAATTCTATTCAGATCATCTCTTTTCTCTTGTTTAAATTTTGGCAGATTGTATCTTTTAAGAAATGAGTCCATTACACCTAAATTATTGTTGTGTATTAAACATGAACTATTCCCCCAAAGAGTCGTGTGTTGAAGGTGTGGTCTCCAATACAACAGTGTTCAGAGGTGGTTCCTAGAGAGGTGATGTGGTCATGGGGGCATTAACCTCATATTCACCTACTGAGGAGTTCACAGCTGAACGGGATATTAGAAGGTGAGGCCTAATTGGACCAAGCAGGTCACTGGGGGCGTGGCTTTGAAGGATATATTTTGTCCCAACCCCTTCCTTTCTGGCTTTTTCCTCTCTGCTTCCTGAAAGCTTGGAGAAGAGCAGCTATCATCAGCCACAGCCTCCTACTGTGCACTTTCTGCCTCACCAGAGACTTAAAAAGCAATGGAGCCAGCCAGCTATGGCTGAAACCCTTGACACCGTGAGCCAAAATAACCCTTTCCACCTCTAAGTTGATATCCCTAAGGGTTTTGTCACAGGATGAAAAGCTGACCAAGAGTTACAACAGTTACTTATGGACACAGTCCTTAGTCATCTGTCAATATCTATGAAGTCAGTAGTGATGCTCACTCTTTCACTTCTGATTTTAATGTGCCCACCTCATCTCATTTCTTAGCCTGACTAGAGATTCATCAAATTCATTGACATTTTTCAAAACCCAGATTTTGGTTTTATTGATACTGTCAATTAAATTCTTGTGTTCAGGCCAGGGATATAGCTCAACACCTGCCTGGCAAGCACAAGATCATGAGTTCAATCCCCAGTACCAATAAATAAATAAATAAATAAATAAATAAAAATTTTTAAAAATAAATTCTTGCATTCAGTTTCATTAATTTGGCTCACTTTTGCAACACTGAAGTCAATTGGGTTTTTTAGCCTTCTATGGTTTTTTATCTTTCTTTTTTTCTGATCTATGCATTCAATGCTATAAATTTTTCTTTAAATTTTTCTCTAAACACTATTTTGTTGTATCTCAACATTTCAAGATATTTTGAAATTTCTCTTGAGATTTCTTCTTTGTCCAATGTGTTATTTAGAAGCCTGTTGTTTAATCTCCAAATACTTTGGGCTTTCCAGATATCTTTTTCTTATTGTTTTACAGTTTATTTCTATTGTGACCTGAAAGCAAATGGTGCAGAGTGAATGATTATTACCTCTCCCACTCCTACTTATATTGATGCTTCAAATCCCAATATGACTATTCTTATAGATAAGGCCTTTACGGAGACAGTTACATTTAATTAGGATTAGGATTAATTAATCCTGTCCTTGAAAGAACAAGTCTTATTCCCTCTTCATAAAGGATACAATGACAAAGTAGCCATCTATAAACTGAGAAGGGAACACCCAAAAGGAACAGAATCACCTGGGACCTTGATCTTCAACTTCCCAATTTATAGATCTGTAAGAAAACAAATTTCTGTCCTTTAAACAATTCAGAATATCGTATCCTGTTATGGCAGCCAGGGCTCATTTAGATATTTGTATTCTTTTGAACTTCTTAAGCTTTGTTTTGTTAAGCTTTGTTTTATAGCTGAGAATGTGCTCTACGTTGGCAAAGGTTTCTCATGAATGTTTATTCTACTGTTGTAAAAACAAACATATAAATGTCCATTAGATCCCGTTAATTAATGATGTTCAGTTCAACTACATCCTTGTAGATTCTCTTCCTGCTAGATTTGTCAGTTACTAAGATAAAGGTGTTGATGGAGCTAATTATAATGATGAATTGTTCTATTTCTATTTGCATTTCTGTTAGCTTCTCTGTGTGTGTGTGTGTGTTAATATTTTTTTATTTTTCTTTTTACTGGTGCCGGGGATCGAACTCACGACTGCACACTTGCAAGGCAGGCACTTATGCCGCTGAGCTAAATCCCCAGCCCCTTCTGTTAGCTTCTGCCTCAGCTATTTTGATACTCTTTTATTAGGTTCATTGTGATAGTCACTTTCCTCATTGACAGACCAAAATTACCCAACACTCACAATTTAAAGGGAGAGTTTATTTGGGCCCATGGATTTTAGATTTCAGTCAATGGTTGGTTGTCTCCAAAGCAGAAACAGCATCGCAGAGGGACATAGCAGAGAAAAACTGTTCACATTATGGCAGTCTGGAAGCAGAGAGAAAAGGGAGGAGCTAGGAAGGGAGAAATATGCTTCCAGGTAACATCACCAATGACCCAGCTCTGATGAGGTCCACTTCCCAACAGCACTTTTAGCTATAGCTCCTCCATGATCCAGCCACCTTTTCAAAGTCTTGCCTCTGAGCACATGAGAATTTTAAGACTTATTCTCAAACTAAACCATAATATTTTTCCCTTAGCCCCCAGAAGACACATGTGCTTATCTTTATGCAAAATGCATTTTGTCCATCTCTAAAAGTTGACAAAGTCTGTAACAGTAACAGTTCCATCCTTGCTGAAAAGTTCAAGCCTGAATTGTCTTCTGAGACTCAAGACAGACTTTTAGCAAAGAGACTGTAAACATCAAAAAGAAAGTTAAACACTGCTGACATACAATGACATAGGATAAAATTTTTCATTCTAAAAGAGAGAAATTGGTGCAGCAGGGGAGAAATTGGGCCAAACAAGACCAAAACTTTGCAGTGCATACATTAAATCTTGTAGTGCCATGTGATCACTGTCTGAAACTTTCTTCAGATTTTCCATGTCCCCAACTTCCTTGGATCTCTACTGCACTTTCAATTTCAATCTCACAGCTTCACATACTGTCCCTCTAGGCTTTCATCTCAAATCTGGATGAAATACTCCCTGACCCCACAACTCTTGCATTCTGCATGCCCATAACACCAGCACTATATTGATGATGCCAAAGTCTGCTGCCAGTTTGAGCAATAGCTAGGCCCACTTATATCGTAGCTATAAAGACCCCCAAGTGCCTGGATGGTTTAGCACTGTGAAGGAAACTCTGGAGAACCAATCCCTAGGCAGCCCTTCTGGAGCAGAAGACCCTGGAGATCTCTTCTAAATGAAGTCTTTCACTTTTGCCCATCTTAGCCTGCAAAGGGTGGGGTCTTGCTAATTCCTCAGATTTCCTCAGGATGTCTTTTCTACTGTCCTGATATAAAGTTCTTGGTTTGTTTTATTACTAATCTTTTCAGCAATGAAGCTCTCTTGGCAAAATCTTTACAGACCCCCAACTTCATAGTCATTTTCTTTCTGGTGAAACTCAGCAGTGCCAATTACTCTTGTTTCTTGATGTAGATCTAGACAAAAGCCCCAAACATTATTCATGCCTCAATCTGAACTTCTGGGTGCCTTAAAATTAATTAGTCCATCACCTTTAATCTCAGTGTCCCATAAAGTTTTAGGACATATACAAATTTTCTGCCAGAACACAACATACATGGTCTTAAGCACAACTGTCAGTGTAGTCCTGGTTCCCAATTGATACCTCCCAAACTTTGCCTTTTTAAAAAAATAACTAAATTTATTGGTACATTTTAGATGTACATAATGATCACATTCATCATAGGGAATTTGTACCTGTACTTGATACATCTTATTTCTTTTTATCCCATTCCCCTCCCCTCCTTTCTAACTGCTTTTCCTCTCCTTATTTACAAAAGCTTTGCTTCTATTTTTTCCTTCTTTTCTCATTTTTTGCTTATCCTTTCCTTCCTTTCCTGCTGCCACCCCCTACTTCCCCTTCCCATTTGAATATTTTCTTCCTATTTCACAATCTCTATTATACATTTTGGTCCTTGTCTTAGTTACTTTTTTCATTGCTGAGACATGATACCCAGCACTCAAAATTAAGAGAAATGCTTATTTGTCTCACAGTTTGTAGAGATTTCCAACCATTATGGGCTGGTTCTAAGGCAGAGTGGCACATGGCAGAGGGACAACAGTTTCATGGCAGTGGAAGACAGCAAAAGCAACAGGAGCCTCTTTATGCCTCTTTTATCTTATCCAGTCTACTTGGATTAGGATGGTGCCAATTTGACTGATCCAGCCATTTAATCCCAGCTGCCTTTAATCCCAACTTTGCACTAAGAATTAATCACACACTCTACATTCAGCAGCTTCCAAAAAGCCCACTTCCTATGACCACATAAGGCTCTGGGGGGACATCTAGACACAAATCATAACAGTCCCTATTTAAATTTTCTGTTTCTCACATCAGATAAACAATGTCATACTTATATATGTGTGTCCAGTTTATTCCATATTAGAGTATGGTCTCAAGGTGCATCCATTTACCTAGAAATGTCTCAGATTTATCCTTCTTTATGACTATTACTCCACTGTATAAAATTTTTTTAAAAATATTTTTTATTTTAAAGATAATAAAATCAAGCACAATAAAAAAGAATAAAGCCATTTAAAACAAACCAGTGTGAGTGATACAGGACTTCAAACCAATAGGAAATCAACAACGGTTACCAAAATGCCTCTTGTTATCGTCAAAATATCTACAGATACCTTCAGACATAGTAAGAGTCAAACAAAACAGAACAAAATAGAACCAATAAAAAACAAAACAATGGATGCAATAAAGAACTTCAGAACAAGCCTATAGTAAATCCAAAATGGCTACCATAATATATTTTGCTATCTTTAAAACAGCTGCTCATGCCATCAGATATAACAAAATCAAAATAAAACAGAAAAGAAAGAACAAAATTCAACCTAACAAAACAATGAAAATGGTACAGGACTTCAAAACAAGGTAATAGGGAATTAACAATGGCTACCACCTTCAGGTGGAAATCCCCCATAGATGCTACACTGCATATCGTTATCCGCTGAATAGTTGATCAAACTACCAGCTTTAGACCTGCAAAGTCAGTGAAACATTAAACACTAGAAGCATTAAATTGCATTCCACCTCAATAGTCATCATCACAGCTTGTGTTTCTCCAGATCAGCTGGTTGCTAACAGCGGGGCAGGGAGTTGGGTCTTCTTGTTTTCTAGCCCTTGTGCCAGAAGGGGCTGACATCTGGCTCTCCCTTATGTGACCTGCACATGGTGCTGATTCACAGGCAGGGCTTGCTTCTTAGTGACTTCTTGTTCATTTCCCCTACAGTCCACAAATGGTGTTAACTCACAGGAAAAGGCTGGTTTCTGGCTATCTCCCCAGCAGGCCACCGAAATAACATATCTTTATCCATTCATCATTAATGAACATTTGGGCTGTTTCCATGATTGGGCTACTACAAATTGTGCTGTTATAACATGGATGAGGGTATATTGCTGTAGTCAGATGTTTTTAATTCCTTTGGGAAGATACCAAGAAGGAGAATAACAGGATCTAATAGAACCTTTAGTTTTAGTTTTTTTAGGAATCTCCACACTAGTTTCCACAGTAGTTGCACCAGTCTACACTTCCATAAACAGTGGAGAAGTGTTCCTTTTCCCTCACAGCCCTGCCAGATTTCATTATTGGTTGATTTCTTGATAATAGCCATTCTTTCTGGAGGTGGAATGTTAACATTATTTTAATTTACATCTCTTAAATGGCCAATGATGTTGAACATTTTGTGATATATTTATTTGCCGTTTCTGTATTTTCATCTGAGAAGTGTCTATTCATTTCAGATGCCCATTTTTGGATTGGGTCTTTAAATTTGGGGGGGGAATCTGATTTTTTTTTTTTAGTTCTTTATATAGTCCAGATAGTAGTCCTATGTGTGTGGAACAGCTAGAAAACATCTTTTCCCAATGTGTGGATTGTGTCTTCACTCTGTTGGTGGTTTCTTTTGCTATGCAAAAACTTTTTCATAAGGTGAGATTCCATTTGTTGATTCTTTGTAATATTTCTTACTCTTGGGTCAGAAGAAATATAGTGGACATGGCCATACTCTTAAAATTGTTATACGTATTTCATGTAACCCCAATGAAAATACCAGTAGCATATCTCAAAGAATTAGAAAAAGCAAACCTAAAATTTATTTGGAACTAGAAGAGACCTAGAATAGCAACAACAATTCTGGGCAACAAAGACAAGACAGGAGGCATCATACTACAAAGTTCCATGATAAAAACATCATGGTACTGGCAACAAACAAACAAACAAACAAACAAACCAGACCCGAAGATCAGTGGAACAGATTAGAAGATGTAGAAATAACTCCAGGCACACTCAGCCACCTTATCTTCAACAAAGGGGTCAAAGACTTTCACTGGAACAAAGATAGCCTCTTTAATAAATGGAGTTGGGAAAACTGGCTTTCTGCTTACTGAAGATTAAAACTAGATTCATATGTTTTACCATTCACTAAACTAAAATCAAAATGGATCAGTGAGCTAAATATTAAAGCAGAAATATTAACTCTGCTGGAAAATGGAATAGAACCCTTGAAGATACAGGTGTAGGCATAGACTTTATGAACAAAAACCCAATTGCACCTGAATTTTGGCTTCTGAGCTCAACTAGAATCTCCTGTCAAGCTCGGATTACAGCATCCTAGGGTTTTTCTAGCTGGCATCTCCAAACCTTTCCAAACTCCTCTGGCAAGCCAGTTCCAAAGCCTTTTAAAACACATGGTCTTGTAGTTACAGCAACAATCTCACTTTTGTCTGGTATCAAAATCTGTCTTAGTCACTTTCCTCACCAACAGGAACTTAACACCCACTTTTTTTTTTTTTTTTTTTTTTGTACCAGGGATCCAACTCACAACCTCACACTTGCCAGGCAGGCTCTTGTGCCACTGAATTAAAGCCCCAACCCTTAACACCCACAATTTAAAGTAGGAGAGGTTTATTTGCACTCACTTTTTAAAAGCAATTTCTGCCCATAGAGGGCAAAGTGGAAGCAGCAAGGCAGAGGGCATAGTCAAGGAGAACTACTCACCTCGTGATGGTGGTAAAGCAGAGAGAGAGGAGCTAGGGAGGAAGATTTCCCCTTCCAGGTCCCTCCCTCGGCGCCCACCTCTAACCCTGCTACCTCCTCATAGCACAGTCAGCTATAGTGTTCCACGGTCTAACCACCTTTTAAAAGCCCCAGCTATGAGCACATGAGAGTTTTGGAGGTTATTCTCTTCTAAACTGTAACATGCATTTAGATGAAGGATTTTTATGTTTCCTTGGAGAATGACTTTGTTTATTATATAACACCACATTTTATCACTTCCCTCTGACAAAGGCAAGACATTTTTCTCTTATCTTCATTCTGAGAAAATGTGGGATTTCTAGAAGTAAAATTCATAATGTGAATTCCTTTAAGGCTGAACCCCCAGGAGTTTTTATAACTCTCAGGGTTCATGCTTGCATAACACCAATTAGCCAGTGCTGTCTAACTTTTCCTACTCACTGCTTCTGTCTGTAGCTGCTGCTCCCAGTAATTTGTGATTCTCTTTATTGGTCTGTCTGTCCAGTTTTAGGGGTAATGGTTTTTCTGTAGCCTAAATTCTCTGATGTGTCTCATCACATTTTCATGCTTCTGAAATTCCATTTTATTCTCAATTTTACTTCATTTTTTGAATCAACAATATATTCACATGATTCAGAAATTTTAAAGGTATTAGTGCATGTAGAGAAAAGTTTCTCTCCTGTCTCTTTCTCTCTCCTAGGTTATTCCTATGAGGTAGCCACAAAACCAGTTCTTATTTATCCTTCTGAATACATGTTTTGCATAGACAAATATTATTTTTTCTTACTGTTTTTTTAAATGGTAGCATATTGAAACCATTGTTTTCACCCACTCTTCAGTGCATTTATAGCATTCACTCACTGCCTTATTTTTTTCCACTATAACTCTGACATTGTGTAATTTTCCATCCCTCACCCTCACTCCATGGAACCAATATGTCTCAGGGGAAGTGGATTCTCTCCAGAGGATAAACTATTCTGCTTGCCAAGGATTTATTCAGAATTGGGAAGAAACCCCAATATAGACCAATGAACAAGCTGATAAATCTTCTGATCTTACTAGGACATATTTTCTTTTTCATCTGAGAAAGCTGTGGGAGGGAGACTGTCACTTCAGGTCCAGGACGTGTGTGGAATTAAAGACTGGGCAGGCACTTTGTATCTGGATCTCAAGGAACTGGACCATGTGGATTAAGCCAGTCCTGATGCTTGTTATACTGCTGTCCTCCCAGACACAGAGAAAAGGATGATGTCATTTCTTAGCAGTTTAGGGTAGGGTCAAGAGGCAGTGAAGTGGGAACTACTATTTTAAATGGGAAGCTATTTCAAATCTAAGCTTGCTGTGGCTTCCAGGCTTTGGGTTTAGAATAGTAAGCCAAACCAGTATATCATTTCTCTACGACATAGCATTTTGCAGTTTTAAGGTGCCTTTATTTAAGAGTGTACAAGCCAGAGCATATGTCCCCACTGCACAAAAGAGAAATGAAACACACAGAGAAAAGTGCTATACAAAGCCATATGTCCTGTTAGAAGAAGAACTGGAATCCTATTCCAAGTTTGTTTCCCTGTGAAGATTACCTTCCCTGACTTTCTCTCAACTGCAGGACCTTCTGGCTCAAGGCATTTACACCTACAAACTCCAAGTAGGACCAAGTACCAACTCTGCCCTTAGCAGTAGCAGGACCAGGAAGCTCTGGAAGTTCAGGACACAGGAAAGAAGCAGGAAAACCCCAGCGAGATCCGCCATGGCCACTGACACTATGACTGAGACTTCTGACCATTCTCAGGACCATGTGTCACATCTTCAAGCATCAGTGCCTCAGGAGCCAAAGGGCTGTCTCCTGAACTACACTGTGGCTGAGAGAGAAGGATGCGATCCCCCTCACCAGATGGAAGAATTCCCAAGACAATATCAAGAAATGTCTTAGTCTATTTTCTATGGTTATCACTGAGTACTGTCTACTGGATAAGTTGTAAAAAATAGAGGATTATTTCCTTTACAGTTCTGGTAGCCAAGCAGACCAAGAGCATGTTACCAGCATCTGCTTGGTTTTCAGTAAAGGTTTTCTTTTGCATCCTTACATGGAAGAGAGGATCACAGGGTAAGACAGAGCAAGTGCCAGAGTCGATTCTCTCTTCTTTTTATTGTAAAGCCACTAATGCCATCATGGGGCCCCACTCTCATGGTCTGGTCTAATCCCAAAGGGCCCATCTCCAAATATCATCAGCATGTGACTTTGGGAGGGTAAATTTCCCACATGTGACCCTTTGGAGCAGGCACATTCAAACCATAGTAGGGCGCTATTAGTAGTGAGCCCCCCGATGGCAAATGTTCCCACAGTCTCTAAGACTCCAGCAGCCTCCAAAGATTCTGAGTGACAGACAATATAAATAGTGACCTCATCTTGCTGGGAATGTTTCCTTTCTCTCTTTTCTTTTAGGGCTTCAATTAGTCAAAAAAAATTCAATCCCAATGGTGAGAGTAGAGTTGGTGATGGGTCAGGGTGCTGATTTCAAGCCCAAGTGGACAGGGGGGGAAAAAACCACGTATGTACAGTAACATCCTTAAAATTTACCCATCAGGTTCTGGCTGGGTTTATAGATGTGACATGTGGGTATTTTCTGGGCACTGCATACACCCCTTTTGTTTCTATAGAGGACCAGGTGGCCATGTTTTGCTTTTTTATCTAAGGTTCATTTTTAACGTCTAAAACATAAAACCGAATGCAGGAAGTGTGAATTTACTTGAACCAACCTGAAAAAAAGGTTTTCTCAACCTCTGTAAAATGAAGCTGTGGAATTCACAACAGCTTTAATTATAACACACTAAATAAACACACTAAGTGGCTCTTTGCTTCTGAGGTTGAAATCTCTATTTTTATCTCCAACGAAATAACAGACGCGAGGGAAGGTTACTACGTTATGAGTGGGTTAGTGGCTCTCTGAGCATCAACAACCTCTGTGTCCTTATTACATTGCATTGTATTCTAAAGAAAATCATTGATCCCAAAATACAAACTGAGCAAATGAATTTTAAGATTCTTTTTTGAAGAACTTTTCTTCCCATAGGCAAAAAGTCTAAGCCTATCAAAAACACTTCTCTGAAATGAAGTCAAAGTGTATGTCTCCTCTTGAATTTCAGGAGAAAGAAGAGAAAAACTCCTGTTTTCACACCATAGTATGGAGGCCTTGAAGCATAGGCCATGAAAATAAAGGCCACACTAGTCACTGCCCAACCTTTTCTGAAAGGCAAGGATCCTCAAGCAAAGCATTCTAGAAGTAGTTGGCTGGGGCCCCATTTGCCTGGAGGGAGAGGAAAAGCCCAGGAATTGCTGCTCAGCACAACTGCCATTGGCTTCACTTCCTTCATCCCCTTCTAGAAGGTTCTATCAGAAAGGTTGTGTCCAGGAATGGGCCTGCGATGCAGTCTATGTACTTAGGGGTCACATCATAGAACCCACTCTTTTGTCCCAGCTTAAGATAGTGAGGGGAAAGTGAGTGAAAACCTGCTGCAAGGAAAAGGAAACAGACACTGATGTTTTCCTTCACTTAATTTCACAGCAAGACTACTGCCAAGGAAACTCAGGTTTATATATGTGAAGAGACATGCTGAAGACAACACTTTAATAAACAAATAAGCCAATTTGAATCCATCTCTAGTTAACTCAGAGCTATAAGTTACACCCTGATGATGTTTAAGTCAAAGGATTGATCCTTAGAAGTCTTATCAAAAAAGCAACAATCATAAAACACATGACAGTGTTCAGTCAGCGATGGACTCATGCATGATGATGATCCCATGATGTGCATGACCTAGTGATGTATTTTAGTTTCTATAAGCATACTGTGCTGTGTACCAGTGAGATCACCCAACAGTGTGTTCCTCAAAGTATAACCCATCATTCAGCTGTACATGACTATAGTTCAGCTACCTTGATAGAATTTAGTCAAAGGACTGCACCAGTCTTATATAAAAAACCACGTATGTACAGTAACATCCTTAATATAGGAGTCTTAATATAGATAGTGCAACTGGGGGCTACAGAACCACTTCCACCCACCTGAGTCCCAAAGGCTAACCCTTCCCATATATGTTTATTCCAGGGCTTACTATACTGAAGCTGAGACAGGTGAAACAGAGACTCCCAATCCTGCCCTAGAAAATTGCAAAACAGTGTTCATGCACACCAGACCTCCCTGCATGATCTATAGTAAATTTCTCTACATGGAGCTCATTGCAAGTTTATGCATATGGGACTGCATCTCATGCATCCAGTTACGGGAAAGGCGCGTGCTGTAGACACACTGACATGACTCAGCATCCTGGCTGTCATGCTATCAATCATGTTCTGGCACTGAAAGTGCCCTAAAGTTGGTGCAGTATTTAAACTCCTACACCCTATGTCTTTGGCACTCGTGCCACTTTCTTTTCACTGGGTTCTCGCTTCTCTGTTCACACCCTTTTAGTCTTGAGGCCTGCCTGCCTTCTGGCTCCCTGCAGCTTTATCCCTGGATCTCACTCACTTCCTTGCTCAGCCCAAGTGTCACCATGAGTGAGCGCTTGTGACGTCTCCTTCCATCAGTCAGGAAGGCTCTGGTGCTTTTTCTAGACATGTTACCTTTTCTTTTGGTCATTTTTGTGCAACAAAAACGCCAGTTTCATATCCTTCAATTAATATCTCTGGAGCAGAAATGACCTATTTTGTTTTCCAATAGCAGAAACAAATAATTCCTTCCTCAAACCATTTTTCTGAGTGTATTTGTCATTTTCCTGTAGCTGAGAGAAAATGCTAACAAATGTATAATATATACAAAATGCTGACACACTTATACAGTTATACAACATGTATAATGTGTACATTAAACAAATGCTGACACTTATACACTTATATAAAGGCTAAGAAGTTTATTTTGGCTTAAAGTTTCAAAGGGTTCAGTCCATGTTTGTCTGGCTCCAAGGTAGAAACAGCACAGTGGAAGGGCAGAGTGGTCGAAAGGTGCTTAACCCATGACAATCAGGAAGCAGAGAGGGAAGGGAGAAAAGAATTCTCCCTTCCAGATTGTGTCCCCAGTGACCCATCTTTTTCAATCAGGGTCTATCTCTTAATAGCACAGTCAACCATAAACTTACCAATGGATGAAACCACTGATAAGTATAGCACTTCTACAGTCCCCTCACTTTCCAAAAGTCCCACTTCTGAACATGGGAGACTTTGGGGGGACCATAACATCGAGCAAAGTAATATTCATTTCATCTGTATTTCCTTTTTATTCACATGTATCATTCCATGGTGTGCATATCTCAGTGACTCCAATTCCATATGCCCAGCATGAAAGACTAAACTCTCCCACCTTCACATGAAGAGTCCCTTGTCTACTTTGACATTAATTCCCTTGCTCTGAATCTCTGTACCTCAATTATATGTCTCTTTGGGTACAACAACAATGGCAGGAAATATTGTACCTGTTCATTTAGGTAATAAATTATAATTTCTTCCATTTTCTCTTTCACTAGAAGACACATTACCTTTCCAGAAAGCCAGAATTTCTTCTCAACTATGTAAAACTGCAAACAGTGCAATCTCTCCTCTAAAAGTTAGAGAACTGGAAAGATTGCTGAATCCTTTGTTTACTGTCTTAGAAGTCTTTTGAATTTTCGTTGGTAAATCCATTTCTTCTTTATAAAGAACCTGAACACACAGTTTGTCGCAAAAGACCCTGTCTATGCTTGTTCTGTGACAATGTGAGCTTCCCTTCTAGCCAGTACTGGCCTGAATTGTAGAAACTCAAAGATCCTGTGAAGTCAGTCTGTCAGAACAGCCAGTCAGTGGGTGGGGATCGGTGTGCATTTATGTTACACATCCCACTGTCAGAGAGGAATCTGGAGTAAAGTGGTGCTTCACTTTAGGCATCAACTTGACTAGATTGAGAAATACCTATATAACTGATAAAATATTGTCTTTGTCCATGTCTCTGAAGAGGTTTCCAGAGGAGATGGGCATGTGAATGTGAGTAGAACAATAATGAAAATGAACCATCAGTGTGTGTGTGAGTACCATCCAGTCGGCTACAAGCTGGGATACAGCAAAAACAGAAGAAAGGCAAATGTGTCTATCTGTTTCCTGATGCCCAGATACACTCTTTTCCTGCTTTTCATCAACATCAGACTCCAAGCCTTGTGGCTTTTGGACTCCAGGACCCCTCTGGATTTTGGCCTCAGATTGAGAATTATTCTATCTGCTTGCCGAGTGCTGAGGCTTTTGGAGTTGAACTAAAGCTTAAAAGCAGCATCCCAGGGTCTGTAGTCTCTGGATGACCTGCCAAGGGACTTCTCAGCCTCCATGATCATATGAGCTAATTCCCCAATAACTCTCTTTTTATGTCTGTCTGGGTATCCAGTGATTCTCTGTCTAGAGAACAAATACACACAGATTATAGCAGCACATACAACAAAAATAAGAAAAAACATTTAGGTAGAAGAGAATTAAGGGAAGACATATGGATGAAGTGAGTTATTTTCTTTTCCCTTGTTCATATTTTGAATTTTTTTATCTTAGAGATTTTTAGGAGTTTCTTGCATTCTAGATCTGCACCCTCCAATATATTAGCTACTAGTCCCATCTGGCTATTAAGTTAAAATTATTTAAGCTTAAGTAGGATTAAAATGTCAGCTCCTCTGTCATGCTAGCCACATGTCCAGTGCTCAATAGCCACATGAGGCAGTGGCCAGCACAGATGTGTCCTTTAATTGTCACAGTCAGTTCTTATGGAAATGTCTTTCCATACATGACTCCTTTGTCACTTTTATTCATTCCAGATAACATCTTCCAGGATATTGTTTTCTGATAAGTTAAATATGATGCTTTCATAGCACAAGATGCTTAGTTTTTACATGATCATGTCCACCATAGTTTAACCTTTAGGGCGTGGGTTTGAGTTCTTATCTAAGAAATTTCTTCCCTGAGTTCTCACAGGCATTTCTCCTCACCCTTTTGTATGTGCTTTGTGGCTTCGCTTTCTATGTTTATGTATTAAACCCAGTAGAACTTTGTCTTGTTATACGGTGTGAGGCAAGGATCCAATTCCATGCTTTCCATTTAGTGACACAGTTTTTCAGTGGTTGCTGCTATCACAGCCATTTTTCACCTTCTCTTCTAGTGTGCAACTGCCTCTCTCTGCCCCTCCCACATCTGCATGGATTTGTTTTAAGGATCTCTGGGAAACTATATCCATCTGCTTTTCTTTTGCCAGAACCGGATTCTTCGTTTTCTAATTTTTTGTGGTGTGGCTTCATGGAGGGGAAGTACCCTACTCACTTGCTCTTCTTTTGACAAATTGCATAGCTCTTCTTGGACTTTATTCATCTAGATGCATCTTCAAATCCATCCTTTGAGTCCCTCAAAATATGAAGAAAATAAACCATAACTCACTAATGAAACTCACTTCTTTAAATAAAAAAAATAGTATATCTATAAGGCAAGATCTGTAATTTGTTTTTGAGCCTGATGATCAACCTGTACGTGTTACTAGTGATTTAAAATCCATTCCATGGAATTTCAATTAGTCTGGGTAATGATTTCCAAAGTGCTGTGCTTTTGGAGGCTACTAATACATAAGTATGTTGCCATGGTAACAGTTACTTTTAGTTAGTACTTTTTATAGATTAAAGTGTTACACCCTGGAGTCTATTCTTATAAATGCATAAATCTTAAGACAGTATGCCACTTCATTTTTTTTTTTTTGAGACAGGGTCTCACTATGTAGTGTAAGGTGGCCTTGAACTTGCTTATATAGCTCAGGCTGGCCTCAATCTCATGGCATTCCTCCTGCCTTGGTCTCCCTAGTGCTGGGATTACAGATGTGCACCACTACACCTGGCTGGCACTTCATTTAATGCAGATATTTAATGGGAAAGAGTCAGACATAACCGACCAGAAATGGAAAAATTCCAAAATTTATATTTGATATGGGCATACATTGTTATCTGAAATGTAATATTTTCATTAAAATTTATTTATAAAATGTTATCCCTTTATTCAGTTGAATTGATCAACATTTACATAAGTTATGACATAAAGGTACACACCTGTCAAAAGTTTACACACATTATTTTGTCTTTTGCCAAACCCCTGGTTCTTATGGGGTTTCAAAAAATTTGGAGAACACGGTGACCCCTCATGTAAAGAACACATCAGGGAAACCCTGGGTTGGATATTGGCTCTGCTATTTACCGTGCAGCTTTGAACTTAAGGTTTCTCAACTTAAGTTGGGAATCATACTTTGTACCGCAGCTGTGAAGATTAAGTATGTCTTCAGTAAGTAGCATCTGTGGCATAAAATGACTAGTTAATGGTTTCAAGTCAATGCTTATGACAGAAAGAGGGGGAGGAATATTCTAAGCACAAGAGCACAGAGGAAAGTCAACAGCGAATGATCCTGGTGGATGGGAGGCCTCAGAGACAGGGGAGCAGAGCCCAGCTTCCATGCCCCAGGAGAGGACACAAAGCTCGGCAGGGCACTGGCCTAGGCAGTCCCTTGAGTGACAGCCACAGCCATGGGGTTGCCAGGGTGTGCGTCAGTTAGTAGGGGGATGGTGGGGTGGGAAGCCCTGAGGGCAGGCTGAGGACTCTGAGCTTTTACACAGAGACACAATCAGAAGTTTTTCAGAAGAGCCAGCAAATGCATGTGGAGGTAAGGACTGCGTGTGACCCTGGAGAGAGGAGAGCAGGACTCCAGCCTTGGCAGGGACATGGAGAAGAAGATGAACACGTGAAGTCCAAGGTCAGAAATGGGAAGCTTCCTCATGGGCTGTAGGTACAGAGGAGTGGAAGAAGCCAAAACCACCTCAAAAGCTTTGATCTCTTCTGATAAACAGCTATTTAAAGTAACATCAATGATAATAACAATGTGTGGTCTGGATACGTGACATCCGTCTTCTTTTCAGAAAAGTTTTGAAATGCACTTATGAATAGTATGTCATTTGACAAGTGCTTCGTGAAAGAGAACAGATAGATGTTATATCCTTGTTTAAAATAGAAAGATCATTTCTAGGAAAATGAAACTATAATGAAAAGCAAATTAATTTTTAGACTTTGTTCTATCTCAAAAAATGTTTAAGTGATTCTTTTCACATTCAGTTCAGCATCATGGTCAAGGTCAGTTTTCTGGGAATTGGGAGGAATGAGTTGGAAACTGGACAAAACCTAGTGGGATCCATGAGCTTCTCAAGGACAGACCTGATGGTCACTTACGGTGCAGGTGTCTGCAGTACAATGAAGAGTACATATCCTGCACATGGTCAAATAGGGACGCTTCCTAATTCATGTCACAACTTGTCCTCTTTCTTGAACTCTCCTGTGAATGAAATAACTGTGGGTTCTGGATTCTACACCCTTACCTCATGCTCACCATGAGGGCATCATCTGGGTTCTAAATAATTCCTGTCTATTTTGGTCCACAATATTTCTACTTTTCCAGGCCCCTGGCATGACAGACAATTTCTGACATGATTCACAATGCCCCCTACCCCAGGATATTCATGGTCTTAGATACTTCCTTTTCCTGTGTGGATAGGCTGGACCCAATGACTTTATTTCAATGGGGAAAAAAAAAGTGGTGATAGGATATCACTTATGAATTAGGCTATGAAAGGCCATGATTTTCATATTTTCATGTTTGTCTGACAAAGCAAGCCAGATTTGCATGTTAAGAAACCGAGGGTGCCTCCAGTCAACTGCCAGGGAAGAATCAAGATCCTCACCTTAACACCTTTCAAGGGACCAAATCTTGCCAACAAGAATAAGACGGAACTTGGAAGTGGATCCTGCTACTGAACCTTCAGATGTGACTACAGCACTTCGTGACTACACCTCCACTGCATTCCTGTAAGAAATCCTGAGCCTATCCCAGATACACTGTATCCTGACTTCTCACCCACAGAAACCGGAGATAGTATGTTTCCTAAGCCCCTGAGTTTGGGTGCAATTTGTTACGCACCAATAGACAATGAATACACTCTGTCAACACCTTGATCCTAGCCAATTGCTATAAAGCTCTTAGGAATTCTCCCATCCTTTCCAAGGCTCTTACATGGATGCCTTTCTACAATTCCAGGGAAAGTAATGGGCTGCTTAAGAGGAAAATATTACTTAGTGTGTGCCTCTCATAATGCTTCTCTAGTATAATCCTGCTCCAGATTTTTGCTGGAAGAGAACATCTCCCTCATTCTTCTGCCTTAGACTTCCAAAATTGACTGGGGTCCAGACTGGATTCTTCCATATCCCTGAGCCGGATCCCTGTTCCAGAGCCCGCCTGGTGCATCCCTGCTCCGCCTATCCCTTTATTGCAGCTGCACCCATGGCTCCCAAGGATCTGGACATCGCATTGCACCCACACGGATCCGTGCACTCTCCTTGGCCCTGCACAATGGTCTGATTCGATCCCCCAGGTGGGAGGCCAGGCCCCAGTTTATCAAAGCAGGCCCTGACTGGCTCCTGGTGCGTAACCCTAGTTGGCAGCTCCCTTACTGCCCTTCCTGACTTCTGCATTTCCATCTCCACCACCTCAAGGGGCGTGAACAGTCCCTCCAAGGCCTATGCCAAGTTATGAGCTCCCTTCCTGCCTCTGCAGGGGGTGTGGGTCAGGACTGGCAGATGTGCCAGGTCTTTAGGAGAAGACGCAAGGGAACTGGCTCCAAGTAGAGTTGGCAAGGGGCACCACCACTCAGTGGCACAGTGGTGACTCATGAAAGCAGTGGGCAGCAGATGTGGCGACTGAGAATCACTTCCTGGGCCATCCTCAGCAATTATGAAGCAGGCTTTGACTGCGGTGCCAGGAAAATAGAGTACAAGTTCCTTTTCCTGGCATCCAAGGGATTCCACCAGCTCATGCCAACCTGCTTGCCCAATCTGTTCCTCAACATGAGCCCTCTGCTTGCGCTGTGGTTTTGTGCAGAATTCTTTGCTTTAAAAAATATTTGTTGGGTATATGAACCTCAAAGACATTAAATGGAGCAAGAGAATCTGGATACAAAAAAGTAACTACTAGCTGGGCATGGTGGTGCATGCCTGTAATCCCAGCACTCTGAGGCTGAGCTGTTAGAATCACAAGTTTGAGCCCAGCCTGGGCAACCTAGTGACTTAGCAAGATTTCATCTCAAAATAAAAAATATTTTGCTTCTTTTTTGATACAGGGTCTTGCCGTGTAGTCCAGGCTGGCCTTGAGCTTGCTATGTAGCCCAGGCTTTCCTTGAATTCATGGCAATCCTCCTGCCTCAGCCTCCCGAATGCTGGAGTCACAGACGGGCACCACCATGCCTGGCACCCAAAATAAAAATTTTAAAAAGGGTTAGGGGTGAAGCTCAGTGCCCTCTCTACACACACAGAGCAAATACTGTGGGCTTCATTTAGATGACATTTTAGAATAGGCAAAACTCACCTAAGGTAAAAACACTCTTGACAGCTGGATCTGATTGGTCAGGGGCTACCTGGAAAGAGACATGAAAGAACTTTCTGGAATACTAAACATGCTCTATACCCTGATAAGGCTGTGGGTTACAGCTAATTCTGTTACTCTGCCATTATGGTATTTTGATAAATGTAAATATTACCTTCAGCAAAACTGTAAAAATACTTGATTAGGTGAGAGACAGAGGAATGGTTGGAATGATAGAAAAAACAGGAATGGGGGAGCTGTGGTCACTGGCGACCACTACCAAGGGGCTGTTTAGACTATTCTGCTTACTTTGTATATGCTTAAATTTTTCCAAAAAAAAATGTGTTGAATATATTCCACAGTAGGCCTCACTTTAATGGTACTACACAGGCAGGAAGGCTACAGGGTACAGAGAGAAGTAAATTTAAAATGAAATTTTTACTTACAAATATTAAATGCATTGAAGAGTAGAGAAGTAGAATAAATAGAAGTATGTGTCTTTTATTTATTATTCTTATTTTATTAAAAAAAATTTTTTTTGTCTTTTTGAGACAGCGTCTCACTAGGCAGTTCAGGCTGACCTTGAGATCACTTTGTAGCCCAGGCTGGTCCCGAACTTGCAACAATCCTCCTGCCTCAGCCTCCCAAGTGCTGGGATCACAGGTATGTACCACTGCACCTGGGCATTTTTAATATCTTAAATTTTCAATGACTGTCCAGTGTCAGCTCATAGTTTAGCATATATAGATGCACGCTTTCATTGGTAAGGACCCCCCCACATCTGCTCAGGGTGGTGATATCTGTGCTTCATTGGAGTACAAATGGTGCTGTGATTAAATGGAGTGATGAAAGTTGCTGTGATATATCTTGTTTCTTTCCATCTCTGTCCTTTCATTTAGGCTATTTCCACGAATGTTTGTTTCTGTCCATTCCTTAATCCTATGCAAAGTCTGCTCATACTTTAACAGCTCTCTTCAAAGTGAGGACCCAACAAGATGAAGCCCTTGTTCCATGAGAGAAGTCAGCTTACCACTGCTGCCATCAAGAACGTCAGGTCAGGGGGACAAAGTCAGCAGCACATACTGTAGTAAGTGGTGTGGTGGATTCACATCCTGCAGCAGCCGGACTTGAGGTCAGTATTAGGCAATGGTTTATTAGACTGACCTGGGGAGCACGGAGGTCAATGACACCAAAGCCCCTGGGGCAGGGGCCAGGCCTCCACACGTTGTGTTTCCACCGTCGTTCCAATGTGTAGCCAAGCCAAGCGATGATGATTTCCGAGCTGCTTCATCATTTCCCTTCAGAGAACTTTTCTCTCCTTGCACTAGCTTGGAAAGAACTTTCTCTATCCGGTATCTTCCACATTGCTGACTGGTATGTAAGTAGGTGAGGCCTTGTACTGTGTGTGTGTGTGTGTGTGTGTGCGCGCATGCGTGTGCACACATGTGTTTGTAGTAGGGATTAAACCCAAGCCTTTTACACTCCACCTCTTTTTAATGTTTTTTTTTTTTATACTGAGTCAGGGTCTCATTAAGTCCCTATATTGCCTAGGTCAGCCTCAGATCTCAGTGTTCCTGTCTTAGCTTCCCAAAGTGCTGGGCCCTGGACTGTAACTCCCTGGTTTCTTTATCTCGGTTGTGTGGATAGGCATTCTTGAGGGTAAATGATACTGATGCTCAAGAAAGACATGCTCAGAACTTTTATTTAGAAACTAATGCATTATTTTCTAATTATAAATATGTAATAATTATAAATGGAGATAAATATTTCCTAGTCATCAATAACTGTAAGTTTAACAAGAAATGTTTTCCTTTTTTGTTGTTGTTGTTGTTTGTACCAGGAAGGGAACTCAGTGTCTCACACTTGTCACACAGCTGCTGTGCTACTGAGCTACCTCTCCAGCCCTAACAGGAGATGTTACAGTTTGGGTATAGAAACCCCAAAGCCTCGCGTATTTGGAATGCGGTTGAATTCTAAGGAGATATCGCTATTAGGAAGTGTAGACTGTCCAGCAGGAGCAGGTCACTGGGATGTGGCCTGGGCAGTGTATCATCCTCCAGGGCTCCTCCCGCTGTCTCTGCTTCTTGGCCTCATGGCAGGAGCCGCCCTCCGCTGAGGCGGGTCCTTCCGACATGCTGTTTCTGCATTTGAGCCTGCCAGCCTTGGACTGTAGCTTCTACACAGCGGGTTAAAACAGACTGCTCCTCCTCTAGGTCCAGGAGTCGGGTATTTAGCCCCAGCGATGAGGAAAGTGACTAAAACAGGAATACATTGATTTGCATTTCTATCTGTGTTTCTAAATATGCCAAAAATTCCTCCTCAAGGTGCTGGACTTAATGATCAATCGTTACTGGGATGTGTTCCTTTATGAAGGACATGTAAACAGATATATTACCTTAAACATTACTTTTCAGTCATTTAACATATTCTTATCTATACAGTCAGTCCTCTATGGTCACCTGTTAAGATCCATGGATTCAACCAAACTTGGACTGGAAATAATCAAAGAAAAATATTGCAATTACACTGAATATATATAGCTTTTTTGATGACTCTTCCCTAATGAATACAGTATAACAACTATTCACATAGTGTTTACATGGCATTAGGTATTGTACATCACCTTGAGTGTTTTAAAGTATACAGAAGGATGGCTGTAGGTTCTATGCATATATGATCTCATTATATATAATGGACTTGAACAGCCATGGATTTTGGTATATATAGGAGCTCCTGAAAACATCTCTGATCTGGTGAAAATCATTCAGATATGGGATTGGTTGAAGGGAAACATTGTTTTAATGAAACTGCTGACAGCTGAACTGAGTGAAGCCTGAGAGAATCATCATTTTTACCAGTCCATCAAACTGGCTTTGGTGTTACAAACCAGAATTGCCAGGGCCTTCCAGTGTATGTATGGATATTTTTCTTTCTTTTGTGTGTTTGTATGGAATTTTTTTTCAGTGAAAAGTGACAGAAGTTAGCAGTGAAGAGTAAAGCTGGTGTCTAACACTCTCTGGATTGAAATCATTGTGTTTTCCTGTGTGACTGAGCCCAGCACCAGTGTCCGTTAGAGGAGCTGCCAGGAACTTCAGTGCTTGACCCACACTGATAAAGGTAAAATTCACCCTCTCTGCCAAAGACATTCTCTCCATGCAAGGCTGAGCAGTGAAAAATTTAAAAAGCCTAAGCTGTCAACCACATGCATCATGAAGAGTGGGCACAGTTCTGAGTTTTGTCAATGTTATTTTGTCTTTTTTGAAAAAAAATTGTATAGTTGATTGTGAAAAGTAATATTTGTATTCTCTTACAATATCGTTTAGCTTAAAGTTCATTGTAAAAGAAAATGGAGAATGAATATCACTTATCAGAAGCCCACATTTTATTTAACACTAAGAACTTTACCCAAGAGGTTTTATTATGAATCAAAGGCCGTCATTCCTTCTCACCACGGTGATTCAGCAAATTAAAATCAGGAGAGAAGTGGCTAGTGCTATTGGGAATGACAATAAATGTATTAAGAGTGATTTATTCCTTGTAGAAAAAGATCACTGCCAATGCCAAGCTTAAACAACATGAAATTTAATAACTACTGCATAGTACCATCTAGTGGTGAAATAGCTCCAGCCTTTTCAGACTGTGGTTTAGACCTTGAAATTTGCAAATTTAGGTCAAAGCCTGTTACACTGCTTTGACTGTAAACTGTTCTTACAAAGGGTGAAAGAAAAAAGGTATTTTTTTTATATAAATCAAAATTTTCTTAGGAAGATAAAGTGAGTTGATATGTGAAAGGCAAACTGAGTATGTGTGGCTCACATGACATAATATTAAATTGTAAAATGTTCGTAGGATTTAGATATGTCTTATACAGGTCACAAGAAATTATATATATTTTTTTATACTATTTTTCTCTTTTGGCACTGGGAACCAAACTCAGGGCCTTGCACTGGCTAGGCAGGTGCTGCATCACTGAGCTACATCCCCAGCCCAATAAATTATATTTCTAAATATTGAGCAAGTACTATCGTTCCTTTGTTTGGCACAGGAATTATAACATTTGGATCAACATACTACCATAGAATCCTGGGTGCTTTTTTTTTTTTCTTACTCTGAACAATAGAAGTGTGTGTATTTTCAGTAAGTGGGCTCTGAAAAACAAACTCTTTTGGCATTGTAAGTGCTGTTGGGAAATGATTATCTTTAATGAGATTTGTGAAGAACAGAAAAAGAATTTTTAAAAGACAGTTCATCCTATGACAACTTAAGGGCACAGTTGAGGGCACTATGAGTAATTTGGGCACATTTATATCAAATTTAGATTAAAATCACAGCATATTTGTATTATAAGCACATTTCCAGGCTTACAGATCTAACTGTAGTTTAAATATAAACAAGATTCAATTGAAGACATACACTTTTTTTCCTTCAAGTATTGTTTTATGAAACTGACACTGATTTGTTTGGCAAGTATGAACCTAACAATTTAACATATTAAATGTCATCTTGCAATAGGAAAGGATCTGAAGTGTAAATGTCAATGTTTAGGCCTAGATTATTTTTTGAAGTTCATGTTTCTATTTTATTTTGCTTGCTGCTTTAACCACTATTTAAAGAAAAGCTTCATCTGCATTGTGATGATAGGATTTATACTATCTGTGCTATAATTTATCAAGTAGGAGAGAAATTTTCACAATTCAACTATAATTTCCATAAAGAGAAAATAGGAGACACTCTTAAGGTGTTTTGCTAGTTAGTGCTTTTGTCAAAGAGCTGCAATCAAGATCAAAACATTTCTTTGGTTTACTTTCATCCTAATGCTGTGAAACACCATAGCGTGTTTTTACATGAAGAAAACAGAGGTGCACAAAGAAGATAGGAAAGTGTAACTGAAATTTCAATGCTCAAATTAAACCACTTAAACATTTTCCAGTCTAAGTTGATGGATTAAAATATTTTCCCCAAGTGGATACAGTTTTTAAAACTAGACAATTAGTCTGATACTTGACTTCCTTCACATAGTAATAAAACTATGAGTAACTTTCCATTCCAGAAAGTATACTTGTTGGGAGCTAGTTTTCCATGTACGTATATAGAACAATTTTCTCAGTCATTACTGTAATGTTGGACTCTTACTTTACTCGCAGGGTTTCTCTGTGTAATAAGCCATGCTCAGATAAACATCCCAGGAGGAAAACCTTTGGAAATAGCCACGTTGATTTATTTCTTTCGAATAAATTCTTACATTCAATCTTAATTTCCTTAAAAGGAAAAACATGGAAAATGCTATTGTTTAAGTAGCAAATGTGGGGCTGGAGATGTAGCTTGGCCACATGACACCTGCCTGGCAAGCACAAGGTCCTGAGTTTGATTTCTGGTTCCAAAAATAAATAAATAGCAAATTCTTCTGTAAAAGAACATCAGGGCAGAGTAGTTTTAATTTCTGAAATTGCTTTGCTTCTCAGGCCCGTTAGTGGTGGGGCAATTTGCAAGGAAATTAGCTCAGAATACATTGTTGTTGATGAGACTACAATCTGGGAAAGGAAGCAATACATGGTAGTTAATGCCATATAAAATTTCCCTAATGAGATTTAAAACTCCTCGAGGACAAGCTTCATTTCTTCTGCTTCTGTTCTTCCCTACCCACAGCCTGGAATGTTTTTGCAACAAGTGACAGAAAGCCAAGTGCCAAAACTAGAGCACAAAGGGAGGTTATTTGTTTTGTAACTGAGAGAGGTTCAGCTTTAGGCAGGGATTGACCCTGCTGCACGCCCCAGGTCCTCTAGTCCCGGTGCTGGCCTTCCACTCTTGGCCAGCTTCCTTTCTGTTCTTCCTTTTCAGGTAGATCTTCCTCCACAAAGGCAGAAGGAATCCTCTTAGTTCGAGGCAAAATGGCTTCTGTTCAAGTCCAGCTGTTATTAAGGGAACTCCTTTGGCTTCACTATCATCCCGGGGATTCCTTTTACTCAGTTTTGGGTCAAGATCATTCCATATTTTTTCCTGTGGTTTGTTTCCTCATTTTCCCCATCCCCTCCATTAGCTTCCTGGGCAAAGATGCTCATATGTTTCGACAATTTGTATGACCAAAATGTTTCTTGGCGCCATGCTTAATTAACAGTTTTGCCAATGTGAGCATGACTCCCTTAGTCTTATCTGGTCCTCTTCTCTTTCCTGGGTGTATCAGAGAACTATGCTTCCAGCCCCTTTGCAGATTGGTGGTCTTGTGATGAAAGTTTAGCCAATGAATTGGTGGAAAAAGCATATCACCTCCAGACCTTGGGCTCCCATAGGCTCTCTTCCCCTGCCACAGGAATTTTGGAGCTAATGTGTTTGAAAGGAACATCTCCAGATGGAAGGAAAACGCTTCGCTGGGTTGCAGGGTGGAGGAGGATGACCTGCCCACCTGGCTTTGCATGAGCAAGGAGTAAACGTGGTGCTCATCTCCTGACATACGAGGGTTTCTTTCAATGGGATAAATATTTGTTAAGTGCATGATTCACGTGAAAAATATTCCAAACACTCCCAAGGGGCACAAAGGAATGTCAAACAAATGGAAATCCATGCTTTTAGAAAGAGAGATTCAGGACAGTCTCAGTGATAGTGCAGAGTGTTAATTATAAAGGTGATGCCATTCTAGATATGATTTTCTTTTTTCAGAACTAAATGATCTCATTCTAAAGTTAAAATGAAAGGAAAATGCTGAAGAACAATAGAGTTGAATTCTGTTCTCACATCTGACTCCAGGATAGAGCCTAGTTAATCACTTATTTAAATGTAAAAAGCAATAGGATAAAACATTAGAGTAAATAACGATAATTGTTTGGAATCAAATACCCAGGCCCTTCTTGATATGACAAAAAACCTATGAGCCATGAAAGAGAGACTGATAGATACAGTTACCTAAGGAAAAAGGAAAGTTGCATATAAAAGCCCTCTAAGCAAAGTCGGAAGACAATAAACTGGGAAAGTATTTGCAACTGAGATCATAGCTAAAGAATAAAAAATGGAGAGTAATAAGATCCAAAATGTACAATAGCTATTGTAATAATGAAAGAGAAAGAAAATACTCAAAAGGAAAGAACAGTTGGGTTAGGGGAAAGGAGAAAAGGAAGAAAAGACTATGTATGTAGGTATACATATATAACTGTATATATGTATTTATATACAAGATAGATAACTATACTACTAATCTGTTAGTTCATAAAAAAAGTTTGTGCTGTCATTGCTTGATTGTCTGATCATTTTTTATGCTTACATCTTATAGCCTGAGCAACTATAGAAATAGAAATAGGGTAGAAATAATACAATAGAAATAGAAAGAGGGTAGAAATAATACAAAATTTCAAGAAAAACAAAAACCAATAAGAAATCACTAGTTGACAATTACATATTTTCCTCCTAGAAGTAGTTGTTCAAGTTACAAAAGTAAAGCATACAAAGTAGACATGTAAACAGTGAGACTGCAATCAGTTCTGTTCATCTATCCAACAAAAACTTAGTAATATGGTCATCAATCCTACACACTCAAACATACATGCAGTTATATCCTTTAGAATACTTTTCTTTCCTCTCTCTTTTTTTACAATACCTATAATCAATTCTTGTAAACTATTTAGAAGTTCTACACATGTATAAGTCTCTACATGCATACCTAACCTTTCTATATTAGAGGGAAAAACAAACCAAAACATGTCAACAATACAAATTTCTAGAGAAACACAAAATGAAAAGGACATATAAAACCACAATACTAGGTGATCTATGGTAGTCATCACCTAGTAATGACTATCTATGGTAGTCATCACCTAGTACTCTCCTAATGATGTCTCCTGTTATTTTCAATAAAATTGTCTATATCATCAGACATAGTATAATTAAACATAGCAGTACATAGCACTATTAATAAAAACCAAACATTGGAGACATTATAGGACTTCAAAGGCAGTTAATAAACCAGAATGGGTGTCCTATTGAATCCTGCCATCCCCAGAGTAGTTGCCCCTATTCCCTGACTTGACACCCTCAAGTAAACCAGATTCAAATAAAATCAGTCAAGACAAAACAGCGATATAGCCAATCTTCTCTGCCTCATCTCTACTATGCTATTTTTCTGTCATTGTTGTTTACTTTTCTCCTTTATTCCACTGTCTGCCCCTTTCATTGAGGCCTTTCTGCCATTGTTCCTGGAATCCTGGTGATTTTCTTCTCTCTCTCTAGAATGTCCTTCAGTATTCTTTGCAGGGTTGGGTTGGTGGTCACGAACTCCTCCAATTCCTCTTTGTCATGGAAATATCTTGTCTCTCCATTAATTTTGAGAGACAGTTTTGCAGGGTACATCAATCTGGGTTGGAGGTTATTTTATTTCAGGGCTTGGAATATTTCGCCCCAAGCTCTTCTTGATTTTGAGCAACTATTTCTAAGATAACAATATGCAATATATTAACTAGTGTTAATTTCCTACTATTTTTGAAATTCTGTATCATTTCTATCTTTTTTCTGTTTTGATTTTTAAAATAAAAAAAATTCATTACTATAAGGATTACATCTGTGCTGCTACAACAGACCCCTAAAAGTGGATAATTTATAATGCATAGACATTTATTAGCTCATAGTATGGAGGCTGAGAATGTCCAGGGTTGAAGGGATGACATCGGGCAAGGGAAGTCTTGCATTTTCCCTTGGTAGAGGGTAGAAGGGCAAGAGAGGATGAGAGGGAGCTGAACTTACCCTTCCTTTCACAGGATGACCAACACTATTTGGGAAGGTAGAGCCTGACTAAAGAACCCATTTTTAAAAATACTATTGCAATAACAATACATGAATTTTGAAGGAGGCAAATATTCAACTCATAATACTACACAGTGTTCCTAAAATGTGTAAGGAAAAGACCAGTAACCTAACAGAAAATATGCAAAGGATGTAAACAGAGAGAAAAGAAAACATGAATTTTCAAAAATGAAATGATTGTTCAGTCTCTCTCACAATAAGTAATTCCACACTGAAACTACAACAGATATCATTTTCACCCATCAGACTGGCGAAAATCCCAAAGTGTGATCACACTCAGTATTTGAAGATGCAAGGAAATAAAGCACAATCATAGGTTACTTGTGGAAGTGTAAATTGGTGTAACCTATATAAAGGACACTTTAACAATATTTACAGACATTTTGCATGCAAAGATCTTTTGAACCAGCAATTTCCCTTTTAGAAATATTTATCCATATTTATAGACATGTGAGAGGTACATGCATAAGTATCTTCATGGCAACAGTATTTGCAACAGCAAAGACAAGAGTTAAGCTCAATTTCAGTGAACAGGAGATGCCTTAAATCGAAACAGTACAGCAGCAGTGAAATATTCCTTAGTGATAAAGAAAAAATGAAAACGCATGTCATGAACAGATGTGGATTCATTTTTGATGTATATTATTGAGTGAAAAAAGCAAGCTGTGGAACATGTGTGCAATACAATGCTACTGTTTGTGGATCTTTGAGAGAAAATTTTATATAGCTTTTGCATGCAAAAAATATCTTGGGAATGAAGTACAAAAATCTAGAAATTGTGGTTGTTCATGGGAAGGGAACTAGATAAGTCAGGGGGTGGGAGGAAGAATTTCTACCATTTATATTTTGAATTCCTTGACTTTTGAACCAAGTGAATAAATTGCCTATTTTTAAAAATAAAAATAATCCAGACATGGTGGTGCATGCTTGTAATTCTGGCTATTTGAGAAGCTGAGGCAGAAGGATCACAAGGTAGAGGCCAACCTGAGCAGGTCCTCACTGTCAGCCTTAACAGAGGATGGTGGGCACTGAGTAGGTGCAGGAGAAATGAGAGCTAAGAGAGCCCAATCTGGTGTGCACAGCACCCAGCTCTGCACTGTGAATTGGGCCTCACAGGTGACTGCTGTGTGCCTTTCTCTCTGCTCACTGCCTGGCTGCAGGGAACACTATTCCAGGCTGGGCTGGGCTCTGGAATTAAAGGTGAATTTAAATCATTCCTTGTCCTTCTGTACAGAGGTCGGGTGGAAGGTGAGGGCCAAAGAAAAATGATTAAGAAATGAACAGACTGATCGCTATATGTTAAGCTTGAAAACAGCCGCCAGTGTGAGGTTGTGTGAAAACACAGAAGAGGAATCCATTCCACTTTTCCAGTGTATTGGATAGAGAACAAGGGAGTTTTAAAATAAGATTTCCAGAGATTCGATCAATCAGAAAACGCCTCTGTTCTGAGCATATTTGGACACACATTACTGCTGCTATGATGACCATGCTCATTTCCTGAGTCATTTGGTGGTAGTTTGTTTCTTACCCACAACAGAGGCCCTTGTGGACACACAGGTGGGCTAGAGGCCTACTCTTCTATCCTTAGGCTTAGGAACCAGGCCGCCCAAATGGTAGGTCTGTGCCTGGACACATCCTCTGTGGTTGCAATGTGCCAGGTTTGTAACAGGGACTCAGAGGCTGGTCCTGCAGATGACTGATGGGCAACAAAAACAGGACACAGCCTGACATCTCTGCTTTCATTTTTTATCTGTCTCCTCTGGGTCAAATCTCTGTTCAGCTATAAACATAGGAATGTTAATCACATAAGGTGCATCTCTAATATAAAGTTTATGCGTCCTAAATACACCTAGCCTGCTTTATCCCTTTTGAAGATGGAGGGCACCAAGAATAACTAAATTTTCAGGAACATTCTATTGCCAGGTTTTACAACATCCAGGTCTAGAACTGCTGGAGCTGTGCCTAGAAGTTTTTGGTCATTGTCCTAAACCTGCAGTTGTGTCTGATTCCAGGAAAAGCAGAGCTTTGCAGACCACCCCATGATGAGGTCACCCCCATCCCCAGTCAGGAGCAATTTCCCAGTGTTGGGAACCCAGGTTCCCCTAAACAGGAGTCACTGTCTCATGATGAGAAGTACCCCTGAAGCAATGCTGGCTTTCCTAGACCCTCTCAGAACCAGTCTGGCCAGATCACAGCTTGACCAGGATTATCTATGGGGCCAGCTATGCAAATCCCCAACCCTTATTATTGTTTTCTTTTTCTATAAAACCCCAAGATACATGTCAGACCCTGTGCATGAATCTTGAATCTCTTTATCTGTCCTCCCAGCATAGCAATGCTGGTTAAAGTTTCTCTCCTATCCTTCACCACTGTTGCTTCCTTGTTTGATGTTCGGGGACAAATGGCCAACCCGGATCTGTTAAAACCTCTGGCAATGGCTCTGTAACAGAAGATGCTCCCCACCAGCAAGTATACTTCAGTTTCTTAGTTGCCCAGGTTAGAGTTCTGGTTATAGTTCCTGTTACTTTTGTCTTAGAAGCAGCTGGCCAATATGATGCACAGTTGGTCACTATGATGCATATTGTAAGAGCCAATCGCCAATTGACAAGCCATTCTGCTTCTGTACTTCCTGCTTGCTTATCTCATATAAGCCCTAGACCATCAGAGATCAGGGCCTGATATTTTGGGAATGATCCTGATCACTGCCCATCATCATAAACAAATCTGCCTCCAAATCTTGGGTGTCATTTGGTGTTTCTGCTTGCTGTTGTAGCTTTTGCTCTACTGCTAACAGGTTGCTGACGGGACCCTAGAGCAAGTTACTTCATCTCTGAACTGGTTTCCAAGCAAGTGACTTGGCATAATTTTACACTGCAATGCTGGGGAGATGAGGATTATGCCTGGAGGACTCTTGTGAATTGTGTTGATCTGTAGGTACAGTGAGAAAGTCTCAGTACTCCAGGGAATCATCTGGACCATCCTTTGGTTCTAAGCAGACACCAGAGGGTCAGAAAATTTTAGGCATAAAGTAAGACCAGCATTTCTTTTCACTTATTCTAGATGGTTCCATTTACAATGCATTAGATGTTTGTAAGTAGACACACAACATAGGCTTGACTTCTCTCTGCATGCTACAATCTTGTCTAGATGTGACATCTCCCTGTGTCACTGGCTGCCACCTGATTGCCAGCAGGACTGCTACTACTGGCTTCTTATTGGTGGATCTTACCTCCTGGATACTGTTGCCTTGGTGAATTCTTTGCTGTGTGGGTAGGGACAGAAGCCTCTTCCATTTATTCTCTGCTCTTAAAAATTGATGTGTCTTAAAATCAGTTATAGCTTTCCCTCTTCTCCATGTTTTAATTCCTTCCTTGTATGTCACCATAAGCCAGTAACATTGTCTTTGCTTTGGCAACTGAATTAGCAGAAAAAGGAAGAAAAGCAAATGACTTCTGTGTCCCATTTAACTCCATTCTCTCCAGTCCTTTAGGTAAAGGACAGACAAAAAAAATCACAAATCTTTGAAATCTAGTTGCTGAGTGGACCCATGTTGAAGGACGTCCTTTGGCCTGACTTTTGCAACGTGTCACATGGTAGAGATCATATTCCATTGCCCTGTCCAGTGGTGAGCTGGGAGGGTGGGGGAGCATGAGTGAGACTTTCAATATGGCAGACAAAGAATGTGTGAACAGTTAGAATGTCCGTAACCAAAGAAACCAAAGTTGATTTTGATGTTACTGTGAAAAAACCCCCAGGGAACTTTGGGAGCTGGGAGAACAGGCAGCCTACTTGCCACCCTGGTAAGCAGCTGGGGGCCTGGCAAGCCGCTGGTGCACCAGGGCGAGAACTATCAGCGATTCCTGAGCTCTGCATCATGGTGGAACTTTGGGCGCTGGGAGAACAGGCAGCCTACTTGCCACCCTGGTAAGCAGCTGGGGGCCTGCTGGTGTGTGGGCTAAGGATCAGACATTGATTCATCCCCCCCACATTAGCAAGTTGGCACCAGCGGTCTGAGTATCTCTTGGGAGGTTGAATGTATGCAGCATAGCAAGTAAGGGGTATTTCCTTCTACCATCTCTTTGAAGCCAAATATTTATATTTTTAATCACTGTTTTGCTCAGTTTTGATTAATGGTACTGCTCTATTCAATATTCTGTTTTTATAAGTTAGATATTTCCTTCCATTTTGCTCTACCTGATTGAAAGTACAGCTAATATGAACAGAATAGGATGTACTATTGTGCCTATTGCTCGTGTCCCAGCCACCTGCTGTGAGGTTCTGTGCAAGTTTCACTGCACTGGGGTCACATGGGTTTGTTCTGTCTTTTTCTGCTGTATTTTGCTACCTTAAAAAAAAAGTAGATAACAAAGTAACAAAATACTTCCAAAAAACTCCCAACTTCAACAAAGCTGATCCATGGAGCATAGATGAGGAGAAACTCAAAAACAAGGCGACAGAATTATGTAAGCTAATTAAAAAGTAAATAACAACAGCAAAACAAATCAGTAAGCTACTGAGCAACCTGAAACAGGATATAACTAAGCAGATAATTTACTTAAAAAGTAAAATGAAGAAAAGAAAGTGCTCTAGAGGATATGGCTGCATGTACAAGTTTAAGTGTGTAGGATTGATAACCATGTTGCTAAGTTGTTACCGGATCATTGAACTTCTTTGCAGTCTCACTGTTTGAATGTCCACTTTGTATGCTTTAATTTTGTAACTTGAACAGCTATGTCTAAGAAGACAATATGTAATTTACCGACTAGTGATTTCTTACTGCTTACTTTTTTTCTGAAATTCTGTATTGTTTCTACCCCTTTTTCTGTGTTGCTTTTTTTCCTCTTTAAATAAAAAAAAAACCCACAAAATCATGCAAAGCATTCCTGATCCATTAGTGCATTCATTAGTGCACAATACTGATAGATAATTCCTTTGGCATTATCTATATTATTGCTCTTCTCTTGAAACATATTTAAAGGGATGACCACCCAGCATTTAATAATACTATACTGTCATTAGTGTGATAAAATAAATTAATGAGGCTCATTTTTCAGAGGACTTCATTTCAGCATGTGTGTTATTATGTCAATTATAATTTTACCTCAAAGTTTCACTGATGCAGAAAATGTACATGCTGCAGGTTTTCATAAACAAATCAGTGCTTACTTGTACATTAAACACATTGTAGGTTAACTCACAGACTTAAGTACTGGAATAATAGGCAAGGCAATTTTAACTACAGTGAACACCCAAAATCTTCAGGACTTATGTTCCTAGATTACCTACAAATTGTTAAAAATTGTGATTTTCAAATATGCTCAGAAAAATGCCTATAAATGCCTATTTTTTAAGTTTAAAACCTAAATATGCTGTGTTTCCCACAGTCATGTAACAATAAAATACTGCATTAATAAAGCCTTAGAAGGTGCAAGGTGTTCTGCAGCATCTTAGGGACCTTAGAGCTTTAAGAAGAACAAAACTGTGAAAACCTGAAATAGCTACACACATACAGCAGCCTGTTATAATGCAGGAATGCTGATGCATCCCCAGGGATGGCAGCAGCCAGTCAGCAGCAAGGAGAACTGAATAATGCTCTTGGGTTGGCTACTTACAAGCCTCCATCAAAAAAAAAAAGAAAAAAAAGAAAGAAAGAAAGAAAGAAAGAAAGAAAGAAAGAAAAGAAAAGAAAGTTGCAGAGGATATTTGCAGTTTCCATTAAATTGCAGGGGTTTTCTCAACAATTATTAAGTTCTAAGGAAAAATCTGTGAATGTCTGAGGTCACAGACTGAACCTCAACTTCATGGGGGTATAGTGAATGCTGTGTGTGTGTGTGTGTGTGTTTGTATGTGTCTGTGTGTCTTTTTGGTGTTGGGGATTGAACTCAGAGCCTTTAAACTGAGCTACATTCCAGCATTTGTTATTTTTTGTTTTAAGTAGGATCTCACTAAGTCAATACATTTCCTAGACTGGGCTCAAATTTGTGATCCCCTTCCTACCACAGTTTCCAAGAGTGTTAGGATTGCTGGATGTGCCGAGCACCCCTGGCTTGAATACTCCTTATAAGTATAACTGTAAATTATGGCAGGACACAGTAGAGAGCTCATGGAGATGTATAAAGTCATTTTTTGCATAAACATTAAACTCAGAGCAAGTAGAAAGAAAGATAAAACCAGTACAGATAAAACCATACCTAGTTATGACCCCAGCAGGGCAAGTTCTCCCCCTGGCCTTCAGCAGGTTTAGAGAACTTTTGCTTAGAGTTATTGGTCAGAAAATGGCAACGAAGTCAGAGAGAAGATACACAAGATACATAAGGGCAGAAGGAGATGACTAGATCGGGGTGGCTAAGGAGAGTGCAGGTCATAGCTGTGGTGGGAAGAACCAGCTTTGGGATGCAGACAAATGCAAGTGCAGGAATATTCTTAGTTTAGCTTTAAACTCATAAGGGGAAATAGTTCTGGTACTTAGGCTCAGTCAGGAGATAGGAGAAATAGAGGTCCCTACCCCTGGCACTCCAGAGCATATCTTAACCCTTGGGCACCCATATCAACAGAGACTGAGTTTTTATTTTTATGAATGGTT
Source organism: Hydrochoerus hydrochaeris (assembly GCA_004027455.1). Taxonomy (NCBI): domain Eukaryota; kingdom Metazoa; phylum Chordata; class Mammalia; order Rodentia; family Hydrochaeridae; genus Hydrochoerus; species Hydrochoerus hydrochaeris. The sequence goes on along the minus strand of PVLA01002736.1, from coordinate 90,530 downwards.
GGTGACAGATATGAGCCTTGAAATGTGGGGACTCTAACCCTCTCCAGTCATAAGAAGAACAAAAGCCTTGGGAATTTAAAGAAAGAAAGTACTTAGAAAGGGGCTACTTTGAAGCCCAGATTTCTACTCTCTTATTTCTACTCCATAAAGCCATACTTTACAGTTTTTTCCAGCTGCATAGAAATAGTATCAGTGGGGTGGATATATACCACATATGGCTGAAAAACAGAGGAAAGAAGGAGGGGGGAGACAAGATAGATATATATTTTTTTCTTGTTGCTGAGATAAAATACCCCATACCCAAATTTAAAGGGGGAAAGTTTTATTTAGCTCACACTTTGTGGAGGTTTCAGTCCATAATTGGCTGGCTACAGGCAAGGTGGCGTAGGAAAAATAATTCATGGCAGGTAAAAGGTAGCAAAACAAGCAAGGGATGACCACAGATTTTTCTACCCCTTATATCTTATCCAGGCTACTTAGGGCAGGTAGCACTGACACCCTTAATCCTAGCGCCCTTGATCCTAGCATGCCACATGAATCAATCCCAGCATCACACACTCTGGATCCAGTCACCTCTGAAAAAGCCCCACCTATAACAGCATGAGGCTTTGGAGGGAACATTAGATGCAAGCCAAGAAAAGGGGAAAGAGGGAGAGGGAGAAAGGAGAGGGGAGAATAAGAAAGGGGGGCAGAAGAGAAGAGAGGAGAATGGAGGGGAGGGGAGGGCAAAGGGAGGAGAGGGAGAATGAATCTGAATCTCAGTCTCAATCTGAATCTAAGACGCGGGGACAGGTAGAATGTATCAAGGAATAATGTTCAAGGTAAGATTTTCCATTCAAGGCAGGGAGTCAAAATCTAGGAAAATCTACTGCAGCTGCCAGTTGAGCACTGGTGTCTCAAATACCCCTGGGGCAGTGCGGGCCCAGGAGAACAGAATCTGTGGAGTGGTCATGGGATGAACTTAGTCAGCAGGCCTGCGGCACGTGGACTGGGTACATGAGGATCAATGTGATCTGAGAGTGATGCGGAGCTAAGGAGGGTAATGCAGAGAGTGTGCAACCTACTCAGTCCCCGCTCAGTATTTCTGGGGTGCCAGGTTATCCCAGGCATAAGAGCAGTCTGGGGCACGTGAAGCACAGAACAGGTCAGAGGAGCTGCTGTACATATGCTTGTGTTAAACTTCAGAACAACTTGATGAGGCAGGGACTGTCCTTGTCTGCACTCACCACAGGGGAGACTCAGACACAGAAAGATTATGCATCTGGTCCATGGCTATGTAGTGCTGTCAACTCAGCTGGGCTGTGATGCCCCATTGTTTATTCACACTGCGGTCTGGATGTTGCTGTGAAAGTAATTTTTAGATGAGATCAATATTTAAATCAGTAGATTTTTAAGTAAAGTAGCTTGCCTGTCTTCCATACAGTGGATGGGCCTTACTAAATCAGTCAGAGCCTATAAAAGCAAAGACTGAGGTTTCCTGCAAAAAAGAATTCCCTTCAAATCTGCTGCACAGAAATTCTGCCTGAGTTTCCAGCCCACTGCCTTGAGGGATGCAAATTCAAGATTGCACATCAACTCTTACCTGAAGTCTCAGCCTGTCAGCTTGCCTGACAAAGTTTGGACTTGCGAAACTTGTGTCAGCTAACTTCTTAAAATAGATCTCTGTCTCCCTTTCTATGTATGTATGTATTCTATTTGCATACACACACACACACACACACACACACACAGAGTTCTGTCCCTTTTTTCTTACTGGAAACAAGAAGTTATAGGGGAAATGAAACTTTAACACACCCCAGAGGTACCTGAAGTCCAGGTCCTCCTACTAAGATAGACTCCAAGCAATGAGGGCCTGGACAGTGTTAGCATAAAGTCCTGCTCTTGATAGGACTTTCAAAGCCACCAACACAGTCCCAGCCAGAGAAAGCTCTTGTCCCCGCAGGGAACTCAAGCCTACCCAGGTCAGGCTCAGGAACCTCTGAGAGCTGTGTGCAGGGCACCTAGCTCAGTGAGACAAAGGGCAGAGAGTAGGATACATATTTTGGAAGCAAAACTAATAGTGGAGGATCCAAGTACATATTTATAAAAAGCCTGGTGAAAACTAAAATTAAACATATTGTTGAAACACACTAAATATTGGTTTGCTTATTTTTCTACAATGCTTTTTGGTGATCATATCTTTGATATTTATGAGCTATAAACAAAGTAAGGAGAACTAATGATTAATACATCAATGATCAACATCCCATCTCCTGCTTTTCAAAGTGGGAAAAACATTGAATGAGGTAGGGACTCTTTTAATGAGATAGGGTTGCTGTGAATTCTCACTTTACGCAAATCCTTTCTATCAGAAAGTCTGTATCTGTGCAGCAGCTTACATCTGGTTGTTCCTCCCCAAAGCTTCTTGTGCTCATAGGTGGGGCTTTGGGGAGATGATGGGGTCATGGCTGTGTGATACTGGATCAGTCCACTGTTTGGTTTAACAGGGTTCTGAGTGGAGATGATGCACTTCCTGAATTGGGAAGTGACACCAATCAATAGGCTTGTAGCCTGGATGGAATAAAAAAGGAAAGAAGGACTAAGTCTCACTGCCTTCTCCCTTCTGCACCATGCCTCTCTGCGATCAGGTCCTGACCTAGATCCCCAATCTTCCAAATGAGTATATGGCAAAAGCTTAAATAAAATGAAACAAGTGGTAGGATTTTAGGGCTTCAGGAGGGTCAAGTCCCTTCAGCTGAGTTTGAGACGCTGAGGGCTAAGACAAAAACTTCTCTGGACTGCCCATTTTTATTAGGTCCAAAACAAAGAGCAGGGAAACTGAGGAAAGCGCAGGCAATGAGCAGGACCTTGGGAGTCACTTCAAAGATATCTCCCAGTAAAGTAATAAATCATGCCAATTTAGGAGAACTGTCTTATCTTCATGATGACATGGTAGGAGTGAGACTGTAGGAGTAATTCCTGCAGCTGCAGTCTCTATCTGCTTAATTGATGTTTGAGCCAAGTGTCCTCAGCTGTGACCTCATCTTGCCTTTTAAGGTATCTCTGGCCTCACAGGTCACTACAGGCCTCAGCCAGGACCAGTAATTCATAGAGGTTCACTTACTATGAATCAGCTCCCATCGCCAGGCAAGGGGCCGAGGCCTAGGACAGACTCACAGATAAACACAGAAAGCCAATTAGATAATTTTGCAGCTTCATAGTGGTCTCCAACACTCTGCCATGCAGTCTTGGCTTGAAACCAGCCAATTATAGACTGAAACCTCTACAAACTGTGAGCTAAAATAAACTATTCCTCCTTTAATTTGTAAGCATTGGGTATTTTGTCCCAGAAATGAGACAGAAACTAAGACAAACTGCCAAGTTTTATTCTTGCCCATGAAAATGAAATTTATGAGCCAAAAGGAGAGATGAAAGGCAGACATATATGGAATAATTCCAGAATGTTCCACAGGGAATTAAGGGTGTTTTGGGGGGGAGTAAGGGGAGGCATTAATAATACATTTTAGGGGATCATTGCTCAAATTGTGGTTCCCTACTCAGACATCAAGATTTTACTCCTGAAATGCATTGTTATTTGGATCCCTATGAATGAGAGGTATCAGCCTGTGTTGGAGTGGGTTCCAATACGGGATCAAAACTAAGGATAGTCAGCAGTCACACTTCAATAGCATCAACGTCCTGCACTCAAATGGTGATCTCTGAGTACTATTCTTATATTGCAGAACAACCAAGAAATTGTACAATGACTGGGCACCAGCAAGGAACTATCTATAAGCAGTTTAAAGGACACAGTGGCACAAGAATTATAAGAGGAGGAAAATGAAAACTAGAAAGATAGGACTCTTTTAAAGGTTGCAAATACACTGAAAATGTTAACGTACTTGTTAAACAATTGGTGGCATTGTTCTTGATCTTCAGTGTCAAGGGCATTAGTAGACTCATGCTGAACTCTGACCCTTGCTTTTCCTCCTGCAGTGAACACATCTTGTAAGATCCTATGGGTCTGTTCTGCATCAGAACATAAATGAGTATCACATATCTGGCAAGAGTGTAAGTCTTCCTACTCCCACTTTCTTTCCTTCTCTAACCTTGTAGCAATGTATTGCTAGAAATTTTTGTTATTCTAAATTAAATACAACAAGATGAACATTACTCCATTTATGTTTTTCAAAAGAAACATCCATTAGCTCATTGAAAAATGAATAATCATCAATTATCGAAAATAATTGCTTGTCTTGGCTAAGAATAGAGTGACCGTTTCGCAAATGTGCACACTGGTGTTTTCTGGGTAAAAAGATTTGGGAGAAAATACCCACTTTCTCTGCAGTTTTTAAAATTGGGCTTCACTGAGCCAAGGGAAAAAGGAAAGGGAGGCAGTAGCATCCCATTTGAATGCGACTTCTCGATCACTGTTGAACAGGTGCATGCCTTTCCTCTTTGGGGTTGGCTTGGGAGTTGGAGTCACAGGAAATCCTGCTGAGCTTTAAACTCACCAGTGGAAATCATTCTCTACCATTCCAGAAACTGACCATGACTTCTGCGTAGCTTGGGCAACACCTTCCCTCCAAAACCTCTTCACACCTACCATCAGTCATAAGAGGTGATGGCCCCCAGCAAAGAGCTGTTGGTACCTCGGTTAAAACTTTCTATGGGTTGCCTTTAACATTCAAAGCCAGCACCCACCACCACCAATTTCCTCGCTTACCCCTTGCTTGCACTGCACTGTCCCCTGCCTACATTCACACTGTCATGTCACCTCCTCAAGGTCCTGGAAGGCAGCCCCCATCCTTCTCTCCAGATGGTCAGTGCCAGCCCTCTACCTGCCCACTGCAGACACATCAGGCATACTGAACTACATGACCATGGAAAGGGCTCACCCCAATAAATGAGCTATGGGAAAGATGGTTTGAGAGCTGATCTCTGTGAGTGCCCCTCATATATTCACACTTAAATTGTCCTTTCAGTTACATATCTTGTATCTCCTCCTCATGGGACAGAGATGGGAACAAAAGAAATGCCTTGGTGACCTTAAGGAGCGGGAACTGCTGTGAAGATAGCTCTTCCCTCGGTGTGGAGGCTCTTCCCCTTATCGGGGGTGTTGGACAACCTGTTCATTTCTTCCTTTCTGGCACCAAATAAACTGTTTTAACAGCTAGTGTTGTCCACATGGAACACTAAAATGTGGGCATAACATGTGAGAAGAGAGAATCACTAGCTGGTCATCCTAAAAAAATGCCATATTTCTTTCTTCAGCTGCTGTGTGTGTGAGTGCTGGGTACTGAACCCAGGGCCTGGTGCAGGCTGAGCACACACCCTACCAGCGAATCACACTCCCAGCCCTCTGGCTCCACCTTTATGTGGAACAGATCATTTTGCCCTCATTGCAGCTTCACTCCTAACTTGAAGCTTTCACTAGGATGCATTTGTTGAATAATCTGCATTTTAATAATGGCAACTGGCCTTTTTTTGTATTGTGAGAATTGCAAGAACTCCTCAACTTGTATGAGCTGATTCTGGTCCCACACAGTGGGAGAGGATGGATTTCCTCCTGAGGGTGGATGTCATCACACGAAGCAGACACCCCAACATACCCGCAAAGGGTGAGCACCACTGAGCAGAGATGGACCCTCCAACCCCAGAGGGACGGACCTAAGCCCTTGCAAAGAATTTGTTGAATAGCCTGGAATCTATATCTAATCACTTACAAAAGTTACTCCAAAACTCTAAATCCTGATCGTTAATATGATATTCAGGGAGCAAACAAATGTGAACATTCTATTTATAGAAGTGGCCATGTTTATTTGAGAAATTAAAAGTGAAGCCTGGGGGAGACAGAGGCTCTGCAGAGTGAGCGTGGGCTGGGAAAAAGAGGAAATAGCAAGATATAAGAACCCCTGGAGAAAGCAGGGCCGACTGTCCTGAGGAAAAGCCGTGATAACCGAATGTGAATATTTTGGAATTTTATTTTTCAAAACTAATCTTAAAAATGATCGCTCTGGTCAAATTTTGATCATGTCATTGTCATTATCTTTTCTTTTACACTTCTTAAAAAATTTTAAGTCATTTTAGATTCACATAGACATCATAAAAATAGTACAGAGAATTCCTATATAGGCTTCACTCAGTAATAATATCTTATATAACCTCACACAATGATCAAAACCAGGAAATCAATATTGGCACCATACTGAACTACAGATATTCACTTTGCCCCAGTTTTCACAGGCACATATTTTTATGGTGGTCATATATTGCTACAAAATTCTATCATGTGTTTAGATTTGTGTAACTACAATCTGGTTACTTCCTTTTCAAATACAATATTTTTATTTTTATTTCATAAGATATTTATGTAGGAAAAATAGAAAATAAAGTAACAGGTATCCATGTTTCAGATAAAATCTCAGTCAGTCCATTTTCTTCTTCTTATTCACCACTGGAAGTCATTTCTTTTTAAAGTAAGTAACAAACAAAGTAAGCAAACAAACAGAAGTTACCCTGTGATTGTCTGTTAGCTGAAAGCTAAGTTACTACATTAGATGTTCAGCCTGGTTTTATTTACCAGCATCTTAAGTTACACCATAAAAAATATTTATCAGTTATTTAATGTATAGAAAGTATTAACGGGAATAAAATACTTGGTAATAAAGAAATAAGGGATTGTATCAATCCTGGTTACTACTAATGTATAGTGCACAATAGATACTTAGTGAAGTTGGATTGAATTAATAAATGAAGAGAAGAACAAATATACTTCTTTGAAGTATATGCATATATTACATTACAGCCTAAAATAATGTAAGAAGCAATTACTAAGAATTTATATTCACTGACTCGACTTTTTCAGTGGATTGGCCATTTTATTGAATGTTATGGGAGGCAGGAGAATTCACAATAAACCTATACCATGACAACTATCCTAAAAGCCAAGGAAAATTTTCCTACTGAGATGAGTCTTAAAATAAATGCGACTATTATAAAGCTGGGACCCTTTTGGTTTGGTCCTGGAGAAGTGTTAAAGGTAAATGAAAACCCAGCAACAAGATACTCTTTCAAAGTCATCCAACTCCTTTTCTAGCATTTTTGCAAATCTAATGATGCCCTACTACATCACTCCTTTTTATGGCAGAATAATATCCACTTGTATAGAGATAATGTGTTTTGTTCATCCATCCATCCGCTGATGAACACCCGGATTGCTCCTGCTTTTTGGCAGTTATAAATAATGCTGCTATTGCACTCTTACCATGTCTTTGCATAGACACAGGCTCTCCTCTCTTTGGGGTACACACCTAGCAGTGGAATTTCTGGGCCATACAGTAACACTTTGAATAATCACGATCATTTCTGTGTCTTCATCCGTGGGATGAAACCTCAGTTCAACCTGCTGTAACCTATTAATAGTTTATGCATTGTCCTTAAAAATCCTCATTAAAATAAGATAAAAATCTTTCTACTTGATGCCTAGAAATCATCCCAAAAGTGGGGCCAGTGGCCTTCCAACCTTTTCTTTGGCATTACAGACATTCACTTCTTCATCATGAGATTTTTAGAGAGATGTATTGGATGCTTTTAGTAAGAAAAAAAATCAATGCTTGGAAAAAAATCAATGTGTTGGAAACTGTTATTGCACAGTGTGACAGTTGCCTGACATTTTGCTTAGGCCATCATTAAACTCGCTACTTTTTCCGAGCAAACCATATTCTTACCTTGGTAATAAAGAAAAACGGAGGTGAGCAGGTAAGGGCAGAACTCCTCCAGATGAGAGCAGAAAGCACAGAAAGCACTTGGACCCTTGGAAAAAAGCTTCAGGAAAAAACATTCCACTCTCTTTGGATAACAGTGCCACGAAAGGATCTCTCTGTACTCCTGCAGGGAGAAGACACCGTCGTACACCAAGCAGGGCAGCACCCGGCCCAGGTTGAATTCCTTCAAGATCTGCTCATTATATTTCATCAGTATTTCTGAGAGCCACTGGTTTCTCTTCTGCTTTTCTCGCTGTGTCCTTGTATCACAGGAGTAAAACCAAGATCTGGCTCCTGTCTTAAACATCCTGCCTTTTGCCACTCTGTGGCCTCTGCAGGCAATGCCCACCCTGCACGGACACCTGAAAACACAGGCATGCTACTGTCTAGACTTATCACAGGTCTGCAGGGGGAAGCAAGGTGGCGGATTAACCCTGAGGAGAAGTGTGGTGCTGACTGTCTTGGCCCAAGAGGATTGCATTATGTTAATTAACCCCTTGTGGCAGTAAACTTCAGAAGCTGAATAAGAGACATAGTTGCTGATCAATTCAATTTTTTTTCTGCATCTCTAAATAATCGTTTTCCTATCTTCCCACCCCTAAATGAATATGCCATGCTCACAATCCACATTGAATAGTCCCATCCTCGTGTAGCAACATTATCAGGATTGCTCATCTCTCCCTGGACTTCCCACCACTACAATTCAGGGTTAGACTCCTCACTGCAGTGAAGGAAAGGCACGGAAGGCACTTATTCCTAACAGTGGCTCTGTTTTGTTAGCTGGCCTCTTGCCTGTTATTTCGTAGTAGCAGAGTCCTTAAAAGGAAAGATAATTAAAATTTCCAAGTGATTGCTTGGTTAAATAATATAATCCCATGAATGACCCTTCCTCTCTGCTCCAAACCCGGTGTCCACTTAATGAACCCAGATTACAAGAAGGGATTATGGCTGGCTCAGGGGAGGCTGCTGCCACGAGCAATGCTTCACTGCAGATTGTGTGGCTATAATACGATTGCTCCAAGCCATCCACATGTTTATACCCACCCCGAACTGCTGAGGCCCTGGAGTCAGCTCAGGATGCCCCGGCCTGGTCTGCAGGTGGCCAGTTCTTTCTCGGGGAGTATTCTGTCCATTTGCACCTGCTGATAGTGAGTCAGAGAAGCAGGGTCCTTTGTCCACTCACATCTCCCGAACCTTCTCTCTGAAAGTCACCTTCAGTCCATAAACAGGTAATAAGGAGTGATTTAAAGGCTCTCCAGGGTTTCTGCCTTTTCTCTAGTTAGGAAAGTAGTGAAAAAAATCTGTAACTATCGTAATACCCTAGCCAGTTTGACTTAGAGAAGAAATTAGATCTTTTTCTACAGCATTTGTGTGGAAGATGTACTTTTCAGGAAATTTCCTTTTTAGATCAAAACACCTGTTAGTAATCTTGTAGTAATGATAAGAAAAGATTTTGCTTGCCTTTGTTTCTGATCTTGCATGTGAGCTCAGGAAAACGACTTTATGTCACTATACTCCATGATATTAACAATGTAGTTCTGATGTTTTGTTATTGTTGGAGCCTTGCTGGCCCCAGAAATTGCCCTTCCCGGGGCAGGCCAATCCCTAGAGATAGTAAAGAACTCTCTGGAAAACTTGCATTGCATATGAAAACCAACCAATCCAGAGCCCATCTGTGCCCAGCCATTTCTTTTTATTTGACTCTTAGACTTTGGCTCACTATCCACCTACACTAATCAACCCAAGTGCCAGATCAGGGGAGACAGTGTCCATGTCCTGTGTTCACGGAATTTATTCAAACAGGCCAATCCTGATTAACCTGCTTACCTGCTTCACCAGTCAGTCCCTTCCCACGGAAACAACAAAAAGGCTTTTGTCCACATTTTCATCTTGAGCCTCTGCTTCCTGAACAACTGGTGTGCCCTCCTCTTGGGACCAGTGAGTAATGAACTCTCTTTCCAGTGGTGTCCATTCACTGATCTGCTGGTCTTCCCACACCTGAATAATAATAAAACCTTCATTTACAACTCCTACTGAAGGTACAAGCCTGAGGCTGGGCTGTGACAATATTGTGCAGCCCTCTTGAGGTTCACGAGGACCCAGGACGGAAGCATTCAGAATTCCTGCTACAGTTTGGCACCAGCAACTTCCCTAAATTGGCCCTGCACTGAAACTTCTGGGAGAAAGAGTGCCATCTTGTGGTATTGATTGTCCTTTAGGCCATTATTTTCTTTAAAGAAAAAAAATTTTTTTTTTTTTGTAAATTTCAGGTCCACAGCCAAATTGAGCAGAAAGTACAGAGATTTCCCATGCCCCCGTACCCCTAGAAATGCACAACCTTCCCTGCTATTCCCATTCCTTACCAACATGGAACGTCTGTTACAATGAGGGGACTTAGCATTGATACATCAGTATCAGCCAGAGTCCCTGGTCCACATTAGCGTTCACTCCTGCTATTGTAAATTCTCTGGGTTTGGAAAATGTATGTATCTACCATCATGATATCAGACAGAATAGTTTCACTGCCCTAAAAATCCTTTGCACTCTCTATTCACTCTTTCTCTCTCAAGCCACTGGCAACTACTGATGGTTTTATTGTCTCTGCTTTTTTTTTTTTTTTTTTTTTTTTTTTTTTTTTTTTTTTTTTTTTTTTTTTTTTTTTTTTGCCTTTGTTGAGGCAGGATTTCACTATATGGTTCAGGCTGGCCTAAGTGATTTTGTAACCCAGACTGGCCTGAAACTCGCGGTGATCCTCTTGCCTCAGCCTCCTGGTGCTGGGATTACAGGCGTGTGCCACGTGCCTGGCTTCTGTGCTTTTATTTATTTTAGCTATTTCTATTCTGGTATTTCTTTATTTGGCTGCCTACTGTGCGCTGGGTCCCTAATGGTGAATGATCAACCTTCCTACCTCAGAGAAGAGGCACAGGTAGGAAGAGAAAAAAGTGAAGTAGACAAATACATAAAATAATTACAATGTAGCTAGATAAGATGCTGAGAGAGAATTGGGGGCAAGGTTGGCTCAAATAGAGTGCAGAGGTGGCACTTAAACGAAGACATCCAGGATAAAAACAAGTGAGCAGAAGATATTACGTAGAGACTAAGAACATGTAAAATCCCAGAGGCAGGAAAGAGTGGGATGGATGTATTCAAGGCTCTGAGAGCTCCGTGATCTAGCGCATGGGGTCTCAGGGTGTGGAGGTCAAGAGATAATGTTAGAACATCAGGAGCTCAGTCCTGCTGGTCTTGTAAATCCTGGTAAGAAATTGAGGTTTTATTCCACTTGCTGTAGAAAGCTCCTGAAGGCTTTGCCCTGGGAAGTAGCATAATCTGATGGATGTTTTTAAAAGCCTACGTTTGAAGGTAACGTTTTACCCATTGCTTTAACATTTATTCTTGCTATATAATATTTTTTCCTGAACTATTTGGAAAGAAGTTACATATATTATGACTAAATACTTCAACTTGTTCTCATGAAAGATATTTTCTTATATAGCTTTTGAGCAATTATCAACATCATAAATTCACATCAACACAATGCTTTTGCCTAAAATACCATCCATAGTCCAGTTTTGTTGGCTGATCTAGGGAGGCCATTTATAGCATTTTTTATACCATTAGGATCAAATTTAGAGTCAGGTATTGCATGTGTCACGACTCTAGCTTTTTGTTGTTGTTGTTATCTTTAGTCTGCAACATTTCTATATCTTTTTGTCATAACATTTTTGAAGAGTAGCGATGAGCTATTTAAAAAAAACATTGCATCTGTGAAATTCCCTTGTGATTAGATTGGGGTTATGCATTCTAGGTGTAAATTCTATATGGAGAATGTTATGCTTTCTCATATCACATCCAGAGGCCGAGGAGCTCACCAGCTGCTTACAGGTGATGTTAATCTTGATCACTTGGTTAAAGTATCCCGTGATTCCTCCATTGCCTAATTTTGTTGGCTCCAGTGCAGCAAAGTCACAGTGTGCAGGTAGATGTTTTATAACCATGCAAGATTTCTGCTGCTTTTCAACACTGTCCTGTCATAGGTTGACCAAGATGATTCTTGCCTAATTCAGCCTTTCGTCTGAAGGTGGAAGAGTGATTCCAATATTTACCTCTGCACTTGATATTTAGTCTTTGGCATTTGATGATAAACTGAGCTTTTGCTTCTCTTTTTTTCATCCATTATTGGTATCAATTCATGAACTCCTATGTTTTTCAATGGTTTAGTTTGTTTCTATACTTAATTACTTTCAGTATTCAAATAGTACTGCTTTGGCAAGGGGGAACCCCTTCAGGATAGCTCCTGTGTCCTTGTGATATCATTGACATGAGGAACCCTTCCTTAGTTTCCAGCAAAACCAGCAGTGCCAGGCCTGTCTTGAACCTACACGTGCTAGTGCTGGGATATCACTTTCTCCCACAGGTCCTGGTTCCTTTAACAAGGAGAGATATTAGGATCTAGGCTTCCTTGTTCTACCAGGTATCTTTGCACCTAGCCTTTCAGTATGTGGAATTAGGGATATATGCATATGTATACACACATACGTATATGCATGCATAATACTTGCATGTGTATACAAATACGTAGACATAAATAAGCATATTCACTTACATTTTACAAAACTTGACTGTATACTGATCCTTTTAACTCCAAGATTTCCCCTCCCCACTGGGTATTTCTTGCCTTGCCTGATTCCTTGTTTGTGTCTTTCTTCTACAACAAGAACCATAGATCCCAATGTCAACCCATTTGCTCTTGCTCAATCCTATGGCAGCCCATCAAAAGCAGTTTCCAAATTTTCTCCCTCACCATTGCAATAAACAGACCTTCTGCAGAGGTCAGTATTTGTTCACAATTCTTTCACCCCTCATCCACCCTCACTGACCAAGACTCCGTCGCATTTAATCATTCATTCTCTCCTCTCTTCCATTGTGTCCAATCATTTGAATTAAAATTAAGTTATTCGGTATTTTAAAGGAATTCTGTACTTTCTTTTTGTGGTTTTCCTTTCAACAAGGACTTCTTTAACAGATAGTTTTAAATTTTACACATAAAAGGTTAGGGAACCTCCTCCTGGAGCTGTTTGTGATTCCTGTTAGTTTGATTTCTTTGTTTTCCTCAGCTCTTTCCACACTAATTCTGCTCCTGGAGTGCTACCTATCTACCTTCCCATCTGTCTGACATCACCCAACCTTTATTTTTCAGAGCAATCTCTTCCTTTCCAACCATTTCAGTCCAAGCTGAACTCTCCCGTTTTGAAATTCTTCCGCATTTATTAGCTTTATCTCCTCATCGGATGTTTTATCAAGGTCAAAACGTATTGTAGTAGGGAAAAGAAAAAAAGAGAATAGAAGAAAAAATGCAAATAAAGCTCTGCAAATAGGGAGGGGAAGAAAGGTTGTAGGGAGGGAAGGGGAATGGGAAAAAAAAGAATCAAGAGATATTTTGTAGAGGTTCAAATTTCCTAAATGGAAGTGATCATTATGTATATCAAAAGAGTACCAATAAAATTAACTTCTTTTTTAAAAAGGTGCCATAGAGTTAGTTAATAGATCCTCACATCAGATTGCCTGGTTTTGAATTTCAGCTCTGTCATGCAGGAACTGTGTGACTCTGGTCAAGTGACACGGCTTCTGTGCCTCAATTTCCCCAGCTCTATAAGGAAATAATTACCTTCGACAGGGTACTGGAGACTGCATGTTGCACCTGTGCACGCCTCTGATGGATACAGTAGTCCATTCAGTGACCCCATCGCCACTGTCCAGGGCCAGGCGCTGCCTCTAAACCTGCGGTCTTCAGCAGGTTCCCGCCCTTGCCCGTAGTCCCGCCCCTGCCACGTGCCTGCCTCCGCCCCGCCCACGCAGCACCTTGCCCCGCCCCTCTGTCAGTGCATCCGCGGCCCCGCCCCTTCCTCCTTGCTCCGCCCCGCTGTCAGTGCACCCGAGGCCCCGCCCCTTCCCTTGCCCCGTTCCGCTGTCAGTGCATCCGCGGCCCCGCCCCCTCCCCTTGCCCCGCCCCACTGTCAGTTCAGCCGAGGCCCCGCCCCTCTCCCCGCCCAGTCGCCTGCGGCTCTTGGGCAGAGTTGCCGCGTGCGTGCGGCTGCTAACCCCGGCGGGGCGCGGGGTGCTGGGAGACGCGGGCACCATGGCGGCTGAGGCGGTGGCTTCGCGCCTGGAGCGGCAGGAGGAGGATATTCGCCGGCTGTGGGCGGAGGTCCAGCGCTTGCGAGACAATCAGCTGAACGCGCCCGACCAGGGCCGAGCCGACTGGCCTAGCCTCACGCGCGAGGTGGCGCAGCTGCGGGCCGAGAACCGCTACCTGCGCCAGTGCCTGGACCGCCTGCGGCTGTGCCTCGCCGAGGAGCTGAACCGCCAGGCCGGGCTGGGGAGCGCGGCGCCGGGGGAGGCCGGGCGCGCGGACGCGCAGGTAACGGCGCGCGGGGCGCGGGGCGCGGGTCCCGGGTGGGATCGCTGGCGGGCCGACGCCCTGAACCCAGGCCACCGCGGGCCGGACGGCGCGTGTGCAGCGCTCGCAGGGGCAGGGGACAGGGGGCAGGGAGCAGGGGCAAGAGCGGAACTGCCTAACCCAGCGCTTCTCCGCAACGCCAGCCCGGTTACCCAGCCTAGCGTGTGGACCTGCGGTCACTGTACTGCCCCTTGGCCTGCACGATTCTCCTGCGGCCTGGAAACAGCTGCAGATCCAGCAATTGCCAAATGGACTTAATGGGTTTCATTCCTGGATTTTTATAGTAAATAAAACGCTGCACAGTTTTCTCAGTAGCAGAAATAGCATTTTTCATTTGTGTGAGGGAAATGAAACACTGGGATATTTAAGATTCCTTATTTTTTTTTGGCCAGAAATATCAATAGCTTCTGTACCCTCTGGCGGCTGGTTCTAAAGTATTTTGGATAGGTGTTTTTTGCTTTTTTTGTTTGCTTGTTTCGGTGGTCTGTCTTGAGAGGAGATCTATGTATTTAACATTATCTAATACTGTATTTCAATATTTTAGATCACTAAGGGAAAAGATATTTTCCCACAAAGCAGCCCTGAAAACTTTTTCAGACTGACATGTTCAGTTTTTGGCCAAGGGGTAACTGTGGACGCCAGAAACATGCTTGTGAAATAGTTGATCGACAGTGTCTGATAGCAGCCACGCGTTTTCCCAGGGACATCATGTGTCAAGGTGTTGTGGGAAAATTTTTAAGGGGTTAGCGTGCATAGCCAAGAATATGAAATGGATAGAGAAGAAGGAGTCGAGCCTGGAAGGTGACTTGACTGATGAGGGTGATAGGTGGTAGCACTTGCAGGCTGCTGGCCTGTGCTTCTTTCCTCAGTATTCAGATGTGTTGCTCTTGCTTGCTGTTGTGTAAATGGTTCATAATGTATTTTTCAGCCTTCTGCTACTCAAAGCCAAGAAACGGACACTAAAAAGAAGAAATTGAAAGAAAATGGGCTTGCCAGTGAGGTAAATCCTGGGTGTAGAAATAATACAAAATGCCACCTGTTATTTTATTTTATTTTACAGAGAATAACACAAAAGAGACAGAACAAAGTAGATCAGATCAGAACAATATAAGCAACACAGCACTTTACAACAAGACAATTGGATATTAACAGTAGCTACCATAATGTCTCATTCTTTGAAATAGTTGAGCGTAGCTTCACACACAATAATATCAAACATAACAAAATAGAATAAAACCATTCAAGAGAATGAAAGTATTACAAGGAATTCTGAACCAAATAACAGAAAAATGAATAATGGCTACTATAATATCTCATTTTCTATAAAAAATTTGTTTATACTATCATACATATTAAAATACAATAAGACACAATGTGATAGAACCAATGGTAATAGAAGAACAAAAGCATGGTAGGACTTCAGAGCAAGATGATATTAAATCAGCAATGGCTGCCATATTATCTTGTTTTCTTCAAAGTAGCTGTTCATACCATCACACATAATAAAAATCAAACAAAATAGAATAAAACCATTCCAACCAATGAATGAAAACATTGTAAGACTTCAAAGCAATATAATGGGGAACCATGATTACCATAAAATCTTGTGTACTCTTACCATTTCTTACACTAGGAAGACTATAAGGTATTTATACATGTGAGTTTGATTTATTTCACTTATGAGTATGGATTCAAGTTGCAGCCATTTATAAATATCTCAATGTGGTCATTCTTTATAGTTGAGTAGTACTCCATTATATAAAAGTACCACAATTTTTTTTATGCATTTCTCAGTTGATGGGCACTTAGGTTGTTTCCAAGATCTGGCTATTTCAAATTGTACCACTATAAACATGGGTGCACATATATCACTGTGGTAAGATGTTTTCATTTCTTTTGAGAATATGCCTAGGAGTGGAATAACTGGGTCAAATGGGACCTCCAACCCCAGCTTTTTGAGGAATCTCCAGACTGACCTCCACAGTGGTTGCACCTGTCTAAGCTCCCACCAACAGTGCAGAAGAGTTCCTTTTTCCCCACAGCCTTTCCAGCATTTGTTGTTGGTAGTTTTCTTGATCCTGGCCATTCTTTCTGGAGTGAGATGGAATCTCAGTGTGGTTTTAATTTGCATTTCTCTAATGACCAATGATGATGAACATTTTTTCATGTATTTATTTGCCATTCATATTTCTTCATCTGAGAACTGTGTTCATCTCAGATGCCCATTTTTGGATTGGGTCTTTGAATTTCAGGGGTCTGATTTTTTTAAATTCTTTATAAGTTCTAGACAGAAGTCCTTTATCTGAGGGACAGTTCACTAAGATTTTTTTCCCAGTTTGTAGGTTTTCTGTTCACATGCAGAAACTCTTTGATAAGACGTGATCCCAGTTATTGATTCTGGGAAGTATTTCTCGTGCAGTTTGGTTCTTGTTCATGAATTCTCTACCTACCCCTATGTCTTCAAGATTTTTACCTATTTTGTCTTGTAACAGATTTAGTGTTTCTGTTTTAATATTTAGATCTTTGATTAGATTTGGATTATAGTTTAGTACTAAACTAAATTGGCCTATAGTGAGAGAAATGGGTCTAATTTTAGTTTTTGGCATATGGATAGCCAGTTTTTCCAGCACCATTTATTAAAGGGACTGTTGTTCTTCCAGTGAACATGCTTGGCCCCTTTATCAAAGATAAGGTGGTTGAATGTGTTCATAGTTGTAGCTTCTAGTCCATTCCATTGATCTTCAGGTCTTTTTTTATTCCAATACTATGTTGATTTTATTATAGTAGCTTTGTAGTATAATTTCAAGTCAGGGATTGTGATGCTTCCTGCCTTGGCCTTGCTGCTTAGACTTGCCTTTGCTATTCTAGGTCTCTTCTGGTTCCAGATGAATTTTAGGAGTGATTTCTCTAGATCTGTGAGGTATGCTAGTGGTATTTTCATTGGGATTGCATTGAATGTGTATAACAATTTTGGGAGAATGGCCATTTTTACAATATTTATTCTTCCTATCCATGAACAAGGGATATCTTTCCATTTTCTGAGGTCCGCTTTGATTTCTTTTTTCAGGGTATTATAATTTTCCCTGTACAACTCTTTTACATATTTCATTAGATTAATTCCTAAGTATTTCATTGTTTTGGATGCTAGTGTGAAGGGTGTGGCTTATTTCTCTCTTGGTGATTTTGTTGCTAGTGTATAAGAATGCTATTGATTTTTGAGTATTGACTTTGTATCCAGCTACTTTGCTGAATTTATTTATTATATCTAAGAGACTTTCAATGGAGGTTTGGGGGGTCTTCTATGTAGAGTATCATGTCATCTGCAAATAATGATAATTTAACTTCTTTTCCTATCTTTACTCCTTTTATTTCTCTCTCTTGTCGAATTGTTCTGGCTAGTATTTCCAGTACTATATTGAATAGGAGCAGTGATAAGGGACATCCTTGTCTTGTGCCTGATTTCAAGGTAAAGGCTTTCAGTTTTGGGCCATTTAATATGACACTGGCTGTTGGTTTGTCGTAGATGGCCTTTATCATATTGAAGTAAAGACCATCTATTCCAATTCTCTGTAAGATTCTTATCATGAATGGGTGTTGGATCTTATCAAAAGCTTTTTCTGCACCTATAGAAATGATCATGTGATTCTTGCTTTTGGCTCTATTGATATGGTGGATTACATTTATTGATCTATGTATGTTGAACCATCCCTGCATGCCTGGGATGAATCCCACTTGGTCATAGTGTATAATCTTGATGATTTGCTGCATCCTGTTTGCCAATATTTTATTGAGAATTTTTGCATCTATGTTCATTAGGGAGATTGGCCTGTAGTTCTCTTTTTTAGTTGGGTCTTTCTCAGGTTTGGGTACTAGAGTGATATTTGCTTCCAGGAATGACTTAGGGAGAGTTGCTTCCCTTTCAATTTCATTAAAGAGTTTGAGGAGTGTCGGCATTAAGTTTTCTTTGTATTTCTTATAGAATTCCGCAGTGAATCCATCTGGGTCTGGGGCCTTTGTTGGTAAGGACTTAATTACATTTTCAATTTCATTAATGGAATTTGGATTATTCAGCAGTTTTACATCTTCTTGACCCAGCTTTGGTGGTTCATATGTTTCTAGGAATCTATCCATTTCATCTGTGTTATCGAACCTGAGAGAGTAGAGGTTTTCAAAATTGGTGATGATGATCTTCTGTTATTTCCACAGAATCTGTAGTGATTTCACCTTTTTCATTCCATATTGCATGAATTTGAGTCTTTTCTTTCCTTTTTTAAATTAGATTGGTTAGGGGCTTGTCAATTTTATTTATTCTTTCAAAGAATCAACTCTTTGATACATTGATTCTTTGTATTGTTTTCTTAGTCTCTATTGCATTAATTTCTGCTCTAATCTTTATAATTTCCTCCCTTCCTTTGGCTTTGGGCTTGGCTTGCTCTTATTTTTCTAGATGTTTGAGGTGTAGTATCAGATTATTTATTTGTGTTTGTTTTGTTTTCCTAATGTGGGAACTCAGTATAGTAAATTTTCCTCTGAGGACCGCTTTCATTGCATCCCACAGGTTCCAGTACGTTGTATTTGTATTTTTGTTTGCTTGTAGATAGTGTTTCATTTCTTCTTTAATTTCCTCTGTGACCCACTGATTGCTCAGGAGTGTTTTATTCAACTTCCACGTGTTTGTGGGGTTTTTGCAGTTTCTTTTATTATTAATTTCTAGTTTCATGGCACTATGATCTGATAACATGCATGGGATAATTTCAATTCTTTTGCATTTACTTAAATATGTTATGTGGGTTCATATATGGTCTATTTTAGAGAATGTCCCATGTACTGCTGAGAAGAATGTATATTCTGATGTCATTGGATGGAACACTCTATATACATCAATCAAGTCCATTTGTTCACAGGTGTGATTCAGTTCTGTTATTTCTTTGCTGATTTTCTGGCTAGTTGACCTATCCCCTTGTGTCAATGGCATGTTAAGGTCTCCTGTGTTATTACTTATTTGATTTTTCATTTCTGTTAATACTTGATTTGTGTAGCTGGGTGCTCTGGAATTTGGTACATATATATTTAAGATTGTTATCTCTTCCTCTTGAAGTTTTCCCCTAACTATTATGTAGTGACCTCCTTTATCTCTTCGGATCATCCTTGGTTTGAAGTTCACATTGTCTGCAAACAGAATAGCTACCCCCTCTTTTTTTTTTTTTTGAGTTCCTGTTGCATGGAGTATTGTTTTCCATCCTTTGACTTTGAGGTCTATGAGTTTCCTTTTGGGTTAGATGGGTTTCTTGTAGACAGCATATGGTTGGACATTGTTTCTTAGTCCATTCTGACAGTCTATTTCTTTTAATTGAATTGAAGCCATTTACATTAATGATTATAACTGTTATATATTGATTTATTGTTGACATGTTATCTTTCTACTGTTGTATCTTTACCTTTCCATTCTGTTTAATTGTCTGTCTTGCTTAGTGGTTTTTTCCATTGTGTATCTAGAATGTCTTTCAGTATTGTTTGTGGGGTTGGTTTGGTGATCATGAAGTTCTTCAGCTGTTCTTTCTCATGGAAGTATTTTATTTCTCCATCCATTTTGAAGGACAGTTTTGCAGGGTACATCAGTCTGGGTTGGAAATGGTTTTCCTTTAGGATCTGGAATAGTTCACTCCATGCTCTTCTTGACTTCATTGTGTTGAGAAGCCTGCTGTGATTCTGATAGGTTTTCCTTTATAGATGATCTGTCTTTTCACTCTAACAGCTTTTAATATTCTCTTTTTATGTTGGATTTCTGGGATAATGATTATTATATGTCTGGGTATAGTTTTATTTTGGTTATGGCTATTTGGAGTTCTATATGCTTCACTAATCCATATGTTAGTTTCCATTCTCATGTTTGGGAAAATTTCAGCTATTACTTCTGTAAATAGCCTCTTGATATCATTTGTGTTTTCCCCTTCTTTTTCATTTATCCTTATTGATCTTATGTTGTTTTTCTTTGCATAATCTTGCAGCTGTTGAATTGTTATTTCCTGATTCCTTGTTATTGTTAGAAGATCTTTCCTTTCCTATTCACTAGCTGCAATCTTATTTTTGAGGTCTGAAATTCTATCTTCAATTTTGTTGAGGCAATTTTGGCAACTTTGAATAGAGTTTTTGATTTCCTGTGTATCTCTTTGAATCTGCTTCATGTATTCTGTTTGTTTCTTATACTGTTCATTCAGGGATTCTTTTTGCTTTGTTCCTCTATTTTTTTAGCTGTGTCTTTAGATGTGTTCAGTATTTCTTTCACTACTTTTATCATTTCTTCTTTTACCTGGGAGATTATTTCTGATTTGAGTTCCTTCATAGCCTCCCGTACTTGCTTCTTTATTTCATTTGATATCATTTCAGGTATTTCAGGTGTATGACTAGTATTTTCTTCTATGTACATGGCTCCTAGGCTTTCTTGGGATGGGCTGGAGATTTGAGATTGCATTTTGGTCTCTTTTTTTTTGTCATTTTCCTATATATCCATCTTTCCAGCAATGTTCCAAAGCTTTCCCTGCACGTGTTGGAAATCACCTCCTGTGCCCTCAGCTCCTGGGACTCACACTGCCTTGGCTCCCCTCGAAGCGCAGGCCTGGCTCCCCTGGTTGAATGAAGGTTTCTGGCTGTGGTCCACCCAAGCCTGGAAACCATTGGAGCCTAGTCCAGTGTCCTGGGGGCTGGGCAGACACCCAGCTGTGAGGAGTGATGGTCCCAAACGCTCCCCAGGCCAGTGCTGGCAACTGGAACTCACCTCACAGCAGCGCGGGCTTGGCTCCCCTTGCCATCTGTAATTTTAAAAGTGTGCACAGAGAGTCTTTGGTAAGAACACAGTTACTAATTTATTGTTTGGGACACAGCATATTTAAAACCTTGCAAGCCTTAGATATGAGGTATCTTAACTTAGACAAGAGTTAGCCACACAGCATAAAGTGTTCTGTAGTCTGTTTAAATTGAGATAGCAATGTTCTTCCTTTGTGTTACAGAAGCAAACTATTTGGTGTTTTAGGTATGAATCAGTATTATTATTATTTGAGCATTAACATTTGATGGGAACAAGGGAGTAATATGTTGCCTCACAAGGATCAGTCTGGCTCCTGCTGAGAAGGTCAGAGAAATGCAGGCAAAACAAGGGCAGAATGAAGTAGCATGGTGATGTGCTGTGGAGGCCCTTTGCATTCGCAGGGTCAACAGTCACAAATTCAGCCAACTGTGGATTGAAAATGGGACAAAATTGCTTCTTTCAGTAGCTCAACTGTTAGAGCAGAGCACTGTATTATAATAAACATGTGCAATGTTTTTGGGTTATTATTCCCTAAGTCACACAGTATTGCAACTATTTATGTGGTATTTAGATTGTATTGGGTATTAAAATTATCTGACGGTGATAAAATACACAGAAGGATTGCATAGGTTAATATGCAAATACTATGTCATTTTATTTAAGGGCATTGAGCATCCTCAGATTTTGGTGTCCATGATCAGTAATCAAGCCCATGGATATGGAGTGACACTGTATATAAATAGATCCCATATTGTATGATTCTTCATAGCATACTTTAAATAGTGGAGAAAGGAAATGCCCCTGGTGTTGGTACTCAGAGGAGGTGAGCTGTGAGCTAGGACTGGAGAGCTAGGAAGGAGTTGAATAAACAGAGAGGAGTCTTCAGGAGGGGAGGTAGAGAGATTGAGACCAGACTTGTGCATGCTGGAAGGCACTGAGGGGTGGAACTGATTTAGAGCTGAGTAGCTGGCAATACAGTTTGCTGTGTGTGTTAACCTCATTGTATTCCGATGATTTTCAGGTGAAACAACCAACTTTCATAAAAGAAAGATTGAAACTATTTGAAACATTGAAGAAAGATCATCAGCACTTACTTTCTATTTATGAAAAAAAGGAGAATTCAAGCAATGTGATCACAGTGAGAATGGTTGATGGGAAAATAGTGGAAGGGGAAGTTTGGAAAACAACGCCTTACCAAGTGGCTGCTGAAATTAGGTAAATACATATGCACACACACACACACACACACACATATAGTTTGGAGACAGTTTGAAGATGATATTCAGATTAAGTAATTTTATTAGAACCTGGTAAAAATGTTTTCTTAGACATTTTTTTGTTCAGTTGAATAAGTTAAATGTAATGAATTTTCTCCGTCTTCCAAAAAAAGGTTTTAACAAGTAATATAATATCAGAACACAATATTTTCTGTATTAAAAGGTCCAAAGTCTAAAGTTCTAATAAAAATACATGGGAGGCCACATTACTGGACTGACTTTATTCATTATGTTGGTCAGCTTTCCCATTGCTGAAACAGAATGCCTGATACCTGCAGCTTAAATGGGGAGAGGTTCATTAGGGTCATGATTGCAGAGGTTTTGATCACGGGCTGGCTGATTCCAGGGCAGAAAACAGCAAGTGGAAGGGAGGAACACAGCAAAGCTGCCTAGCCCTGGTGGCCAGGAAGCAAAGCAGAACAATAACACTAGAGATGAGGGAAACCAGGAACCAAATGTAGTCCCCGGGGTTGTGTCCTCATGGCCCAGCTGGACAGACACACCCAGCAGGATACTTTACTAATCTCTGCAGCTCTCAAGCCAACCAAGTCGATAATTAAGCTCACCTGTTACATTCGTCAATCAAATCATTTTCATGAATTTTTATAGGTGCTTAATTATGGATAGACGATGTTAGTGTCAGAACTGTTACCAATCCTAGATTAGTGCTTTGACCTTTCTGGAAATTAGATACATGAGTGAAGTTAGAATAATATTTCATTAATGTTAATTTCTAGCATTAAATACAGTTATATTATGTGGAAGCAATAGCTCAAAATTGCATGTAAGTAAACTTAAAAAATAAACTGTTTCAACAGTTGAAGTTCTCAGATTTCTTTTGAAAAACATGGGCAAGGTTGTATTTCCACTTCATCCTGTCATGCCATGTACCTAAAGGTTTTCCCAGCCTGTTTCCATGTTTTCTGGGAGAGATAATGTGGGAGGATAAAATGAATTTTGAAATAAGCTTGTACTTTTTTTCCAGGAGTTAGGCTGCCTGTTAAGTGTGGTAGGTCAGTGGTCCTCAAAGTGTGCTTCCCAGGCCAACAGAATCAGGATCGCCTGAGAACCTGTTAAAAAAGCAGATTCTTGGACCTTATCTCAATCCTCTTGGTTGAGTCAGCTATTTTCTTGTGAGCTCGTCAGGGTCTTCCGGTGCAGGCTAACGTTTAAAAACGACCAAATTAGGCTCAACTGCTGCAGCAGAGACCCCTAAAGACAGTAACTTGACTAAGACAGACATCAGATTATCTTACACAACTGTCTAAAAGTGACCAGTAGAGGCTGGTGGACATCTCTGGTCCATGCAGTCAATTATGGACCCAGCTTCTGTCTGTCCAGGCAGGGCTTGTCTAGAAGTAAAAACCAGTTTCCATCCATGGATCTCCCTATGCATGGGAAAGGAAGGCTGAAGAATGGTGATGTGGTGATGTTTTGCAGTTCAGTTGTCAGAAGAGCATGCTTCAGATTCCACTTACATCCTCTTGGCTCACATTTAGTCACACCTAGCTATAAGAGAATGGACATACAGCTCCTTCTGGCCAGCCTGCGTCTGCTGAAGCATTCTTACCATGGAAGAGGAGAAGAATGGTTTAGGAGACAATGGGCAGTCCATCCCAGTCCATCCCTCCAATATCAGCTATCTGTGGTTGGTCTTCTTCCAATGTCTGACATTTACCCGAGTGAGACAGTGTCAGGCACCATACACTGCTCAAACCTCGAGATTTCCAAGTGATGTGCTGAACAGCCCAGCAGGCTGATTGCGTTGTCCTACCCACAAACTAACAGATGAGTCTGCTCACACCACGCAGGTATACAGCAGACACAGACAATCACAAAGTGTCTATTTGGAGAAAAGGAGAAACACAGCAGACAGTGGTGTACAGAGAACCCTGGATTTGCTCACCACAATTGTGACACCCACAGTTAGTGCTTGAGTCAGTCCAAGTGGTCCCCCTCTGTTCTCTGAAATCAGCTGTCTTGTCCACAAACAGCCCACTGTAGGCCCTGAGTTTGTCTTTGGAAAGCTCATGGTGGTTTCCTATGTCTAAAGTGCAGGAAGGTTTGTCCTCTTGAGGGCTATACAGTGTGCACAGTACTTGCAGGTATACTCCTAGCGGCTCCAGGTCCCTGTAAAGGTCAAAGGGTCACAGCTATTTGTAAGGGGGACTTGTAGTGTGATTGGCAATGTGATTCCCTCAGACAGTTCATTGTAATGGACTTCTCGTCTGTTAGCTGGTAATCAGTTCAACATGTGAGTAATGTCCTTTAAAGAATCCTTCTAGACACAGACGCCACACCCTTTTGTTGCATGGATTTTGTGGTTGGCTCATTCCTTTTTCTCTCAATTGAATGGGCTGAGATCATGTGAAACAATGGCTTGTAGAAGTGCAGCATCTTTACTCTCTTAATTCTTGCCTTTCCCCTATTGTGTGGCCTTTAAGAAGGGCTGTCAGTGCCCAACCCTCCTGCAGTTTGGAGCAGAAGATTGTCTTTCCAATTATGCATAGCCCCGCATATCTGGACTGTCAGTTTGAGTTACAGACCACAGGGGGAGGAAACTGCCCTTGGCAAGGGCAGTCCCATTCCTCTGTCCTTGTGACCTAGAACATTTGCTGCTGAGCTTACATTGTTCTGGTGTTACGTTGCTGAAAGTGGCAGGAGTTAGCCAGCGTATGCCAATACCCTACTTTTTTGTATCTGCTTCCTCATGTGCTGCTGTAGTACACGGTTTGTGTGCAAGTTTTTATCAAATATTTTGTAATGCCATAACAAGAGTATTGGCCATCTGTGTCTTAAGTATTTTCTTGCAACCCACGGTCCCCCTACTAAGCCAGTACACATGTTTTATTACTTAGCAGGTCTTTATTGTTGCATTTTTTTAGGATGTAGGCTTAGATGTTGCAGCAGAGACACCACAGGAAACTCAGTGGCTTCACTGTTGTCAGTCTCTCTCACAAAGCTGTCAGGAGGCAAGTGGTCCAGCTTAGCAGGACAGTACTGCTATGCCTGGTCATTTGGGGTCCTAAATTCCTTCCAAGTGCTGAATAGGCCGCTACAGTGGTGTCCTTGTCTCTGAAGTCTGGGTAATAGCACATAAGTGTTCTGCACTGAAGGTGGAGAGAGAGTGGAGAAACACCCTCCACTGTCTTAAGGGTGAGATACAGAGTCACTGCACTCACTTCTGCTTGTTTCTTGGCTCCTGTCCTGATCTCATGACCACATCTAACTGCAAGGAAGGCTGAAAACTATTAGTGTAGAGAAAGGCATGAATGGATCCAGCAAAATGAAAATTATTCTACATTAGTAATAACACCTAGCATTAAGTTCTTTAACATATAATCATATTTAATCCTTAGTATACATGTGTGAGGAGGATTCTATAACCCCCATTTTATAGATGAGAATACTGAGGATCACAGAAGCTGAGTAATTTGTCCACTGTTTAAATCTAGGTTGGCCTCATAGCACGGTAGACTCTTCTTACCCACTGTTGTAGTCAGGGGTTGTGAGGAGAACAATTGTTATCAGGACACAGAATTTATAATATTTATAATGGTTACCCAGAGTTAACATAAGAGAGTGCAGGAAATCTGTCCACAACACTAAAGACCCAGAATATTCAGCCAAGGGCCTAGATCCCACAGCAATGGCCTGCATGAGTTCAAATGAAGACCTAGAGCCCACGACAATGCTTCCCACAAGTCTAGCTGGGGTCTAGAGCCCACGAGAAGGACTCACACCAGTCTGTTTTATGGATCTGTGCTGGGAAGGCCCACAGGTCAGTGGTGGGAGCTAGAAAGTCTGTGGCAGCGGGGTGAAGGAGCTGTGCTGATAGGTTGAGGGTTCTACATGGAGCCAAGAAGTCATGCTCAAAATAAGAACCAGGGGTGTCCTGAAAAGCCATCCTCAGTGACATGGAGGTCCTGAGCTTCTTCAATAATAAGAACAGTTGAGTACATGCTGAAAAGCCAGCAAGACGAATTTCTCCTAAAGATGAAACAGCACACATCTTCCCCTCCGGAGCCAGGAAGCGATGCTCCGTGTAAGGACCAGAGCTCCCCCAAAGTGAACCACAGCCACGCTCACCAACAAGCTCCCGAGCTCCTCTGATGACAGGGGTCGAACCAACACTGGGGAAGCTGGTCATGATGAGCTCCTCCAGGAGAACCAACAGCTCAAAACAGCAACACTTAGGAGAACCCACAGTGTCTCACTCCTCTTCTCCACACCACTATTTATGCTGGCAACTTTCCTCAGGTGGAACATCTACACTCAGCACCATGCTGATTTAATTCAGCTGGTGTTAAATTGACCACCAGTTTTTAATCCATAACACAGGGCTGAATTGCTACTAAAGTTAGTAACAAATGCTAATTAAAGCATAACATTGTAGAGAGGACCTCATTTCATAGTACTTAAAATTGTGAATGCAGACAGGGTACTTCTGCACCTTTAGTACTAGGAAAATTTTGCAATGTAATTCTAATATAAAACATTAAAAATACATTTTCCTTGATGCAGTAGTTTACTTCAAGAATTTTTCCTGAGAAAATAATTGGGCACTGAGATGTTTGCTCAAGAATGTTCATTGCAACATTGTAGTTGCCCAAATGAAACAACAACAACAACCCACAAGGAGCCAAAATGCCAGACAAGTCTTGGTTCATCTGAAACCATTAAATTACATTTTAGAAATCTATTGTTAAGGAAATGATGTGACTTATTGTTGATTTTAAGAAACATTACAAAATATGGAATGATGCTCTTAAGTATTTTATATTGTTGGGTATGTCAGCAGGTGCAGAAAGATATGGAACAGAACATTAGTAGTAATTTCTGGGGAATGGGATTATGGGTGATTCTTTTCTTTGTCAATTTCTGTACTTACCAGGTTTCTTAACTTTTTGTTTTTGTTAATAATTTTCAAGGGCTGGGGATTTAGCTCAGCGGCATAAGTGCCTGCCTTGCAAGTGCAGGGTTGTGAGTTCAATCCCCAGTACCAAAATAATAATAATAATAATAATAATAATAATAATAATAATAATTTTCAGACAATAAGTACTACTTAAAAGATACACCAAAAAAAGTAAAAGATCAATACATTAATAGAAAATAGCCAAAGGAAATAGACCATTCATCAAAATTAAAATTGGCCATCAAAGAAATCAAAACAATAATTTTTAACATGACATTGACAAAGATTTAAAAAATCTTCCACAATGCAAGAAAATACACTTGGGTGATGTTTGTCAGGTGTCATTCTTGCCCTCTAGCCTAGCAGTTTCTACTCTCACAGACTTATTCACGGCAGCTGCAGAGTTGCATGTGGTAGATGTCTGCGCTCTGCTCCATGAGAGCAACACTGACGGAGGCCTGGGTGGGCAGGCGTGGAGCCTTCATTAATGAATACACTCCTACGAGACTGCTGTAGAAGTCTGCCTGATGGCCTGGAAGTGGGAAAGGGGGCCATACGATTATGGTGGCAATTTTAAGTACTATGTTTCTTAAAAAGAGGAGGGATGAATGCAGAAAAAGGACTGGATATTCATGTGCCAAAATGTTCCAAGTAGTTATTTCTGGGTGAAGAAATTTATATGTGGTTTTCATTTTATTCATTGTGCTTTATTTTCCAAGATTTTTATAATACACACATATAGGTTACATGGGAAATAATAAGATGAACTCTCAGGTGGCTTTTCTCTTACTAGTCAGGAGCTGGCTGAAAACACAGTAATAGCCAAAGTGAATGGGGAATTGTGGGACCTCGACCGCCCATTGGAAGGGGATTCTACTCTCGAGCTGCTCATGTTGGATAATGAGGAGGCTCAAGCTGTAAGTATTTAAAAAGCAGCCAACTAAGCTTTGGGTGTTCATATTGTAAGTCATGTTTGGAAGAAGCCATGTAACAAAGTCAAGAATGATGGATGGTTTTGCCTTTAAGATTTAAAATTAGAAATGGTATTTAATAGATATTTAGTAAACATTTGTGGAATGTGTGTGTGTGTGATATACAGCCCATATTTATTTATTTATTTATTTATTTTTGGTATGGGGTATCGAACTCATGACCTTGCGCTTACCAAGCAAGCACTTGAACCGCTGAGCTAAATCCCCTATTATTTTTTAAGACAATTGTTTTCTTAAATTAGAATGCCTTAACAGTTATAAATTAGTGTTTATTTGAAATGAATTTTAATAAACTTCTAAAAATGCATCTATTTTACAATGTAGTATATGTAAGAGTATTGGGGGAAATTATTAACACTCAAATATTCTTTAAATATTTACTAATATGATTTCCTGTACAATAAATGCCACGTTTTAGTGTTAGTCTGTGATGTACCTTATCACCTTAACTTTGCAGTCTCCCTTCAAGCGGTCCATTAGGTTCATAAAAATTCAACCCGTGGTTAGCTCAGCTTATGTAATTGTTATGTTTATATTGCTTCTGAATTTCTTCATGTTATCAAGAACTGTATCATAATTTCCAGATAAAATGTGTAAAGTATAACAATAAAATAGCTAATTCATACAATATTAATATACTGTGTCTAAAAGTGGTTCTGAAGATACAAGTCTATATATAAACTGTCAACTCTCAGCTCTTAGCTACTCTGGTCTCCAGTATGTGAGAAAACCCAGTAGATTGGACTTTGCTAACATCAGGAACCTCCATTTCTCTGTAGCTCCATGGTCAATGCCCACAAATCTGTCCTTGTCTTGTTGCACCGCTGACCTAGAAGCTATTGTTCTTCCTCTGAAACCCATTCCTACACCTTTTAAAAATGTAAATTGACAAACCTAGCATGATGGTACATGCCTGGAATCCCAGCACTCAGGAGGCTGAGACAGGAGTTTGAGATCAACCTGGGCTACATAATGAATTCAAGGTCAGCTTGAATTGTATAGTGAAATCTTATCTGAAACAAAACAAAATATATATTGAGTTTAGTTTACTTATTCATTTTGCTTAAAACCCTTTAATGGTTCCCATTGTATTTAGAGTAAAACCTGTGCTTCTTTCCATGGGCTGCATGATCACTGGCCCATCTTTCCTTCTCCATACATCAGCTACCCCAGCCAGACTGCAGCCCCAGGAAGGCAGGGTCCTTACTGTTGTTTTATTACTGAGCCCCATCATTTCCTGGCTGTGCCCTCACAGGTCTGTTTATTACCTGTCTACTCCAGTAGGCTGTAAGTGCATGAGGGCAAAGGCTGTATATATTTGTGGCACACTTGTCTCCCTGGCATCTAAACTTGGCTCAGCAAATACCTAGGTGTGTACAGTGCCCCCAGAGAGATCTGAGCAGGTGCTGGCAGCCAGCCTGCCAGCCTGGTGGCATCCAGAGGAGAGGTGCTGTTGACAGTGCGTGTCCCAGCTCATTTGTGTGAAGACTGCACGTAGCTTCTCTAACACCCTCTGTTCTGTCGGGTCCTGACCTAGATCCCCAATCTCCCAAACAAGTTAAATACAGCGGAAGTTAAATAAAAAGAAACAATTATATGATTTTTTTAGGGCTCCAAGAGGGTCAAAACCCTTTAATTAAGCTCGCAACTCTGAGGGCTAAGACAAAGACTTCTCTAGATCAGTTCACTTTTAATAGGTCCAAGGACAAAAGGCGGAGAAACTGAGGAAAGCGCAGGCAATGAGCAGGACCTTGGGATCACTTCAAGGACGTCTCCAAGTAATGAATCAAATCAAGTCAGTAGCACTGTCTTATCATGAAGGCATGGTAGAAGTGAGACTGTAGGAGTAATTCCTGCGGCTGCAGTCTCTATCTACTTAGTTGGGGTTGGAGCCAAGTGTCCGCAGCTGTGACCTTATCTTGCCCTTTGAGGTATCTCTGGCCTCATAGACTACTACAAATCTCAGCCAGGATCAGTGATTCATAGAGGTTCACTTACTATGAATCAGCTCCCGTCGCCAGGCAAGGGGCCGAGGCCTAGGACAGACTCACAGATAAACACAGAAAGCCAGTTAGATAATTTTTAAATCCCGCTCAGAGCCACCTTGTGGTGGTCTCCAACACTGTTCCAATCTATTTTATGAAACAACTTTCCATTGCAGCGTTTCCCGTTTATTGAAGGGAAGGAAGGTGCTGACAGTGGACTCCATTGCCTTGCATCTTCAGCACTTACATTTATTTGGTGTTTTACTTTGTCTATAAACTAAAACAGATTCTTTATCCATAAATCAAGCTAATTTAGTTAGCTTTAGTTGCCCATAAATTAAAATTAATTGCTTAGGAATCTGAGGCCAAATCAACATTCTGAGCTTGAAGGGCTGATAACTTACCCAGGACTGCAGTGACCTAACCATGTACATGCTACTCCAGAGTCTCCAGCAGCTAGCTGGCATGCCCTGGTAACACTTTTTGCTTCCTGAGCCATCCTTCGGATGGAGATGCACAGTGTCGTTCACTTAGTGCTATTCCGAGCAGCCTCTTGACTGTCTGCATCCAGCCCATATAGGGTAGCTTGGAGAGAGAGCAAGGGAGCATGCTCAGCTTTCCTCTCACCATGGGACTAAGTCACATTCCAGTGGCTGCTCTGCTTGGTGTTTGCAGTGGATGGCATCATCCCCACAGTACAGGAGGAAACGATGGCATAGCTGTGTCATTGCTGCAGAGCTCAGCAGAGCAGGCAGCCTGAGCAAGTGGCTCCGGTAGAATGCCAGGGAAGGCCCAGAAGTTACTCTCTTCCAAGGTGTTGAAGAGTCTCTTTCAAATGGCTTGGTAGTTATCTCCTTAACATTGATCTGCTTGCTTACTCAGGTCAGCATGTCATGTGACATGTGCTGGTAGCTGAGGACTTCTCTGTCCCATTTCCTGCAGGTGTACTGGCACTCCAGTGCCCATATTCTCGGCGAAGCCATGGAACTCTACTACGGGGGCCACCTGTGCTATGGCCCACCCATTGAAAACGGATTTTACTATGACATGTTCATGGAGAACAGGTAACATTGCTGAATACTGGCCTCTAAATGCCTGTGTGTATATATATATATATATATATATATATATATATATATATTTATAATATGTGTGTGTGTGTGTTTCAGGCAGAGTTTTGCTATGCAAACTGAACTCAGTTTGTAGTCCAGGCTGGCCTCAAACTTACTACTGAGGGACCCTACTGCCTCAGCCTCCCAATGCAGTGATTATAGGCTTGTGTCACCATGCTTGGCCTATTTCATTGTTTTATAATGGTCACATGTTAGCTTAGTCACTGTTGGGTAATGTGACCATAAAGTGGTGAACCATTTGTGAAAATCATTTTTTAATGAGTTTAGATTTAAGGGGAACTTTCCAATGTTTTCCTTCTTTTCCGTGGAATGAACGGCACGGTGTACTATTTATCTAATAGAAGACTTGCTAGAGTGTGATACTAATTAGAATAGAATCACACCTTACTTCTTAGAGTAGTTAGTTCTGCCCCATGACAGTTGAGGCCTCACATTCCATGGCCTGTGCTTGAAATCAGCAGCAGGTGCCCACCCTGTATTCCTTATAGCGCTGGAAGATGCCGCCAGCTGCCAGAGCTGAAACCCTGGGATCATGTAGTTCCCTCACGACTGCTCACGACTGCCCCACCCACCAGCAACTCAGTGTGGTTTTGTTGATTGTGTCTTCTAAACAGTTCTCCTGTCCTCTTCTTCGTTCACTTCTGTCTTAACGTAGATCCGTGACATCTCTTGCCTGGACACACACAGTACCTTTTGCCTTTGCCTGTCTCCACACTGCTTAACGATGCCATAGCTGGGCAGGCAGCAGTCTAGCTTAGCTGCAGGCTGGTCCATTCCTAAGAGCTGGATTTATCTACAACACTACTGAAACCAGAGGCGTGGGGTTTTTCCATACCAACAACTGATTTACCAGCTAGCTGTCCAGCACTTCAGTTTCATTCTTTCACCAACTATCCAGTTAACACAGACCCCACAGGTGAAACCCGGTCCCACAAGATTGCCCCAGTTTGTCATGGCAGTCCCAAAGCCAGGGCTCTTCTGCTTCTGACCCACCTGTTATAAGTCAGTTCCTAGGAGTCACTTCTTGGGCCCCAGAACTTGTGAGAATGGCTCACAGAATTGGAGAAGACACGTTTCTCACATCTATTGGCTTATTACTAACGTTGCAGAGGAGACTGGTGCACAGCTATAAGGAAGAGAAGCACAGGGCAAGGTGCGTGGGGTGCAGTGTGGCTCCCCATTGGCCGCACCACCTCCTAGCACCTTGGGGTCTTCACCATCCTGGCAGCTTTTTGGACATTGTTGCTTTGAGATTTTAGTGGAGCCTTAGCTTCATGGCATGACTGAAGAAGTCACTGACCACCATCATTCAGTTAACTCAGTCTGCAGCCCCTGTGCCCCTCTGGAGGAGAAAGGGCGATGCGCAGTGTATGGGAGACCTGTATTGATTCTGTGGGGCTCTTTTTTCTAGAGCGGTGTCCAGCACTGAGTTGGCAGCCCTGGAAAACATATGTAAAACCATTATAAAAGAAAAGCAGCCTTTCGAAAGGTTGGAAGTCAGCAAGGAAACTCTCCTGGACATGTTTAAGGTAACTTGGGAGAACTCGTAAAATAAAACCCTTTTACTAGGAATATAAAAGCAGTTAAGGTAGACCAGCTCCTCTGCCACCATGCACACACAAAACAAACTGATTTTTGCTCACCGCATTGTCCCACAGTCTGGCAACCTATGTGAGGTGATTTTTAGTCACTTTCTGTGCATTTTCCCTCCTCATCTGTTTCCTGAAAAATTTCAGGTAGACATAGGTTAAGTAAGGGTCAGGTATATAATTTTCATGTATGTGTTTGTAAATCTGATTAATTTTGAGTACATATTACTAATAAATGACTACTGGGAATACTTTTTGTCTTATAAAGTGTCATCTGCTTCTAGAGTTGAGAATAAAACCAATTAATAGTATTAAACTAAAAATCCGACTGCTAAATTTAACAGTGTATGTAACTGCCTACAAAACTGGGCATTTTCTCTTTTTAGAGGAGTTTTCTGTTCATTTTATTTTCAAATTTTAACCTAGGGCTGGGAGTTTAGCTCAGTGGTAGAGCCTGCATGAGACCCTGGGTTCATTCTTAGCAAAACCAAAAGAAGATTTTCATCTGCAGTAAACTATGTAAAATATTAACATTCCTTTATATTGCTCTGACCAGTTTACTTAAATATTTTCCTAAATTTATTTTTAAATGATACATTTAAGAGAACACATTTTAAAAGCTTAGTATCATAGTTTTGTAGACTTGAATTTAAAATAAAAATAGATTGTTTAGTGCCAATTGCACTTACTCTTTTGTGTGACAAAATAATGTATAACAGTCACCATTTTAACAATTTTTAAGTATACACTTCTGCCGCGTTAAATACATTCATATTGTACAACCATCACCACTGTCCACCTGCCTGTTAAACACTTAATACCCCATTCTGCCATCCATTGCCACTGGTGACCACCATTCTGGCTTCTGTCTCTATGAATCTGACTGTTCAGGGAACCTCATTTCAGTGGAATCATTCAGTATTTGACCTTTTGTGACTGGCTTATTTCATTCAGCATAATATTGTGTAGGTTCATCTGTGTGATAGCACGTGTCAGGGTTTCCTTCCTTTGTTAAAGTACTATCTCATTGTTTGTACATAGAAAATTTTATCTATTCATCCTGTGTGATTATCATGAACAATGATGCTTATGAACATGGGTGTGCAAATTTCTGTATGAGATATTGATTTCACTTCTTTTAGATATATACTCAGAAGAATTGCTGGATCACATGGCAACTTAAATTTTTGAGGACCTGAATTACTGTTCCCAGTCCTACCAGCAATGCACAAGCGTTCCAGCTTTTCTGCATTCTTGTGAACACTTGTTATTTTCTGTTTGCTTGTTTATGCTAGCCATCCTAATGGATGTGAAGTTGTATCATTGGAGTTTTGATTTACATTTCTCTAATGACTTAGTAGCATCAAGCATCTTGTTGTGCTTTTGGCTATCCGTGTATCTTCTTCGAATTCTTTGGAGAACTTTGTTCAACTCCTGTGCCCATTTTCAAGTGAGTTTTTGTTGTTGAGCCAGAGTCTTGCTATGCTACTGAGTGGCTTCATAACTCCACCTCCTAAGCAGCTGAGGCCATGGGTGCACACTGCCGTTGGCTTTTGGTTCTGAGTTCCTTAATATACTTTGGGTAGCAGTACCTCAACAAATGGGTGATTTTCAGGTATCTTCTCTCATTCTATGGGTTCCCTTTTTTCTGAAACTACTCTTAAGAACTAAACACATCAGTCCTTGGGAAGGAAAATGATTTGAGTTGAACATGTAGGTATGAAACAAATATGCAAACAAAGGTTTTTTGTTTTCCTGCGAACAGCTACTTTTTTAAAGTAGTTATTTAATGTAAATAACTTTGATAATAGTTATAAAACCAAAAAATAAAAAAGCAAGTGAGAAAATTACACTTTTTTTATTATTTAAGTTTATCGGTACATACTGATCACATTCAACATGGGGAATTGGTACCTATAATTCCGACAAGGATGCAGTACCTATACGTGGTATAACTTGATTATTTTTTCTCTCACTCCCCCACCCTCCATGGCATTTTTAATATAATACCATTGCTTCCTATAACTGTTTCTGGTTTTATAGAGAGAATAATGTGACTTCATTCTTGTCGGAATTTTATTTCATGTAGTTAAAATCGAATCTTCTAGAATAGTCTCTGCATTAGAACTATAAGGGAATCTACAAATTGAGCCACATGTGTTGTCTTAAGTCTGGCAGCAGCTACAGTTTAAAAGTAAAACAAAGGTGAAGTTAATTTTTAATGTAGTTTTCTTTAACCCAATAAAAATGAGCCCAAGTAAAACTCATTTCAGCATGTAGCCAGTGTAGAAAATAACCAGGGAGCCATTTAATATCTCCCTCCCTGGGCACACATTGTGCCTCTGGGTCCTGGGTGCCTCGCACTCACAGCTGGTCTCAGTCCTTTAGCCACATGGGCTCCACCCCACACTGGACAGTGCGGCTCTGGGCTGTGACTCCCTGTGTCCTTGTGTCTCAGCACGGGGCACACAGGAGACGTCTGCCCTGGTGCTTGAAAAAAGTAGGGGTTTTTTATTCACATATTTTTGTAATAACATGTAAATGTTTTTCTTTGTAGTACAATAAGTTTAAATGCCGGATTCTGAAGGAGAAGGTCAACACGCCAACTACCACCATTTACAGGTTTGTGTGTGTAAAGTAAAACTGCTCTGTGGTCAGCTTGAAGGCTTAGCAGTAAAGCAGACCTTGTCTTCTGAGGAGTGGTGTATTTGTAAAGCTGCATAGCTGATTGCTGCTTTAGTTAGGAGCCCTAAAATTTTATCACCAACAGGAATTCTTATTGTCTCCTTTGTGGTTATGAGGCTGGTACAGAGACTCAATTTTTATTTTCTGGGAGTCAGCTACATTAAGATCTTTCTCCCAGTGGGTGAGACTGTCAACTCAATGCCTCATATTCTGAGGAGATATTAGAGAAAGAAAAGGTTTTCTGTTTCCTCTTTCCACATCCCCCGCCCCCCCGCATTGGTACTAGGATTGAACTCAGCACATATGTACTAAGCTGTATTCCTCACCTTGCCTTTGTATTTTTTATCCTGAGACAGGGTCTGGCCAAGTTGCTAAGTTGCTTGGGCTGGGCATGGATTTGGAATCCTGCCTTAGCTGCCCAGGATACTGGAATCGCAGTCATGTACCCCATGTCTGGCGCTCCCCCGCTGTTAACATAGCCGTGGAAACACACAAGCGACCTCCTCACACCGCAGCCCTCTGCCTCTTAGTGCACTCGCCATCATGCAGTCCAGATCTGTCACCCGCAAGTGTTAGTAGGGTGTTCGCGCCGAGACTACGAGAATAGTACAAAGTGGGAGAAGGGTTGAGTGGTGTCTTGGTTCCTTTTCTCTCGTGGATGAGACAAAATGCGTGAAGCCAGAATTAAGGAAAGAAAAAGTTATTTAGCTCATAGTTAGCAGACGTTTCCATCCATAGTTGGCTGGCCGTAAGGTGGGCGGCCATGGCAGAGGCATAACAGCTCATGGTGCTGGAAGACAGTGAAAATATCAAGAGCAAAAGCAGGGAGGAGCAAGCCTCCCTCACAATGTATGCAGGCTACCTGCCCTTGGGCGGGTGTAGCACTCACACTCCAAATCACAGCACTAGACAGTGAGCCAGTCACAAATTCTAGATTCAGCCACTTTCAGAAAACCCATGCTTCATGACCACATGAAGCTTTGGAGGGGGGGACATCTAGACACAAACCACACAAATGGTAAGAGGTGAACTCGATACCAGAATCCATTAGTTCTTTTCATTTAAATGAGGCTCCTGAGCCACTTTGTATTTACCAGCCTTTTGAACTGCCTCACAGATAATGCTGTTCCCCAAGTTTCTGTGTGTTCCTGCGGTTGGGACCTTCATGGTTCATAGCAAATGAGCACCATTTTCATTTGCTAGGCTGTAGCCAATCTTTTTTTGTATTCCTTGTAATTTTTTAACTTTCTTACTAATGAACTTTAGAAATGTTTCTAATTGGTTGGGAAAGGCAAGGCATCACTTTCTTTACTAAATTTTCCTTCAGTTAGTTAAGTAACTGAAGTTGGTTAAGATAAGTAACCTTTCATCTTACCCACATTATTTTGCATTTTACTCTATTAATATTTCTGTACTTGGAAAGAATCTGTGCTTATTAAGATCTGGGGATCCTTGTTCACTGTATATGCAAACCAAACCCCACCTGTAGCCCAGAGTGTTTTAATAGTGACCCTAACTCTTGTCTGAGGTTGGCATTGTAAGTCACGTTCTCTTTTAATGAACTGAGAAACAGTGAAGCATCTCATCAAAAAACCAAGGGTTTAAAACAGTTAAAGAAATCCTTGATATTTAATTTTTTCTTTACTTTTACTTTTATTCTTTTGCCATTCATTTTTAAAGTAAAATATCCGGCTAATGTGTTGTGAATAAATTATAGATAACTTCAGTCCTGAAAATTAGTATAGAGGGATTAGTTCCATTAATTAGAGCAGCATTAATTCATTAATTAATTGGGGAATGGCTTTTTGGTTTCATGACAGTGGAAGGTTCTTTGAGAGCCTTGGGATGTGACAGTTAAAAGTGACATCTCTACACAGTTTCTTTTTTTTGTACCGGAGATCTAACTCACAACCTTGCGATTGCAAGGCAGGCGCTTATGCCGCTGAACTAAATCCCTGGTCCTATACACAGTTTCTTTTGGAGGATATATCGTGGTGTTGGAATTTCAGTAAAAAGGAGAAGGTTGGGTCTGAGGCTGCATCAGTTGCCTCTTTCCTTGACCCTAAATTAAAATTTCTCCACCACACAGATATAAGTAAAACCCTGCACTTAAAATAGATGAAAATGTGGCTTCTAATGAGGGGTCCAAAGAGCTGTAACTGTCTGAGCATGTGTATATATCTCATTACAGGTGCGGTCCACTGATTGACCTTTGCAAAGGCCCCCATGTAAGACACACAGGAAAAATTAAAAGCATAAAAATTTTCAAGGTAAGGATTAGTGTTTTTTTTAATTACAAATGCAGTAAACCTAAAGTAAGCTAGTGTTGAGATTTCAGTCATATTTTTATAGTTTGGATATGATGTCATTTAAAAATACTTTATTCTTATTTGATTAAAAGTAATATATTTTAGAATTTTGATAACTAGAACACTATATGTAGCTTTTGTTTATCCTTTTGTTGTAAGTGCTCAAATGCATTTATTTTTCGTACAGTATTTAAGAATATTGCTCTGTATACAGTTGACCCTCTGTATCTATGGCTTTCACTTCCCTGGATTTAACTACCTATGGCATGAAAATGTCTAGAAACAAATCACATCTGTACTGACCATGTGCAAAGGTTTTGAGCTTTATTTCCTAAACATTATAGTATGACAAATACCTACCTAGCCTGTACCATGTATTAGGGAATCTGGAGGTGACACAAAGTGTACAGGGAGATGTGTATAGGACCTGTGCAAATACTACACCATTATATAAGAGTCTGGAGAATCCACACATTTTGATATCCTTGGGAAGTCTGGAACAGAATCCAAAATACAGCTGTACTCTGGTTTTCTTGAATTATTTAATGTGATAAAAAATATCAGTCTACAGTAAGAATAATGTCCTGAAGGAAAAAGAGAAAACAAAAGGTGATGTGATGGAGTACTAGAGACAACCTTGCTTTGCAGTTGAGAGGGATAGGACTGGTGTGCAGTCCTTGCCTTTTGTGGCCTTCGTTTTGTGATAAATGGAATGTGGGACCATTTGGCAGCTTTGCCTCTCAATGCCCTTTGCTCCAAGCCATAGATAGTGTTGCTGCCTTCCCTTTCCTGGGCCTCTTGTCTCTTCTGCTCCCCTCTTGGTGCTCACAGCTGCTGTTGAAACTTCCCCCTCCATGCGTCTCATTTTTGTTCCTGGAATCCACAGCAGACTTGTAACTTAATGTGCTGATTAGTAGTGTGACTTGGGCTGGCCAGGTTAATTAGAATCAATTGCAGATTCTTTCCAGCAGTATAGAAAGTCTTCTTTAAGATAGCAATGTGGAAATGGTAGTGGAGAGTTGTGTATGTGGTTAACAGTGGTTTTACATATAACTGAATGTTTGATATCCAGATCAAAATCTTGTTTGATGTTTAGAATTCCTCAGCATATTGGGAGGGCAATCCAGAAATGGAAACATTGCAGAGGATCTATGGAATATCGTTTCCTGATAACAAAATGATGAGAACGTGGGAAAAGCTCCAAGAGGAAGCCAAGAACCGAGATCACAGGAAAATTGGGAAGGTATGTCTCTCGACCTCATCACTGCCGAGACACACACGAGCCTTTCTATTGTTTTATGATTGCATCTCATAAAAACTAACTAAAAGAACATTTCTTCTTTCCTGTCTTCTTTTTTTGCTAGTATTCATTGCCTGCTGTCAAGTTCCTTCATGCTAATACCTTGGATGTCTTCTAATCACTGTCCTTCCTGTATCTTCTATGTGATTTAAAAAATTGCCCCTTTCTCTTATCATGATATAAAAATAAAGTTGTATTTCAAAGTAGTGTACACTGGATGGAACACTTTACATTTAGGAGACAAGGCAGTGTGTAGAAAGAATGAGATTCTTATTTTTAATCTTAGTCCTGCCACTGACTGCTGTGATCTGAGATGGGTCCATGTCTACTTGGGAAATTCCCTGCCCTCGTGTGCCTTTTAGGGTAGCCTGCTGGGCAGACTCCGCAGTGACAAGCAGGAGAATGATCATTGGCACTTAAAGCCACCTCCTGCAGTAAACTCTTCTAGGTCTTTTGCCATGTTGTCTTGATGAAATACATGTTCTAAATGTCACATAAGGCACTAATGGTAAATAGCTACAGATGCCAGAAAACCAAGGTTAGTGCTGAGTAATCATAAGTGTGAGTTGTAATTTACATGCTTTATCACACACATTTAGGGATAAGTGTTGAGGGGCTTTGGAATGACTGCCTATTAGAAGATGGGAAGGAAACTGAGTGTGACATGTTTTATTCCTACCGTAGTATATGTGTAAGAAATATTAAGTAACAAAAGATGAAATTTGAAATGTATTTTTGTTTCAATCTAGGAACAAGAGCTTTTCTTTTTCCACGATCTGAGTCCTGGAAGTTGTTTTTTTCTCCCGAGAGGAGCCTTCATTTATAATACACTTATGGATTTCATACGAGTAAGTTAATTTTTAAAGTATCTTGTTCTTACTCAACTGTGCTTTATGATTTTCCCTCATAATTAAGTGGTAAAATGTTTCCATTAACTTTATTTTAGTAATGTAGTAAGAATTTGAAACCAAGAAGAAAAATAAATTGTACCTTCCAGTAAAAACATGGAGATTATTTCTTTCCCCAAATGCATTTTTAGATTTCATAAAGTGTACCTGCTGTCCAGATAAATATCCAGAGCATGCGGAATATAGAGAGAAGAAATGGGAAAGATGCGGGTCTCCCGGTGAGAGAGCAGAAGGGAGAAAGTGTGCGCTGGCACAAGATGCTAAGCCGTGAAGCTCCGCTTCTCACGAGGTGGCCTCTTGTCTGTGGCAGGACTCCCAGGGGATTCGGCAGCTTCGGAGAAAAGAGTGGAAAAGCAGTTGTGTAAAATGCCTCCTGTAGTGTAAGTTTATAGATCAGAAAGTCAGTATTTGCATAATTAGGGCCACACAGGCGCTGTTCAGAGGTGATCTGTGCACATTGTCAGGGTTACAGGTTCACTCCTGCCCTTTGGTATAATGAGTAGTCCCAGGGACGGCCCACGTGACGACACTTGAGCCCGGATGGATTGCATGGGGGGCGTTTTCTCCTGGATTGGACTGCGCGTGGCGTAACAGGCAGTCTTAGTCCCATAAGATGATTTGTTATCAGTTTAGCTTGTGCAGCTGTGTGCTGTGACAATGGGAAGTAGCCTAATTACACAGTTCATGGAATGTATCCCTGTCATTAAGCAATATGTGATGGCCCCTAAAATTTTGGATTTTTCTGTGCCTATCACTAATCTACTCCAGACTTTCTCTCAAAAACTCTGAAACTCACAGTAGCACATCCTGCAACAGTCCGTGTGATTAAGTGAATCTTTTTTTTATTTTTTTCTCCTAATTTGGTCTTTTCACTCCACAACTGCCTTGACACTGAGATTCTTGTGGACAGATGTCTCAGGGCCTCTTTCCTTCATCATTCTGGCTACTCCCTTGTGTCTTTTATTCTGAATCCCTTTTTCCTGATTTTCTTTCTCTTCTCTATTCACATCTCTCACATGAGAATCCACTTTTGTCAGGAACTTTCTGAAAAATGACCACGTGGAATACGTGCTTCTGCTTCTCCTGTTGGCTTCCCTTGCCGTGTTTCCATTCCTCCCTTTTTGTACTGTGCCCCTGGAGCCTGAGGCTGACCTCTGTGGCCTGTCACCTGCTTTATGCTTAGGGATTGGCCTGTGTGAGGCAGTAATAGGACAGAGGGCAGAGAAGTGAGTCTCGAAGTGTCACTGAAGATTGTTAGAGATTTGGGCAGGTGGTGGTGACCAGTCCATCTATTGCTGTAGATGTTGTCTTTGCTGGAAAACCAACATAGCCCCGCACCTAGAACTCTCAAGGTTCAGGGTGGAGTGGGTACAGAATAAACAGAAAGTCTTCATGGTAGCCTTAAAGGGCTCTCTTATTTTTTATAGATGCAAGACAGTCATGGCTGGTGATCAGGCTCAAAGCCTGATTCTGTGGGCTGCATAAGTAATTGCGTTAAATACACAGTCCCTGTGGTCTCTAATGCTAAGGTAAGGGCATCGGCAGGAAGGAGTGGGTCTTCAAGGCTTGGAATAAGAATATTTGGCAGACATGGATGAGGTCAAGCACTTTGAATTCCCAGGTCACTTACATGAAGAAACCCATCTTTCCATGCATAACAAGTATCCAGGGACTTCAGCTGTTTTTTCTCTTGTTTTCAGTTATGTGGTCTTGCCTCTTCTCCCCACATCTAGTGATTACTTCTATATATATATTTTTTTGCTCTATTCAGGGGCTCAACAGATTGGATGGTGCTCACTTACAGGGCACCCAGAAATAGTGTTGATTTGGGCAGTTGAGCCAGCACAGAAGTTACCATCAGAGAAGCAAGCCTGGGGCCGGGTAGGCAGTGGTGAATGCAGAGGAGCCAACCCGCAAAGCCCCTGTGCCTTCCAGCACACATCCGTGTCCTTTGCGTGGACAATGGCCCTTGTTTCCTCACACAGAGTCCCGTCTGCGCTCGTATCATCTGTGGGCATTACCGATTTACTTTCACCTGCAGTCTGCACCATCAGTGCTCTTCATGTAAGAATATGGGGGAAAGAAATTAGGTGGAACTGTGAATAGGCATGAGGCTCAGCCGAGAAATCAGAGCTTGCCCCTTTTCGTCTATATTAGTTAGGGTGCTGTAGAAGAGCACAGTCGATAGAATAGACACATCTAATTATATAACTATTGGCTTTCAGGAAACGAAGTGCGAGAGTCCACCATGAGCAACCAAAGAACCACAGACAGGAGAGTTCACAGTGGTTGTCTATGCACAGAAGGGGAAGAATCCTCAGTAGTTGTCTGCTTGTTAGAGAGCTGGAAAATCTTTGGGCTTCTCACACAAGAGAAACAATGTGATATTTAAGCTTCTATGTTTAATTTATCTCAAGAATATAATCTTGAGGTGCATCTATTTTCCTACATATGGCTCAAATTTATCCTTTTTATGGCTGAGTAGTACTCCATTGTATAGAAATAGCACATTTTATCTATTCATCTTTTGATAGGTATGTGGGCTTTTCCCAAGATTTAGCAAATTTTGCTGCTATAAACATGGGTACACATGTGTCACTGTGGTATGATGCCTTTAACTCTTGCAGGAAGATACTTAGAAGGGAAATAAGTGGGCCAAAAAGAGCCTCTAGCTTTGGTCTTTGGAGGAATCGCCACTCTGCTTTCCACAGTGGCTGCACCAGTCTGCATTCACCCCAGTGGGTGGAAGGGTTCCTTTTCCCCACAGCCTTGGCAGAATTTGTTACTGATTGATTTCCTGATAATAGTCATTCTTTCTGGTGTGAGCTGGAATCTCAGTGTTGTTTTATTTTAATTTGCGTTTCTTGAACGACCAGTAATGAGCATTTTTTCATATATGTATCTCCTATTTATAATTCTTCATCTGAGAGGTGTTATCACTTCAGATACCCATTTTTGGACTGGATCTTTAAATTGGGGGGGTCTGATTGTTTTGAGTTCTTTATCTATGCTATGTGTTAGTCCTTTGTCTGAGGAGTAGCTGGTAAAAAGTTTTTTCCCCCATTCGGTGGCTTGTTCTTCACTCTGTTGGTGGTTTCTCTTGCTGTGCAAAAGCTTTTTAAATTGGTGTGATTTCAGTTATTGATTCTTTGTAATATTTCCTGTGCAATCAGGGTTTTGTTCATAAAGTCTTTGCTTATACCTGTGTCTTCTAGAGTTTTACCTGTTCTATCTGCCAGCAGATTCTTTCTGTTTTGATGTTTAGATCTCTGATCCATTTTGATTTTAGTTTAGTGCTTAATGCAAATTAAACACAATGTCTATGTTCAACTTCCAGCATGTGGACAACCAGCTTTCCCAGCACCATTTATTGAAGAGGCTTTCTTCCATTGAAGGTGTCTGGCTGCTTTGCCAAAGATAATGTGGCTGAGTGTGCTTAGAGTTGTTTTTGCACCTTCTCTTCTGTCCCAGAGTTCTGTTCAGAGTACTACAGATTTCATTGTAAAGGCCTCTTACTTTCTTTGTCAGGTTGATTCCAAGTATTTCATCTTCCTTGATTCTATTGTGAAAGGTGTGGTTTTCCTAATTTCTGTCTCAGCGAGTTTGTTACTCATTTACAGGAATGCTGTTGGGTTTTTTTTTCCAAGGGACACCACAAAATTTTATTGGTAGACAAATGTAGAATATAAAGATTATCTACAAAAATGGAAGATTATTCATTTGGATGAAGTAACTTGATATGATAAAAATAAATTACTAATTAAAATCTCAATAGACTTTGAAACTGAATGAATTACATGAAAATTTATATGAAAGAAGAAATATCTCAAGATAACCGAGAAAGTTATGAAAGAAATACCATTGAAGGAAAATTGTCCTATACAATAGAGGATTATAGCATAAAACATCTTAACTGAAACTAATATGATATTTATATAATCATAGATAAATGCATTGTAGAGCAGAATAGTGAATCCAGAAGATAGCAAAGTATATGAAATTTAATGTAGGATATAATGGCATTTAATTCAAGAACTTTGAATTCAGCTACCTAGGTGTCTAGAAGACAAGTTAAATTAATTTTCCTAAATTAGAGCACATAAAAACTGAATTTTAGCTGAAATAATTTAAAATTCCCATTAAACTAGGATTTCCACATTATACACATAAAAACTGAGTTCTAGCTAAAATAAAATTTTTGGTACATTCTACAAATATATAATGATCACTTTCATTATAAGAACTTT
The DNA here is from genome assembly GCA_004027455.1 of Hydrochoerus hydrochaeris. Classification (NCBI taxonomy): domain Eukaryota; kingdom Metazoa; phylum Chordata; class Mammalia; order Rodentia; family Hydrochaeridae; genus Hydrochoerus; species Hydrochoerus hydrochaeris. Next base: position 46,180 of record PVLA01002736.1, on the reverse strand, counting down.
ATACTTGTACATGACTAATCTTAGTTCCTTTTTATTTTTCCTATTCCCTTATCTTCCTCTCAATCCCTCTTCCCCTCCTTACTGTAAAAGCTGTTTCCCTTTCTCCTTTTTTCTTTTCCCTTCCTTTTTTTCCCTCCCCATTCCCTATTTCCCCTTTCCAATTGAGCATTTTCTTCCTGTTACATAATATCTGGCATACATTTTGATCCTTATTTTCACTTGCCATTTCTCACACCAGAGAAACAATGCAATATTTATACATGTGTATTCAATTTATTTCACCAGAGTATGATCTCAAAGTCCATCCAATTACCTATAAATGTCTCAAGTTTAACCTTATTTATGGCTGCATAGTACTCCATTGTATTAAACAAACCTGCATCTTTCTTTATCCATTCATCAAATGATGAGCATTTGGGCTGTTTCTAAGGTGAGCTATTACAAACTGGGCTGCTATAAAATGGGTGTACACACATCACCGTGGTAGGGTTTTTAATTCTTTTGAAAGATACCAAGAAGTAGAATAGCTGAATCAAATGGAGCTTCTAGTTTTAGTATTTTTGTTTTTTGGGTTTTTTGAGACAGGGTCTCACTATGTAGGTCAGGCTGGCCTTGAACTCCCAGCAGTTCTCCTGTCTCAGCCTTCTGAGTGTTAGGATTATGGACATGAGCCACCACACTTGATTTAGTTTTAGTTTTCTGAGGAATCTCCACACTGTTTTCCACAGTAGTGGTTTCAGTCTACATTCCCACCAACAGTGGAGAAGGGTTCTGTTTTCCCCATATCCCCACCAGCATCTTACTGGTTTTTATTGGTTGACAATAGCCAATATATTCTAGATCTTAGTCCTTTGAGGTACAGCTGGCAAAAATTTTTTCCCACTCAGTAGGTTGTTTCTTAACTCATGGTGATTCCTTTTGCTATGCAAAAGCTTTTTGATAAGGTGAGATCCCATTTCTTGATTTTTGTAGTATTTGCCTTGTGGTCTGGGTTTTGACTATGGCTGTGTCTTCAGGAATTCTACTTATTCTAAGTTCCAGCAGATTTATAGATTCTTTTTTGATATTGAGGTCTGTGATCCATTTTGATTTCAATTAAGAACACGATGAGAGACAGGGTCTAATTTTTGTCTTTAACATGTAGAAAGCCAAGTTTTCCCAGTTCTTTCATTTATTAATGAGGCTTTCTTCTAGTGAGAGTGCTTGGCACCCTTTATCTTCTGCTAATCAGTTCCACCGATCCTAAGGTCTGTCATTTTGCTAGTTTTATCACAGTAACTTTGTAATAGGATTTGAAGTTAGGAGATGTGTTGCTTCCTGACTTGCCTCTGTTGCCCAGTATTGTTTTTGCTATTCTAGGTCTTTCTGGTTCCAAATAAATTTTAGGATTGTTTTCTTTAATTCTGTGAGGTATGACATCACTATTTTGATAGGGATTGCTTTAAATCTGTATAGCAATTTTGGAAGTATGACCATTTTCACCATGTTGATTTTTCTACTCGATAACAAAGGACTTTTTCCCATTTCTGTTCAATCTCCTTTACCACAGTACTGTAGTATTCACTGTAAAGAGCTTTTACTTCTTTATTAGATTGATTGTTATTTCTTTTTTTTTTTTTCAATGCTATTAGGAAAGACATGGTTTCCCTAATTGCACTCTCAGTGAGTTTGTTGATTTTGTACAGGACTGCTACTGATTTTTGAGTGTTACCCTTGTATCCAGCTGTTTGACTGAATTTAGTTATTAAATCTAGAAGTCCTTTGGGGTCTTCTGTGTAGAGTATCATGTCATCTACAAATAACGATAATTTTTTTCCTTTCCTATTTTTATTCCTTTTATTTCTGTGTCTTGTCTCATTGCTCTGGCTAATGTTTCCAGAACTATGTTGAATAAAGATGATAGTGGACATTCTTGTCTTGTTCCTGATTTTAGAGTGAAAGCTTTCAGTTTTTGACCACTTAGTATGATATTGGCTGTTGGTTTATTGTAGATGATTTTTATCACATTAAAATAAAGATCATCTATTCCAATTTTCTGTAGAATTTTTTTTTTAAATCAGGAATGGGTATCACTTTGTCAGATGCTTTTCTATTGTGATGACCATGTGATTTTTGTCTTTGGCTCTGTTTATGTGTGATGTATTACATTTATTGATTTGCATATGTTGAACCATCAATGCATTCCCTGGGATGAATCCTACTTGGTCATGGTGTATAATCTTCTTGATGATTTGTTGCAGTCTGTTTGCCAGTATCTTATTGAGGACTTTTGTGTCTATGTTCATTAGGGAGATTGGCCTGTAGTTCTCTTTAGATCCTACCAAGAAGGTAGGATCCTTCTCTGGTTTGGTATCAAGGTGTACTAGGCAGTGCTTAGAAGAACTTGTGGAGCTGGGGCAAGGCCCCACAAAAGACTGCACATGCTTGGAATCAGATTTAATGCAGGACATGGAAATTTACAAGATTGGCGTACAGTGGCCAACCTCAGAGTCAAATGTAGAAGAGTGCAAAAGATCTGCCTGCAGGCTAGAAATTCAAAGCATCCAGCTGAAGTCCTGGAGCCCATGGAAATGTCCGGTATGAGTCTGCATCAGGAGGCCAAAGGATCCAAAATGGAAGACTGAGGGTCCGGTACTGGGAGGTCGGAACAAGTCTGCTGAAAGCCAAGAGACAACACCAAAGGCAAATGCCAAGACTGGACCTCCTGCAAAGAAAACAGCTGAAGCTCCTCTGAGGCACATCAGCTGAGATCCTCCCCGCCAGTTCTCCTTTCACACCATTGGGACAGCAGTCCCCTCAGAGTGGGTCTCCCATGCCCAGAACCGTGCTGACTCGATTCACCTGGGCCTTCCCCGTTCAAGTGAACAGTTATCAGCTGACTACCACACAGGGCAATGCTTGCTTCCGAGAATGAGTTTGAGAGCATTGCTTCCCTTTCCTTTTCATTAAAGAGTTTGAGGAGTAGTTGTGTTGGAACTTCTGTAAAGTTCTTGTGAAATTCAGCAGTGACTCAGTCAGGACGTAGGCTTTTCTTTGCTGGTAGTTTTTATTTACTTCTTCAATTTCATTGACTGATACTGGTTTGTTTGGAATTTTTATATCTTCTTGCTTCAGCTTTGGTAATTCATATGTATTTAGGAATCTGTTTCATCTGAGTTTTCCATCTTATTTGAGTACAGGTTTTCAGAGTAGATATTGATGATCTTCTGGATGTCTACAGGGTCTGTTGTGATTTCACCATTTTCCTCCTTATTTTCTTGGATTTGGGTCTTTCCTTTTTTTGGTAAGGTTGGTGAAGGGTTTGCCTAATTTATTTAATCTTTCAAAGAACCAACTCTTCAATTCATTGATCCTTTGTATCGTTTTCTTAGTCTCAATTGAGTTCATTTCTTTTTTGTTTGTTCATTTGTTTGTTTTTTGGGACAGGGTCTTGCTGTGCAGTTAAGGCTGGCCTTGAACTCACTATGTGGTCCAGACTGGCCTTAAACTCATGGTGATCTTCCTGCTTCAGCCTCCCGAGTGCTGGGTTATATGCATGCACCACTATACCTGTTGTCAATTGCATTAATTTCTGCTCTGATCTTTATAATATACTCCTTTGTACCTGGTTTGGTTTAACTTGCTTTTTTTCTAGAACCATGAGGTTCAACTTAAGTTATTTATTTGAGCTTGCTCTATTTTTCTGATGTGGAAATTCACCACTGTGAATTTCCCTCATAAAGCTGCTTCCATTGTTGTTACATAAATTCTGGTATGTCATATTGGCAATATTGTTCAGTTTTAGAAATGCCTAATTGCTTGTTTCATTTCATCTGTGACCCCTTGGTTGGTTTGGGAGGTATTAATTAATTTCTATGTGTTTACAATCGTTTTTGTGGTTTCTTTTGCCATTGATTTACAATTTATTTGCACTATGATCTGATAATATGCATGAGATCATTTCAGCTCCCTTGTATTTACTTAAGTGTATGCTAAGCTAGTATGAGCTAGTTTTTGGTCTGCTTTGGGGAAAGTCCTGCGTGCTGCTGAGAATAATGTGTAGTTTGTTGTTGGGGGAACATTGTAGGTATCTTCTAAGTCCATTTGTTCAAAGGCTTTTTTTCAGCTCCGATATTGCTTTGTTGATTTCTGTCTGTATGAGCTATTGTGACAGTCAGGTATGGAGGTCCCCATTAAAATTGTATTAGTGTTTATCCGATTTCTCATCTCTATTAATGTTTGCTTTATATAGTTGGGAGTAGTGGTATTTGGTGCATATATTTAATTGTTATCTCTTCCTCTTAGTATGTGGTGATGGTCATCTCTTCTGATTAGTTTTGACTTAAAATCCATTTTGTGAGTAGAATACCCACCCCTTGCTTTTTTCCAGATTCTTGTCACATGAGGTATTGTTTTTCATTCTTTGGCTTTCATTATTTGAATTTTTTTAAGTTAAATGCGTTTCTTGTATTGTTGGATCTTGTTTCTTGATTCATTCTGCCTCTCTGTTTCTTTTGATTGGTGATTTGAGACCATTTACCTTGATAGTTATAATTGATATGTATTGACTTATCTTTGTCATATTAATTTTCCTAATGTCAATTTCCTTTCTGTTCCTTCCGTTTAATTGCTTGCTTTACCTAGTGTTCATTTGATTGGAATTTTTGAAATTGTTGTCATTGTCTTTCTTTCTAGAATATACTTCAGAAATTTTTGGAGTGCTAGTTGGTGGTCATGAATTTCTTCAGGTGTACTTCATCGTGGAAGTATCTTATTTATTCATCAATATTGAAAGATAATTTTCAGGGTACATCAATCTGATGGGTTGAAAGGTATTTTCTCTTAGAGCTTGAGATACTTCACTCCAAGCTCTCTTTGACTTAAGGGTTTATGATAAGAAGTCTGCTCTCATTTTGGTGGGTTTTCCTTTATAGGTGGCTTGTTTCTTTTTTCTAACAGCTTTAATATTGCATGCTTGTGTTGAATTTCTGGAATCTTGCATATTATATGCCTTGGTATTGTTTTTTTTTTGATCATGAGTATTTGGAATTTTATGTACCTCACTTATCTGCACTTGAAGTGCTTGCAAAATTTTCTGTCATTACTTTTGTGAACACGTTTTTTAATACCCTTTGTGCTATTTTATGATTCTTTATTGATTTTAATTAATCTTATATTAGTCTTTATTTATGTCATCTAGGAGCTGTTGGACTGATTTTTTCATGGTCTGTTGCTATTTTTAAGGTGTCTTTCATTTGGTGCTGGCCATCCACAAGGCCTGTCTTCTAGATAGTCCGTCTTCACATTGATTAACTCTGCGGCGTATACTTCCAGTAATCTTTTTAATCCCCTGGATTTCTATTTGTGTCTGTTTTATGGAATCCAGCTGATGTCTGTGTTGGGCATTCATGGATTCAATGTCTTTCCTAGGCCTTTCTATTTTTTTTTTAATCTGCATTGACTCTAGATTCACCAACATTTGCTTCAGTATGTTTTGTTTTTGTCAAAGGACTTGTTGATCTATTTCATTACTTCCACTGCCACCATTGCATAGAATTGTGCTGGAAAGTTTTGTTTTGTTCTGTTTTGTTTTTGTCAAAGGACTTACTGATCTATTTCATTACTTCCACCGCCACCATTGCATAGAATTGTGCTGGAAAGTTTTGTTTTGTTCTGTTTTGTTTTTGTCAAAGGACTTACTGATCTATTTCATTACTTCCACCGCCACCATTGCATAGAATTGTGCTGGAAAGTTTTGTTTTGTTCTGGTCAAAGGACTTACTGATCTATTTCATTACTTCCACCGCCACCATTGCATAGAATTGTGCTGGAAAGTTTTGTTTTGTTCTGTTTTGTTTTTGTCAAAGGACTTACTGATCTATTTCATTACTTTCACTGCCACCATTGCACAGAATTGTGCTGGAAAGTTTTAAATTTCTTCTACCTCAATGCCCCCTTAATTTCTCTTTAGCGATTTTTAAGTTGTGGGTTGTGTCTTGCTTTCATATTTTCTTTATTTCTGTTTTTGTTTGTTTGTTTGTATGCTTTCTGTGTTGAAGCTTGTAAATTGCTTATGGTAGGTAGCTGTATTACTAGTATGGAGACCTCTTTAGGAAATGACTACTTTTCAGAGCTGTCTTCTAGTTATAGTTGGCTTTGGCTTTTGAGTTTGTCCCAAGATCCTGCCTCTTCAGTTTATCAGAGATAAAGGGTTGCTGTCTGTTTGGCCTAGCCCCCAGTTCTTTGGTCCTGGACTAAAGTACTGTTATGATCCCTAAGCAACTTAAGTATTAGCATACGAGGAAGATCAGTTGGTCACAACAACTGTGTCACCTTGGCTAAAGTAGTACAATCAGTACTAACATTCACATAAAGCACAGACTAGAAAATGACAAACTGTGATAACTATACATTTGCCCCCTTTAACCACAGAATAAAATTTATAGTTATATAGCAATGCCTTGGGTATTTGTTTTTCTGATCATGAGTAATTGGAATTCTGTGTACAGTAATATCACCTCAGTAGAGATTTTGCCTTAAAGGGAGAAAATTTAGAAGGGAAAAGAGGATAAAATAAATAAGAGAAAAAGTTTAAAGCTGTGCGTGGTGGTACACGCCTGTAATCCAGCACAGGATCACTGTGAGTTTGAGGATATCCTGGGCTACATAGTTCAGTGCCTGGCTGAAACATACAGCAAGACCCTGTGTCAAAAAACAAAAACAAAGAGAGTTTAGTAGCAAAGCTGCAGGACAAAGGAAGATTATCCAAGCCTTAGGAAATTGGTGAAAGAAGACAAGAGTGAAAGATAGAAGGAAAAAAATACATAAAAACAAAAAAAAAGTTCACATTTGTGAAGAAACAAAAAATACAAAAAACAATAACAACAAAAGCAAAGAGAAAATTTTCTGTGATTTCAAGCCTGTGGTTCTTTTCTGTGGTCTACCATTTTGTGCTCAGGCCCAGTTCAGGGCATGAGTCTGCTCTTGCTGGTAGATAGAGGAGGCAGTCAGAACCTAGATCTGTGCCAGGTGATCCCAGCAAGCCTGCGTTAGGGCAGGGGGCCAGTTCTGGTACTTCTGAGTCCACAGAAGTTTAGGCTGACCCTGGCCTCTGGTCACAGGGTTGAGGCCTGAGTCATTCAGCCTTCAACAGTCTGGGTGTCTCTTACTGGCCTGACCATGGCTCCCTGATCCTGGATGTCTCCTGCAGTTGTCCCTCACTGAGTCATTGAGTGATTTCAACACTGCAAGCTCTGAAATAAAGCAAGCCATGGCTGCTTCAAGTCCCAGGTTCGGTTGGCCCCTTCCTAAAATGGTATCCAGCCAGGTACCATCTCCAAGGGACACAGCAGTCTCTTGGACTGGAGTCATTCACCAGGTGTTATAGCTTACAGCATCCACTGCCCTGTTCCACTGGCACGTTTCTCCCTGGACACCTCTGAAGTTGTCCACCCTTACTGTGTCTTTACAGATTCCTCTTCCTCTCTCTCACCACGAGCCAGAAGCCTGGGAGAAAGGACAGATTTCCCTCTTTCTGCACTGTGGTTGTCTCTTTACTTTCTCTGTGGGCTCCAATTTCCCTTCAGATCCTTCGTAGGTCCTGGGTATCCACATCCTTCCTCCTTTTATTCCCTGAGTTGTTATTTTCCAGTGTCTGGATTCTAAACCTTGGAGGGGTAGATTTCTTGCTGCTTACCAGACTGCCATCATCCAGGAAGTCTTTGTATATTGTATTTTAATTACTAATTTTCAAAGTACTAAAACATTTATACTATATAATATTGTGTAATATAAAGTAACGCTAATGAATATTTTATTGTGCATATAAATCTTTTATCATGGCCCAGAAACTACCACAGCTAAAACTGAAAACACATGAATAATGAATTAATTTGACATGATCCTGAGTTTTTAAAAGATTTGCTGTACTCATAGTGTTACTTTGCATGGAGCTATGATTTTTTCTCGCATTTAACATTTAGTGCTTTTACTTGTAGGAGGAATATCATCACCGTAACTTCACAGAAGTGCTGTCTCCCAATATGTATAACAGTAAACTCTGGGAAACTTCAGGCCACTGGCAGCATTACAATGAGAACATGTTTACCTTTGATATTGAAAAGGATACCTTTGCCCTCAAACCCATGAATTGTCCAGGACACTGGTGAGTATTAACAGTGAAGCAGATTTTCCATGAGTACATAGCATACTTCATCATAATTAGATTTTAATATTATTTTGTGTTTTCAAGTTAGGTGATTCTGTAATCTGATGACTGGTTAATAATCCTATGGAGAAGGCTGCAAAATGAATTATAAATAGTAGGTAGAGACACTGCTGTGTGCCTGCTGCCAAGGGTGGAATCCCAGTGTAGACACGCAGGCTGAGTGAAGAAGCAGCCCCACCACCATGCACCCCTGGCCATCAGAGAAGCCTCAGTGTAGCTGCATGGGTTCATCAATCACCCTTCATGCGAGAAGCCTGCCCCTTACCCTGGCACCTCCCTAAGAACCTGGCCTCAGAGAAACCCAGGTGCCTGTCCCATTCCCCTGCACTGTGGGTGGAGGGGCAGCCAACGTGGGAAGTGCCTGGGACCCCACAACCAGCTTGTTTGGGGGAACCCTGGAGAATGTCAAGAGGAAGGAGCAAAAGGTAATCGCAGACCTCCAGCCCACACAGAACAAGCCTAGGAGATACAGTCATAGAAGGAAATGGAAGTTACACACCTGAAATCTCCAAAGGAATAGCAACTAAAATAAAGAAACAACTTCATGAGACCGTAAAAGTAATCAGATCAGAAATGATGACTCAAGTAAAAGAAGAAAGCACAAACATAATGAAAGAATTGGTGAACATATCTAAAGAAGACATAGATTAAAAAAAAAAGGAGCATAGGAAAATGATGGAAACCTTGGATGAACAATATAGGAAGGTATTACAGTGCATGAAACAGATTCAAAGATATATCCAGGAAATTAAAAAGTTGATAGAAAGCTGACAAAACTGCTTAAGGGGCTGAAGATAGGCTTTCAGACTTTGAAGACAGGATTGTAGCTAGTGATATTGAAAGGAAAGACCTCTTAAAATAACAAGGAACTAGGAAATAACAATTTAATGGCTCCAAGATAATGCAAAGAAAAATAATGTAAGAGTCATAGGTATCTGCAAAGAAGCAGGGTCAACACACATGAAATAAAAAGACTATTTACAGAAGTAATAGCAAACTTCCCAAACATGGGGAAAGGATCTGGCATACAGATAAATGAGGCAAATAGAACTCCAAATAGCCATAACCAAAATAAATCTACACCTAGACATGTAATAATCAAGATCCCAGAAATTGAGCACAAGAACAGAATATTAAAAGCTGTTAGAGAAAAGAAACTGATCATCTATAAAGGAAAACCAGTCAGAATCATGGCAGACTTGTCAACATAAACCATCAAGTCAAGAAGAATTTGGAGAAGTGTTTCAAATCCTGAACAAAAACAATTTCTAACCCTGATTGATGAACCCTGCACAACTGTCTGTCAAAATTGATGGAAAAATAAGATACTTCTGTGATAAAGAATAACTGAAGGAATTCTTGACCACCAAACCAGCCCTACAGAGAATGCTGAAGGATATTTTAGAGAGAGAAAATGATGATCATGGTTCCAGGAACAGCAGCAGAGACGGATCGCCAAACAGGACAGGCAATTGAATGAAGAGAGGAAGTGGAGAGCCAACAGCAGGAGGGTAGCATGGCAGAGATGCACCAATGTATGCCAGTTGTAACCCTTAATGTAGATGGCCTCAGTTCACCAATAAAAAGAAATGCAGGATGAGTGGATCAAGAGACAAGATCCATCAATACACTGTACACAAGGAACACACTTAACTTGAAAGGAGATTCATAGGCTGAAAATCAAACAAGAGAAAACAATTGTTCCATGTGACAGGAGACCAGAAAAAAGGAAGGATAACTTGCTCATCAGTCACAGAATGGATAAGAAACATGGTGTTTTCATACAATGGAAAGCTACCAGCTATAAAGTAGGATAATCTTGAGACTCTTATAGGTAAATGGATGCAACTGGAGATCATGCTCATGGTCAAAATGGTTTAGACTCATATGGGAGATCACCAAGTTATCTCCCTAGCATAAAAAACTGAAGGAGTTAATGGGATCCAAAAAGCACAATAGATATTATGAAAATGATAGGGGAGGAAATGCCTAAAAAGGGAAAGTGGTAATCACTGTTAGATTCCTATTTTAAAAAATTTTTTGCTTATTCTAAAGAGGATAGTTATCATAATGCCTTTTGTTGTCTTAAAATACCTGCAGATACCTTCAGACATAATAAAAATTGAACAGAACAGAATAGAATAGGAACAATAAAAACAAAACAATAAATGCAACACAGGACTTCAAGCCAATAGTAAATCCAAAATGGCTACCATAATATATCTTGGTATCTTTTAAATAGCTGCCCATGCCATCAGATTTAACATAATTAAACAAAACAAAGGAGAATAAAACCCAACCCAAGGAAATGATGAAGATGATATGGTTTCCAAGTAGGGATCACCTCCTTGTGAGGCCACAGTCCACAAATGGTGCTATCTCATGAGAGAGGCTTGGGTCTGGTTGTTCCCACTCCAGTTTCCTATTATCTTGTTTTGAATTCTTGTATCATTTTCATAATTTTGTTAGGTTTGGTTTTATTCTTTCTTGTCTTGTTAGATTTTACTGTGTCTGATGGTATGGGCAGCTATTTTAAGATAATGGGATGTATTATAGTAACCATTGTTGATTTCCTATTGTTTTGAAGTCCTATAATGCTTAAATTCTTTTGTTTTAATTGGTTTTATTGTTTTCTGTTGTTTGATTTTATTATATGTGATGGACATATAATGGACAGCTTTTTTGAAGAAAATGAGACATTATGGTAGCCATTGTTGATTTCCTGTCATCTTGTTTTGAAGTCCTATAATGCTTTCATTCTTTTGTTTTGATTGATTTTATTCTGTTTTATTTGATTTTATTATATGTGATAGTATGGACAGCTATTTTGAAAAAAACAAGAGACATTATGGTAGCCATTGTTGATTTCCTGTTATCTTGTTTTGCAGTCCTGTAATGATTTCATTCTTTTATTTTGATTGGTTTTGTTCTGTTTCCTTTTGTTTAATTTTATTGTATATGATGGTTGGACAGCTATTTTGAAGAAAACAAGAGACATGGTAGCCATTGTTGGTATCCTGTTGTCTTGTTTTGAAGTCTTGTATCACTTGCATTGTTCTGTTTTGATTTGCATTATTCTGTTTTGTTTTGTTTTATTCTCTTTAAAATTAAAAAAAAGAGAGATTGAAAGCAAAAAAAAAAAAAAAACAGTAAGTAGAGACTCATTGGTCAGATGAAAACAGGTAACAGCATTTCCAGAAGAGATAACAGAGTTTATTCTTAGAGTATAACAGTGTTGTGAACATCAGGTTTAATAATTCCAAGAAGAGAGTTGGGTTAAGGGTGTAGCTCAATGGGAAAATGTGTATTTAGCATCTGCAAGGCCCTGTCTTAGATCCCCAGTGATGAATAATAGTGATGATAACAACAACAATTTAATTCATAGAAGAAATATTATAACTTGATAATTGAAGAATAAGAAGTTTACAAATCTTAAGACTTAATTATAATTTCTTAATAGTTAAATAATCGTGCTTTGCTGTATGAAAGTTGTTGTGTCCCTGCATCTTTTCTAGTCTAATGTTTGCCCACCGTCCACGATCTTGGAGGGAAATGCCTATTAGATTTGCTGATTTTGGAGTTCTTCACAGAAACGAACTATCAGGGACTTTAAGTGGCTTAACGCGCGTCAGGCGTTTCCAGCAGGATGACGCTCACATCTTCTGCACGGTGGAACAGGTAGGCAGGAGTACAGTGAAGCAGCACTGTCCCAGATTCAGGTTACCTCGAAGGCATCCCTTGGTCTTTCAGAGTTGCTGTGAATTAAGATGTTTGACCCGATCTCTCAGAATTTACTCAGCTCCAGCATTCAGCAGTTCTGTCTTTTGGGCCAGTGACTTCCGCTGGAGGCAGGGTGACTTTCCCTCAGCAGCCCTCCTGCCCCTTTCTCCCGTGTGCCAGCCCGTGTGCCTGCCTGTGGGGTGGGAGCCTTGGGCAGCCTGCTCATGCTCACACACAAAGCAAAGGTGCGAGGAAGGAAAGGCGGGGGCACCCTAACAGTGACTCTCACTCTGCTGAGATCTGGCTTCATATCCATCTGACACGAAGGGTTTTTTTATTTTAAAAAATACTGTTTGTGCGTTTATTTTGGTGTTCTATTTGAGTATTTCACTTGTTCTGCTTTCAGATTGAAGAAGAAATAAAGCAATGCTTGCAGTTTTTGCAGTCTGTTTACTCAGTCTTTGGCTTTTCCTTTCAATTAAACCTATCAACAAGGCCTGAAAACTTCCTAGGAGAGAAGCCCATGTGGGATGAGGCTGAGAAGGTGAGAGGAAACCAGGGGCTTACTCTACGAGAAGCTCGCTTCCCTGAACCATTCAAAGCTGTGGATAAATATGCAGATTGTAGAACGTGATTATGAATTTCTCTTTGTAACAATGGCAGTAATACCTTTTATTTGTTTCTCTTGGTATCACATTTTCATTTATCACATTTTTCAGTGCCAGTTGTAAATAGCCAGCTTAGGTTTTTAACAGAATCTGCTGCCTGCTTGCAGTGACTCTTCGTTTGTGCGGTTGGTTTTAAAGTGTTCCCTGTGGAGTCCTGTTAGTCTGATTCCAGAGTCCCAGGGTTCTGGGTTCTGGGTGTAGACACAGATGTGATGCTTGCATCCCTTCCACAGGCCCGGCCTGCCATGCTGCCCTCTGTCTAAAGACACTCAGACATCACCTTTCAGCTTTGAAAAAGTAAAATTGAGCCATTGTATGCTTTTTTCTTATTAAACATAAAGAGGATGTCTCTTGTTGTTATTAGATATGAGGGTGGTGTGACCAGATCCTCTGCCCTGCCTGTCTGATCACCTCTTCCTGGAATACTCACAGGAGCTGAACACAAATCAGGAGAAATAAGAAAGAATCAAATACTGCATTAGTGGTGTAACACTATTTTTGTGCTGTTCATAGCACAGAAAGGTGCTGTACAAAGGTGCGTAGAAGCGCCTTAGGTCTGGGTTCTGAATAGGGTCTCCTCCCTGCACATGTGCCCTAAATTTTTCCTTGTCTACAGCATGGAGAAAGAAACTCAAATGAGATAGACTCTGCTCTAGGAAGGATGCTGACTAAATTTACCTGCCAGCCACATGAAGCAAGAGGAGGAAAAGAGGATAACAAACTTGGCTCAGACCTGTTTCACCTCTTTTCAGACTTTAGCTCTGTGGGTGGGATTATAGAAGATCTCGAAGTATCAGAACGAAGCATGAAATGGAGATTGTCCTGGTGGTCCTCATAGTGAGAACCACTACTGCCTGAATTTATGGTGCACCTGAATGATATTAGGCCTAGTATCAGGCTCATGGAAGTGCCCAGTGCCCAGTGAACGTTAGGTGTTAATGTTGTCATCATCATCACCACTCCAGTCAAATGGAAATGGGTGGGAAATGAAAAAGAGTTGGACCGGGAATGGGCCTGGCACGGGGAGAAAAGGTAGATGCCCCACCTTTTTTGTCCTCTGTTACCTGATGTGGCTGAATAGTTTAGCTGCCAAGCCCATATCACTCAGGGATCTGACCGTGTGATCAGGAATGGGCCTGCCTCTGCTTCTGGTAGATTTCTCTCAACTGACCGCAGTGAGATAAACATTTGAGAGTTTTTCCTTGCATTTTTGCAAGTTACTGAAATGGTTTGAAAGAAACATACTTTACATAAATCTGAAGCTTTTTTAGCCTTGTCTGCTCCTATTAATCTGCCTTACCCCTGTGTCTCCAGAGGCTTCTCATCCTCTTCTCCAGAGCTTGGCCTTCATTTGGCCTTTAAGTGCCCTGTGTGTTAGTCAGCTTCCCATTATTAAAACACAGCACCTGATGCCCACAGCTTAAGGAAAGGAAGGTTTCACTTAGCTCCTGCTTTCGGAGAGTTAGTCCATGGCAGCCGGCTCCAAAGCAGAAACATCATGGGGGAAGGAAGGGCATGAGAGGGCAGAGTTGCTCATGGCAGCAGGGAAGCAGAGCAAGGGAACAGCACCAGAGAGGAAGGGACCATACACTGTATAGCACTCAGGGTCCCGCCTTATGACACATCCATACACGCCCAGAAACGTGCTTTATAAATCTACTAGACGGTTCTCAGTCTGATGAAGTTGGCAAATCAGAATTAATGGTCACACTCTGGGAGCTCCCAACATCCTTTCCAGTCTTGGTTACTGCTGTGGCAGGGTCTGCTTTTCTCTGGGAACATGCACCAGTGTTCCTTCTCAGAGGAGTGGAATCAGCAGGGGCTTCCCAAGCGGCCCCTCCCTGATCCTTAGGAGAAAGGCAGCACTTCTGTGAAGTTAGGACTGTGAGGGTCACTCCAAGACCTCAGGAAGGAGAGCTCTGCCTCTCCCAAGTCCAGCGCCCGGCTGAGACCCTGGAAAGCCTGCCAGGCCACAAGGAGTCTGCCCTTTGGTAACTCACTGCCGCTCCATGGCATGGGCTCTACTTTCACGCCCCAAAGTGAGCCCTCTCTCAGGCACCAATATACAGAGATGACAAGAGTTTGGGTGGTGTATTTTTGGCTTGGTATGGTTTGTTTTGGTTTGGCTTGGTTTGAGACAGTCTTGCTGTGTAGTTCATGTTGTCCTTGAGGTTATTAGGTATCCCAGGCTGGCCTTTAACTCCTAGTGATCCTCCTGCCCCAGCCTCTGGAGAGCTGGGACTACAGGCAGGCACCACCACACCCAGTTTGCATGGTGTTTTGACAATAGTCTGGCCAAGGATTTAGGAATAAGCTGTGTCACAGGAATACAAAGAGGATTCAGAAGCCCCTTTATTAATACAACTTTAGTGTTGAGAATTTTACCACAAGCATGTCATAGCTTAGGGTAAAGACCAAAGTGGGCTCTTCCCTCGGTACCCATGTAAATCATAGAGGCTCCCTCCCCCAGCTCCATGTACAGTGGTAGAAGAAGAGCATAGAGAAATGGCAAAGGCTGCTGCCTGAGCCCCCCGCCCAGCACCGCACATGGCATGGAGGAGGGAGCAAGGTGAGTGCCCTTCTGCTTTTTCAGGTGTAGAGGCCCACCTACAAGGAAACTGGACAGGGGCTTGGAACTCCTCTCAGGAGGGAGAAGCCAACACTGGAGGGAAGAGGGGCCTATAGTGAACTAATATAGAATGTAAGATTTTTTTGTGAGCTATATAATAAAAAGATAAAAGTATAAAGTAGAAGTTTTTTTTTTTAAAGTAGATGTTTTAAATGTTCTCTTTTATATAAACAGCAACTGCAAAACAGCTTGGTGGAATTTGGAAAACCATGGAAAATAAACCCAGGAGATGGAGCATTTTATGGTCCTAAAGTAAGTACACTGTCCACTTAAAGTAAGAGTAAAATTTAAAAGGAAATAAGTGTTTCTAAGCAAACATCATTTAATTTACAGATTGATATAAAAATCAAGGATGCTATTGGCAGATACCATCAGTGTGCTACAATTCAGCTGGATTTCCAATTGCCTATTAGGTTTAATCTCACATACGTTAGGTGAGTGAATATGATGAATAATGTAGTACTGCTAGCCTATTATTTGTCATCTGTTCATGAACAACACAAAAATATGTGTTAATGAATGTCTAAAATGTATGCTATATAATATATACTTGTTTACCTATGTGTAATCTAGTTGGGGATTTATTTTCTTAGTACATTTCCTGTTGCTTTATCAAAATACTTGAGGCTGGGTACTTTATAAAGGAACAGTGATTTATTTGACTGATTCTGGTGTCTGGAAAATCTAAACATCGTGGCACCAGCTCTGAGGAGTGTCTCCTGGCTGCTTCCTAACACGGCGGAGAGCTTAGAAGTAGCTGCATGTAGCAGGGAGCCAGTGCGTGAACTGGACTTGGGTTACAGCAACCCACTCTTGAGAACTAATGCAGTCCTGTGAGAACTACATTCATCCTTTCTAAAGGGAATGCCCCTGTGAGCTAATCACTTCTCACTGGCCCACCTTGTAAAGGAATTTACTACCTCTTGTTCTAGCGGGAGATCACACTTAGAAAAGAATTACCACCTTCAACACGGCCACACTAAGGTGTGAGGACCAGGCTTCCACGCAGGAACCTGTGGGGAACACACTCAAGCCACAACCAGACTATAGGGACTAACTTGGATTTTCTGAGGACATGGTCTGGTGGAGACAGGAAGAGAAGCAAACACAGGATTAGATATCTGAACAAAGTATCTGTGAGGCAGAGAGAGAAGACTTCTCAAAGAACTGGCACAAGGGCTGTGAGATATTTGCCAAAAAAAAGCAGAGAGAAAGACAGTTTCACTACTACAAAAGACCTTTTTAATTATTAATTTTTTATTTTGTTAGTGCATGTTTGCAGTTCATGCTGTTTCATTATACGCTATGACAAATGACTTATTTCTTGACATACAGTAAAATTGTATGCACATGTGTATGCTTGACATACCATGAACTGTTTCCTCTCTGGGATGCCTGTCTGCCAAGCCACCCTGCCCGGGAGCCAGCCGTTTATAGACTGGACCTTCTACAAACTGAACTAAATAAACCTTTCTTCCCTTAACTTTGGGTGTTGGGTATTTTGCCTCAGCAGTGAGAGAAAACTAAGACAAAGACATTCTAGTAAATGTGTAGTATTTAATTATGTTTTGATTTTGTGTTTAAGTTGCTCATAGTATTAACGTCTTCTGTGTTATTTCCATTTATAAATCCTTTTTTTTTTTTTTTTTGAGACAGGGTCTTGCTATGCAATTCAGGCTGGCCTTGACCTCACTATGTAGCTCAAGCTGGCCTTGAACTCATAGGGATCCTCCTGTCCCCCAGTGATGGGATTATAGATATGCACCACCACTGTGCTAGGCTCAGATCCTCTTTTGATTGTCTGGTCACATCTTTTGCCCATTTTTAAATTAGGTTGTTTTCTTCCCATTAAGTTTTGTGAATTCTTTATGAATTCTAGATACTACTTTGATGGATTTAAGATTCACAAATACTTTCAATCTATAGCTTTCTTTTTCATTTTTCAAAATGTATTAAAATTCCCATTCATCTTGAGTTTTTAATTTCAATCAACTGTATAAAAATTTTTATTTTACAGGTCATGCATTTGGCATTATGTCTGTGAACTATGACAAAGTATGTAGGCTATGGAGATTTTTTTCCCTGTATTTATCTTAACTTTTTTTAATTTTAAGTGTTTATATGTAAGATCTGTTTTACATTATTTTTTGTGTAAGTTGAGAGGTTTAGGTAAGCGTTCATTATTTGCATGCAGATGTCAATTTGTCCTAATAGTATGTGTTAAAGTCATTCTTTTGTTATTGATTTACTTTGATTATTGTCAGAAATCAATGGGACATATTTGTGAGGATTTATTTCTGAATTTTTTCAGTTCTGATTTACTGATCCACTGATTAATCACTCATCGGTGCTATACCATCTTGATTACTGTAGCTTTATAGTAAAGCTTACATTCAATAATGTGACTTCTTTATTCTTCTTTTTCAGAATTGTTTTGCTTTTAATAGATTTATTTAAAAGAATCCTGGTGGGAACCCTGATTAGAATTGCATTAAATCTAGAGATCAGTTTGGTTATCTTAACTATATGAAGTACTCTAATCCATGTCCTTTATTTCCTCAGTTTTTCTAGATTTCAAAAGAAGATTGAATGTAGAAATAGATGTAGATGTAAAATATCTAGATATTTTACTTCTTGGGAGTGATTCTTAAGTGTTGCATTCTTAATTTTTTAAATCCATATGTCCATTGCCACTATAGGAAAATACAGCAGTTTTGTGTGTTGATCTTGTGACCTAGGATTTTGCTGAACTCATTTGTTAGTCTACAAGGGTTTTGGCAGGGAGAGGGGGATTCTGAGGGTTCTCCATGATTGCATAGAAGGATGCCAGGGCAGTTGGGGTGGTTAAACACTTCATTTCTGTTAGCATTGTTTGCTTTCTCTTGCCTTACTATTCTGGCCAGAACTTCCAGTACTATCGAGAATGGGCGCTGTGGCCTTTTTTTCCAGTCCTAGGAGTATTACTATGTGTATACTGGGATCCACAAGTCTGCTGTAGATGTCTTCTATCAAAGAATTTCCCCTGTATTTCTAGTTTTCCAAAAAATTTTTATCAGAAATGTATGTTGAATTTTGTTAAATTTTTTTTCTGTATCAGTTGATATGGCCATGTGATTTTTATTCCTTAGTCAATTAATATAGCAGATTGCATTGATTTAGAGTATTTGAAACAGCCTTGCATTGCTGGGATAAAACCTTCTTGATCATTGTGTCATGTTAGTGTAGCTACTGGATTCAGTGTCCTAGTAGCTTGTAGAGAATATTTGGTGTATTCTATTGGAGTATGTTGTGATAGGAAAATGTATGTTACTGTAAGATACTGATCTGTAGGTCTTTTTCTAGTACCATTTTTGACTGGGTTTAGTGTCTGAGAATGCTGGCCCCATAAAACAAGTTGGAAAGTAGTCTATACTGCTCTGTTTTCTAGAAAGATTACATAGAATTGATTCTGTTTCTTTTTCTTGTGTTTGGTAGAATTTGTCATGGAAATCATCCAGTGCTGTAGGTTTCTTTTTTGGGGAGAAAAGGAAAAAAATATTGGCATATTTCAAATCCAGTCATTTTTGGTAGAATATTTTCCTATTAAGATTCTTGTGATAAATGAACAACCGCTTTTCCATCCAGGGAGGACGTGGAGAAGAAACAGGCCAGCCAAGCAAGTAGGCTGTGTGCATGAAGACCAGCACAGAAGCAGAAACAGTGGGCAGTGGATGGGTCAGAAATGATGGTGATTGGCACGAGGTGGCAGTAGTGGAGGTGAACAAAGTGGAGGTGCTTAGAGTATAATTGGGAGGAAGAACTTAGGGAATTTGTACAGACTTAAGGAAAAGAAGAGAAAAGTATCAGGATTAGCACCATGATCAAGTAAGGGTTTATTTAAGAAAGCAGAGGAAGTTTACCATGGAGATATATTATTGTATTCATTGCATTCAACCTTGCAGAAAAGCATCAGGTAAGTTTAACATTCATTCCTGTGAAGTAGGCAGAAAGAAATTCTTATGATAAGTAGTAACATTTATCAGAAAGCAGCATTAATACCTCAAGGTAGTTTGGAAGAGGTGAATGTGCCTACTGTCTGCTCTTAGCAAAAATGATAGGCAGTGATAATAGTCAGTTATAACTCATTTGAAGTGAGCTTAACACATGAGTCTCTTTTTCTTTTTCTTTTGTGTTTTAGTAGTATCTAACTAGTATGATATTTAGACAAAAATTTCTCATAGGGACATATATTTGGTGCAATAAAATGGAATTTATCTTTCTAGGAAATTTGTGCATAGATTTTTAGAGTGGCTTGCTTCATTACAATTAAAGGTCATAATATACTTTTTTCCACTTTTTTTTCCAAAGGAGAGGAAGTCATTAAATGTGAAGTGTATGTTTTGAGAGTAGCAGGTCTATGAACAGAATTTGACCAGTGACTTCTGAATAAATATCAAGAACATTTTGGAAAATGAGCTTTATGGGGGGGCTAGGGTAGTGGCAGGAACAGGATGTACTGATTGCAAGAGCACATTTTGTAAAGCTGAGAGCCTATATGGGAGCTCATAATACCAGTCTGTACTTGCATAAATTTTCAATGTTCTCTAATGAAAAGTTTTTTAAAATAAATCAATAAGTAACCAAAGTAATCTTTTGTTTGAGGAAACAAAACAACCACCAAACAAACAAATAATGTCAGTGGAGAGGTATTCATAAACACTAAATCTCTAGAGTTAAATATAAGGAAGCTAGGTGTGGTGCTGCATGCCTGTAAGCCCAGCCTGTGGGAGAACTGAGTTCAAGGCCAGCCTGGACTACATAATAAGACCCTGTCTCAAAACTTTAAATGAAATATAAGATGACAACAAAAGTATTTCTTTAAAAAAACTGAAATGCCTGATTTTTATTTTTTAGTAAAGATGGGGATGATAAAAAGAGACCTGTGATCATTCACCGAGCCGTGCTGGGGTCATTAGAAAGGATGATTGCCATTCTCTCAGAACACTATGGAGGAAAATGGTAAGTGATGTGGGAAAGGAAAACTAGATAGCTCTTATTCTTAAAAAATATGTTTATCATGATTAAATTGGTAGGGAAAGTTGGAAGCTCCTGCTTTATATTAGTAAATATCCAAAGAGCAAATAGTTACCACATCAGAAAACAGAAACAAAGAAGGGTAAAGGTAGAGTGGCAAAAGAGTATACTGTTTGCCTTTTGGGGAACTCTGTCATCTCAGAGCATTATCTTTGCACCTATTTTAAGCCCTTTGGAGATCCAGTGGCTGTTCAGTTTCCTGGGTTCTTCCCCTTGCTGTGTCATCATCCCTCTGTGACCCAGTTGTCTACATGTGTGTTTCCCATGGTCACTGACTGAGGAAGAAAATGTGTAAACCTGATCCGTGAATGGCCTGAATAATACACCGGCACAGACTTGGAGAGGACGGCTATAGCAGCACAGCCCATTTAAGGATGACAGCAGGGAATGGAAATGCCCTCCCTTGAGAATATGGAGTGATGCATCTTGCAGTCTTTGCTTGGAAGAAAAACTGGCCAGACTTATGGAGATAAGCTGATGCAGGGCTTTATTTACTGCTTTGGAAACAAGGTCAAAGAATGAGAAGTAATTAGATTGGAAATAATAGGTGACAGGTTTGGGGAGGAGAAATGTGTCTAATTGCTCACAGTGGACCACAATAGTATTGTATTAGTTAACTTTCCCATTATTGAGACATAACACTTGACACCTACATGTAGAAAGAGGTCTAATTTGGCTCACTGCTTAGGGAATACTGTCTGTGGCAGGCTGGCTTCAAGGCAGAAGCATCATGGTAGGAGCACATGGTGGAGGAAACTGTTCACTGCATGCAGTCAGGAAACAGAAGGGAGAAACTAGGAGGTGTTAAGGTTTGTGTCTGGATGGCCCCAAGCCTCATGCAGTCATGGAGGAGGCTGTATGTAGCATTTGTGATTGGTTCATTGTCTAGTGCTGGGATTGGCAGTGAGTGCTGCCCAGTGGTGGGTAACTGGCTTACAATATAAGGGAGAAAAGGAGATATGCTTTCCCCTTTTGCCCTTTTGCTTTTGTCACTTGTGGCCATCATGAACAATTGTCCCTTAGCCAGACCACCCAGCCTTGGAGCCATTTGAGTATGGACTGAAACATCCAAAAACTGTAAGCTAAATAAATCTTTCCTTCCTTCACTTGGGTATCAAGTATTTTGTCTCAACAACAAGAGAAAAGTAACCAAGACAAGGGACAAGAATATACCCTCCCAGGTTATGCCCCCAGTGACTTACCTCCAACCAGACCCTGCCCTCTAACAGCACATTTAGCCATGAACTCATCAAGTGGCTTAAGCGCTGATGAGCACAGATAGAATCCCCACCTCTGAATATGAGACTTTAGGGAATGTTTTATACCTGAACCATCAAAATGGTATTGCCTATTGAAGGCCCTTATTGTTAAACAGATTTTTACTGTTCAGGTACAACAGAGCCACTACTGATGGCTCAGTGGTTCCTGAATAAAGTGACCACAAGGGGACATGCATTGGCTCCCCAACATAGAAGTTCCCTCACCAGGTTCCATCACTGTATCCCTCCTCTGTAAGGCATTGTGCCAACATTACTGGACGAACCACTGTCCTGGTGCACTCAGAAACAAATGGCCTCACTGGCAGACAGATGACACACCCTGTGATGGTGCATCTTACAATTAAGAAATTGACGTAGCATCGGTTCATGCAGTTTGGTTCTCTCTTCAGGATCTACTGCTCCCACTGCTGCTGTTGCTAGGCACAGGATCTGTAGTGCCTGCTCTGCACCCTGGCCTGGGTACCACGGCTTAGGTCATTGTCACAGATTCCTCCCCAACTCTATGTCTTTGTATTACTCTTGTCAGAATGGTTCCTCTGCCTATGTGCCACTCTGTCTATCCCAAGGCAGCATGCCATACTTGTACATCTGACTGGCAGAATCTGGCATCCATGCATTTATTCTAGCACTCACATACAGAAGCAAATTTCCAAGCAGTAAACATATAATGGAAAATTTTCCAAACTGAGGCTCTTCCAAGTGTCCTGGGTGGGAAGAGAGTCTGCAAATGTCCCTAATCATTTATCATCTTGAAAATATACTGTGGTATCAAGTAACATCTAAGCTATTACAGTTACATAGAAGCTAAAAGTAAAAGGACAAAGATGCATGCTACCTAAGAGAGTTAGTTAGCATTCCCACTGCTGGGTCATGGCCCACAACTTGAGGAGTGGTTTCTTTGTCTCTAGTTTTAAAGGATTCAGTCCATGGTCAGCTGGTCCCGTGGCAGGAACTTCATGGTGTAAGGGCATGGCTGCTTAGTTCATGGTATCCAGGAACAGAGCAGAAGAACAATCCCAGAGAGAAGGGTAAGGGATCAGATATGGCCCTCAAGGTCATGTCTTTATGACCCACTAAGACATACCCAGAGGTGAGCTGTCCAATCCCCTGGGCAGATCCCAAGCCATTCAGGTTGACAATCCACCTTATCCATTGTACTGAGTGTGAGATAACATGTTTATATTCTTTTCACTTGACTGTGTTTTCTTTTTTCTTTCTTTTCTTTCTTTTTTTTTTTGTGCTGGGGATTGAACTCATGACCTTGTGCTTGCAAGGTAGGTGCTTATGCCACTGAGCTAAATCCCCAGCCCTACTATGTTTTAAATAACTTAGCACATGTAAGAGTGGTGGTGTCGTACCCTAGATCGGTATTGGTGAATGTCACAAAAATCTAAAGAGCATTTGCGGAATCAGGAGGTGCAGTGGGAGACAGAAGATGTGCCAGTGCATGGAGTGGACTATCCTTTTTTAAGGGACTCTGGGATACTCCCCACATTTCATGCATCAAGTTTTTATGTACCTGCCAGGCTCTAAGGGGATATGTCTCCAAGAACCCAAAGATCAAAATATAGCTCTCTGGGGGTAAAGCTGGAGCTAAAAAGGAAACATTTGCTTTTCATTTTATACTATGTGTAGTATACTCTGTATAGTACTGTGTTTTATCTTGCTTATCATATATTATTTTGTTTTAAAATTTAATAAAAAGATATAAATACATATTCATAAAGTACTGTTTGAGAATAGTCCCCATTTTATTCCCTCCAACCTTAAAACTCAATTTTCACTGTGATGAAGAAAATGGCAAATGTGTCCTATATCAAATGTCCCTCCAAGTAACTCTTTATATGTTTTGGATACATTATATAATCACAGTTTCATATATAGTTGTGAGAAACAATACAAAGCAAGCCATGTGAGGCCCAGGAAGAGAAAAGTCAGATAGCACCTGCTATGAGCCAACCCCAGTCCTCCTTGCCCCAAGCACCCAGCTGGTTTGGCTGGTTCAGCTGGAGGACAGGCTGAGTTGATTGCAGCTGAGGAGCAAAAAGCAACTGAGTGCTTGTATTGCTTGGTCCTGGGGCCAACGGTCTGAGCGTCTGTAGGGAGCAAACAGTATGCAGTATAGCAAATATGGAGGATTTCCTTCTACATTATTTTTGAAATCCGATACTGTTCTTATTGTTTTGTTTTGTTACAATTAATCGTTTTGCTTTATTCAGTATTCTGTTTTGTTTTGATTTTGCTGTATCTGATGAAATGGACAACTATTGTGAAGCTAACAAGATAAACTATGGTATCTATTGTTGTTTTCCTATTTTCCTGCTTCGAAGTTCTGTGCCAATTTCAATGCTTTGTTTTGATTGGATTTATTGTTTTGTTTTGTTGGGTTTTATTATCTTTAAAATAAAATTAAAAGAAGAAAAGAAATAATACAGAGGGGATCAAACTAAACTTATCTCAGTTTTCCCCAATAGTAAGATCTTGCAGAATTATATAAAGTACCACAGCTGGGAAATAATGTGATTAGCCACCTCTGCTCAGATCTCACTAGTTTCACCAGTTTGCACATACTTGTGTGGATTTAGTTCTGCAAAGTTTTATCACATGCATATTGGGTAACTGCCACCTTTCAAGATGTGAACTGTTACCTGCATTGTCCCGCATGCTGTCCTTTATTGGCACACAGGCTCTGTGGCACTCCTGCCCACTAATGTAGCAACTGTGAATCTGTCCCTTGTCTCTGTAATCCTGTCATAAGTGTTACATAAATGGAATTATGGTATACAGCATTTGAAATGAGCTTTTTTCATTTACCGAAGTTCCCTTGAGAACCATCTTTATTAGGTGTGTGTGTGTGTGTGTGTGTGTGTGTGTATTGGGGTATTGGGGATTGCACCTGGGGCACTCTACCACTGAGCTGTACTCACAGCTTTTTATTTTTTATTTTGAGACAGGGCCTTGTTATGTTGCTCAGGCAGGGTTCAAACTTGAGATCCTTCTGCCTCTGTCTCTGGAGTGGCTGGAATTACAGGCACTGTGCCTAATAAGTGGTTCATTTTGATTGCTGATGATACCACACTGTGGCCATTCATCTGCAGTAGGAAATTTGGTGTCTTCTATCTCGGCCATTATAAATAAAGCTTTTGTGGATACTGGTGTACAGCATCTGTGTTACCCAAGTCTGCATCTCTAGGATAAATGCTAAGGAGGTGAATTCGTGGTTACTCTTCCATATGTGCTCCAGGCTTCCCTCTCTTCCTGAAGGACTGCAAACTGCTCCTTTTGTTTACTGCCTTTTAGCTCATAAAATAGTTTGTTTTGCTTCCACACCATTCTACTTAAACTACTGTCTTATAATGTCTTTTAAAAAAAGATAATCTTTGGTTGTTTTTTGATCCCATAATAAGTGCTCATGTTGAAATGACTTTGAAAATGCATGTTTTGCATATTTTTCAGGCCTTTCTGGCTGTCTCCACGTCAGGTAATGGTCATCCCCGTGGGGCCAACTTGGGAAAAGTATGCACTTCAGGTAAAATCAAATATATTTATATAACTTTATTCTACTATGTAGGTCATTGACTCGGAATGTCCCTCATGCTTTTTTAAAAATCATTATTGTTATTTTATTTTATTTTATTTTATTTTGGTGTTTTTGAGACAGGGTCTCACTATGTAGTCCAGACTGACCTTGAACCTATAGCAATCCTCCTGCCTCAGCCTCCCTAGTGCTAGGATTACATGCTTATGCCCGCATTTCTGCTTTTAAATACTGCATAACTGAAACATTAGTTTAACAATTTGTTTTCAGTAATTGAGAATAGCCTGTGAATATGACTATGTAGCTATATCAGAATTACTTTATTTCATAATGCTTTGAAGAAATTGGTGTGTTATTTTGCTTTTTGTTGAAATAGGATCTCACTGTGTAGTTCAGGGTCGTCTTGAGCTCACTGCACAGCCCAGGCTGGCCTCAAACTCATGGAAATCCAAATCCTCCTGTGTCAGCCTCCTGAGTGCTAGGATTATAGGCATGTCCCCCCTGGGCAAGAAATTGGTATTTTGAAACATGTGTCTTAGTTACTTTTCTTGTGATTGAAACAAAGTACCCAACACTCAAAGTTAAAGGAGGAAAAGTTTATATAGCTCACAATTTATAGTTTCAGTTTATAGTCAGCTGGCACCAAGGCAGGATGGCATGCGGAGGGGCACCACAGAGGAGAAACAGTTCATGGTGGGCAGAAGACAGCAAAGTAGTGAAGAAGATACAAGCTCTTTCTGTCCCTTATACCCTCTCCAGCACTCTTGCCCAGGGAGGGGCCGCCTTGATCCCAGCACCACATACCTTAGATCTGTCTGCCTCATATGACCACATGACCACATGAGTCGGGGGGACCATTAGACACAAGCCATTACATCATGATTAAAGTATTATTTTCACATGAAGGAAAACTATCCTGTTACCTGTTACTGCATAACAAATTACTCTAAAATTTAGAATTAAAGCAATAATAAATAAATATCTCACAATTTCTGCAAGTCAGGAATCTGGGAGTAGCTTAGTGAGTTGATCCTGATGCAGTGTCTCCTTAGGCTGCAGTCAGCTGCCAGCATTCTGCAAAGGCCCTGGGGGCTCCATCACACGCACCTCCACTCCTCCCCACGTGGGCTCCCTGCTAGGCTGCCTGAATGTCCTCACTACCCCGCCACTGGCTTCCCCGAGTAAGTGATGTGGAGAAATGGAGGCTGTGGTCTCGTGCCATCTCAGCAATGGTACCCATCACTTCTGCCCTGTGCGGTGGGTCAGATCACCTCTGGTACGAGGTGGAGGGAGCAACGCAGGGCTGTGAATACCAGGAGATGGGGAGCAATGGGGGCTGTCCTGAGCCTGGCTACCATAAATAATGTAATAATAGAAGTATTCCATTTCTTCTAGGTATCCAGTGAATTTTTTGAAGAAGGATTTATGGCTGACACTGATTTAGATGACAGTTGTACACTAAACAAGAAAATACGAAATGCACAGCTGGCTCAATATAATTTTATTTTAGGTAATTTAATATCAATTTTTTTTTCAAAGGTTTATTTTTTGGCTTTAATTCCAAAAAAGCAAAATAAGTAACTACTTGATAATCAGAATCTGACCGCTAAGTACTTACAAGGACAAGTCATGGGTTAGCTGTTCTTCAGTGTCCTTTGTATTTGCAGGAAGAAAAGCTATACAATTTCATAAGAATCCTGTGGTGTGGTATTACAACAGTTAACATCTCAAACTAAAGCGAAAACGATCTGAAAATAATCCCTGCAGTAGAATTATATTCCTTATGGCTCAGTCATATGGCAGGCCTGAAATACTTTCCCTTGCTTTTCAGGTTTATTAGAGATCTTGGGGATTAAACAAATGAGTAAGATTCCACATTTAAAGTGATCGAAAGGAAAAAATAAATGAAAATGTAAAATGTCCCAGGGACACGAGTCACTGGCTGCAGATCCTTGCTGTAACGGGCCATTGAAAGCACATCTGAGTGTGCATGGACTGCTGTCAACATCTGCTCTCTGATAATGTGTACTACTTTGTAGTACAGACTGATGTTTCAGTCAGGCCTGTTGTAGTGACAAAAATCTCAAGTTAGCTTAGACAAAAAATTTACTAGAAAGGTATTGGAGGCTCCCTGAAAGGTAGGGTTAAATAGCCAGATCCTTGGAAGAGGAACTACCAAGAGCTTACAAGAACCATTTCTCCACAATTCTGGTTGTTGTTTTGCTCTTGTCCTTTACACTTTTCTTGAATATTCACCTCATTGCATTTATCTGTGAACCAGTTTCTTCCTCTGCAACAAACATGGCTGCAGAGTCTTGGATCATCTTACAGTACACATCACTAGAGAGAACAAGTTGTTTTTCCCTGCATTCCAGAAAGTTCTGGTTGGCTGGCTGGCATGCATGTAATGTCCATCCATCTTTTGACTTCTCAGCTATGACAGTGGAGCCACACGAGTGTCTGTAAGAGTTCTCTGCTCCCTTTGTGCCCCAAGACAATACTACCGTCCCCTCAAGAGTGCAGTGCAGAGACTGGCTTAGAAGTCATTCTTTCTCAAGACTTAATCCTCAGAGGGTCATTAGATATTCAGTGACTACTATTGAGAACTCAGGCATGTGTCAGGCAACT
Source organism: Hydrochoerus hydrochaeris (assembly GCA_004027455.1). NCBI lineage: Eukaryota > Metazoa > Chordata > Mammalia > Rodentia > Hydrochaeridae > Hydrochoerus > Hydrochoerus hydrochaeris. The sequence goes on along the minus strand of PVLA01002736.1, from coordinate 18,438 downwards.
GTTGACTTAGTGGTTAGTCACTGGTTTAAAATATCTTTTTTTTTTTTTTGTCTTTCTGTAGTGGTTGGAGAAAAGGAAAAGATAAATAATGCTGTAAATGTTCGAACAAGAGACAATAAAATTCATGGAGAGATTTCAGTAACTTCTGTCATCGATAAATTGAAGAATCTCAAGAATTCACGCACACTAAATGCTGAGGAAGAGTTTTAAAGACCTTCTACTTCTTGTTTTGACCTTTGAAAAATGCATTTTCCTTTAACAGTTAATGTGTTAATACTTCTAAAGCTTTGGACCCACTGATGGGTTCACTTATGGGGTCAGTTGAAAAAGGAACAATGAATAAGTAGCTGATATATACAATATTTAATTCATTAATGCGTTCTGGCAATGATAAAAGAAGCAACTTTGGACATTTTCAAATGAACAATATCTTCAGCGACCTCAGTGGTGAAATGTTACTCACTGAAAGAAGGAAACATTTGGAAATGAAAATTATGAAAAGTTATTGCTAAGATTCATGATTTTCAAAAAAATAGCCTTCAGGGCTGGAGATGTAGCTAGGGGTAGAGCACTTACCTAGAACAGCTGAGGCCCTGGGTTCAATCCCCAGCAGTAAAAAAAAAAAAAAAAATTCAAATAAAAGTCTTCAAATCTGTTTTGAATATGGAGAAAAACCCTTTTTTCCCCAGTAATATTATATCTCAGGTACTTTTATGGCTGTTGATTACCAAAGTTAACACAGAAACTTTATCTCCCAAATTGCAGTCATTAATTTGTTTTAATTAAGCAGCAACTGTAACAAACAACTAGGGCTAAATACTGGGTTACTGACAAAGGACTCTGAACCTTAAAAGAAACTCATTGTTATGGGATCTTTTATTTGCACTGTAGAGTTGCAGTTTTAACGCTCTAATTCTTAATTCATCTTTAGAAAAAGTAAATTTCCAAAATAAAATGCAAATGGTGTTTCCACTGTTTCAGTCATGGCCTTATAGAGTTAAATTATCTTTTTTGAAGGGATAGCCTTTCACCAATTTATAGACTCAGATGATTACTGATTTTAACTGGAAGTATGTTACTTGCTCAGAATACAATTAAAATGGCTTTAGGCAAATAGAGAATTTAGTTAGCAAGAAATATTTATTTAATATTTGGCAAGGTGCTGCAGAATTTAAATCCAAGAAACATCCCTTTTCAGCATATTGTTTCTTGGGGGGATGTGAACAAATGGCACCCAAAGTGTCATTATCAAACCTGTGTAGTAGCATAAAGTGCACATCGTGATAGATTTTAAAGCTAACGTTTATCCAGGGCTTATTCTGCACAAGCACCAGTCCATATATTTTTTCATTCATCAAGCATGCAAACGAGGGCGTGGGGAATCTGAAGACCTCCAAAGTAAATGATCTTGGGGCAAATAGGTGGGGAGAGCCAAGCATGTTAAGCGCACCCCGCAAAGTGCGCTGGGATGTGAACGGGCGGGCTCTCTCCAGAGGGCTGTGTGTGGACACGCCCTTCACGTGAAAACCCCACACCCGGAGTCGCGGGCCCTCCGACCCGGGCTGTCCTGCCTTTCTCATCGCGGAGTTGGCCAGGGTGACATCTAAGGCTGGCTGAGAGCCTGGATCCGGGTGGGGTAAGTCCCTCGGCCTCCTGTAGCCAGGGGCTGCTTTTTCTGCTGCACTGAGGCTGTTTACCTAATCTGTAGTCAGGACTGTCCCGGGACAGTGGAGTCTCCATTACTGGGCAACCGCTTGCCCCCAGGTAAACAGGAAACAAGGGCAAATAAAAAGTTCAATGCAGGGCTAAGGTCGCCCTGCAGTCCGGTGACGCCAGCTCGGTGTACTAACCTGGCTGATTGCACTTAAAGGGTTATGGTTATCCAGATTTTGAGATTCCTTAAAATTACACCCTCAACCTTAAAACCTCTGTATCTCAGTCCCCTCTGTAGATACTCGCTGATATTCACTCGATGTCAGCTGCCTGTCGGTAGAGGAATAAAATCTGATCTTCTGCGTAGCTTCAGCCTCGGGGTGGCTCCTCACGCGCCGTTAGTAGGAATACAAAGTGAAATGTGATCCTGTCATCAGAACCTTCACACTGGACCCCACAAGAAGAAGCCATCTCCAAACTCTTAACACCCGCCACATGCAAGGATGGCACCTTCCCAAACTTGCCCGCCTCTGCTGTTGGTCGCTGTTAGTGAATTTTAGTCCCCGGGTGGTCCTTTCCCAGGCTTCACAAGTGGAAAGTGGAGGGCGTATGGGGTCAGAGCAAGCTCACAGTCCCGGGGCTCCACTGCCACGCCGTTACTCCGGGCGGAAGAGAGGATCCGCAAGGGACTTGGAGGGGTTCGGGGGCTGGTGGGGGCAGGCGGTGATCTGCAAAGACAGACCCCCCCCACGGCCGCATTGCGCCTGCGCCAGGCTCCCCAGGCCACGCCCCGGAAGTGCACGCCAGCAACATGGCGGCTGCAGCGGGTTCGTTGCGGACCCTCTGCAGCCTGTGCCGGTTGCTTCTCTTCCTCTCCCAGCTCTACATTTTGTCGGGTGGTGGTGAGTTTAAGGCCGGGGGCTTCCGACAGCTTGGTGGTAGGAGGGTTCCCGGAGTCGTAGGAAGCGTCTGCGCCGAGCCGGGAGCTGACGGTGGCGGCGCAGAAGGAAGCAAACGCTCGGGGTTTGCCCGGGCGGCGGAACTGGACCTGGTACCTCCCTTCGGTTCCCAGTTGCCCGCAGAGTGGAACCAGTGTCGGCCCTGTCGGCGTTTCGCCGTCTTAGCTTCCTGTCTTTTGCTGTCAAGCCTGGGGTCGTCGTGAGGGTCGTGGCGTAGTGTGGTCTTGCCTGTTAGCCGCGCAGCCAGAGTTTGCCTACCGGCTGGCGCGGTCCTCTAACTGCGTGTCCTTTCCTTTAGAGCACTCGCAACCGCTGACCCAGGCAGTGAAGGATCCAGGCCCAACACGAGCATTCACTGTGCTTCCCAGGGCAGCAGGTACTGGACATTATCTGTTCTAGCAAATGTGCATGTTTATCTCGTTTCTGTTTTTGCTAAGAATTTTCTTTTAGTATATAAAGTTACTTCCTATTTGACTGTTGATGTGTTGTATTTTAGGTTATGTGAATTAAGGGCAGGTAACAGCCATGTTCAATTTTGGCATTTGGGTACGCTTTAACATCCCTGCCTCATACGCTCCATTTGTCTCCCTGTTTCTATCGTTTTCCCACTTACTCCATCAAGAGATCCGTTAATCAGTGCTGCTTTGCCTTCAGAAAATTTCTTATAAATGGACCCTCGAGTTAGGAATCGCCTGGCATAATCCTGAACAGTTTGGATTATGACGAGAATTTTAGTTTTGACTTAGCACTGGAGTCTTGAGTTGTGACCAGAATGCCAGCTGGCCGCTTGTGCTTCCAGATGGTCTCAGATACAGATTTAACTCATAAAGAGTTGTGGAAGGCGTATGGCAACATGCTTGATTGTATGGGGTTGAGAAATCCTGTGCAGTATGACTCTAAGGACACTGAGATCTGCTGTACATGGGAGAGAGACTTTGAGGGCTGTCCAGAGGGGCCTGAGTCTTAAGCTGACAATCTGAGTTACAACCAGCCCTCAGAAACACATAGTAAGTCAAGAGCCCCTTATTTCTAGAACTTTCCTGATTCTGAAGACTCTGACACCACCGTGTGAAGTGCGAGGATGACTGATAGACACTTGGTGTCTAGGTCTGAGAGTGCTAATGGGAGATTAAAAAAATTAGCACCCTTGTTGGTCTTTGTTTCTTTAAGGCAGTAAGGTTAGTGTGGCTGCCTAAAGCCATCTCAGCTTTGGGAGTCTTCTTGTGTCTTGCTTCAGCCTTATACCAATAATAATAGAAAAGAAAGTGGTGTTTTGTAAGCTTGACCACTGAATACAACAGAGTTAAGAAGGGCCCGGTTGTTTGTTTGTTTGTTTGTTTATTTATTTATTTATTTATTTTGATAATGAGAATAGAACTCAGGACCTCACTTGCCAGGCAGGCATCGTGCCTCTGAGCTGTATCCCTGGACCAGAAGGATCTGTTTTAAAGGGGTATTAGTGTGTTTTAGTAAATGGAAACTTGGGCTCTTTAGGGTCATCCCTTTACAGTTCCATTGTTTCAGCCAGTCAGTTCTGTCAGAGATATTTTATTTATTCTTATTTGGATGTAAAAGACAGTGGCATGCTTAAATTTAAAGCACATAGTTTTCAGAGAAAGCATAAAAATGCTAGGTTTTTTTTTTTTTTAAGCCTGTCTTCTCATTAATACTTGCAGTTTTTATCCTCTCAACTAACAAAAATATACTGCATATCTGGCTGGCTTGGCTGGAGTAAAAGTTCAGACTTACTAAACAAATTGTTAAAATAGGGAGTTTTTGAATTTTGGTAGCATATAACCGTAAATTAGCAGACTGTGGCCTATGGAAGTACCCGTGTGGAGTAATGGAAGTACCAGAGATCGTTTTCTAGGATTGGTGCAGACGGTGTCAGTGGCCTCATTTCCCAGTCAGTGCATTTGTGACAAGAGCATTGGACTGGAAATGGAGGCACTCCAGGTTCGCCAGACTCGTTGTGAAATTTTGTACAAACCCTGTCATGTCTAAGTTTTTCATCTTATAAATGGTAGGTCTTTTGAGCTCCTAACTTGTACCCAACATTTTCTAGACCTTATTTGTACATGAGCACCTTTAGTTTTCATGACCACTTGCAAGACAGGAATGAAATACTTTTTACCAGTATTTTGGTCACAGGGCACAGAGTTGGCTGGTGTCAGACTCTGCTTTAATTGTAGCTACCTCTGCTTCTGACTTCAACTCTGCTTTTTGCATTCCAGCACAACACACGGTCTCACTGACAATGGTCATCTCTTCCCCTTGGAAAATTGTTCTTCCTGTTATTTTGATTAGTATTAAAAAATAAGCTACTGTCTCACCTCTCACAGAAAGTACTGAAGTCCCACCTTATATGATGAAGTGTCCAAGCAATGGTTTGTGTAGCAGACTCCCTGCAGACTGTATAGACTGTGCCACCAATTTCTCCTGTGTCTATGGGAAGCCTGTCACTTTTGATTGTACGGTGAAGCCTTCTGTTACCTGTGTTGTAAGTACTATGGCTTACTTCCTCTGATTCAGTGCATTGAAATCTCAAGTTAAAAGTGTAGTTTGGGGAGTGGGATGTAGCTCAGTGGTGAATGCAGCAAAGTACCCTGTGTTCAAACCATAGCACTGCAAAAAAAAAAAAAAAATGCAGCTTAGACTGCTGTTGTAGACAAGCTTCTGAAATAATTTTCATAACTACCTCGTAAAACATAAAGCAAAATAAATTTGAATATCCTGCATTCCTTTTCACATCAGATTGCTTCTATTCCAATTATGGAAATTGACAAGCCCCGCTGGTGTGGGCTGCATATGTGTGTGACAGAAATGTTGCTTTGTAGAAGTTGGAGATTGAGTTTACCAACATGCTTGAGGCAGGTATCCTTCCTCCCGGTGGGCTCAGAGTTCTTAGTAGTGAGGGATGGAGTACAGAGGGGCTAGTAAAGTCTTCATACCAGGAATGAGTCTGTGACAGGGTCAGTCTTCTCAGTGGTGGGAGGATTGGTTCAGCGAATGCTGGAATGCCTGGGCAGCTCTCTGGAAAAATTTAAGTGAATCTCTGTCATGTATAGAATAAACCTCAGGTAAATGTGTAGTTGGAAGGAACAGATGATTGCCTTTGTTGAGTGTTGCTGAGCTGCGTTTTGAGAGGAGCGTCCCAGTTCCCCAACCCCAGCCTGAGGCCTCTGAGCACAGTGCATACCTTACTTCCAAGTTCCAAATCTTTCCTGCCATCTCCTGCAGTCCACACCCGTGGCTTGTTACTGCCGCTCCCATCTCTTGGAGCACTTGGCAGCCCAAATGAGAACAGTCACCTAATGTGTAGGGATTCTAGCTGTACTTGTCACATGGTTTTTCCAAGCCCTAAGGTGCTAGACAGAGCTAGAGAAGGTTGCTGGTGGTGCTGGAGAATTGGAAGTCAGAAGCGAGGTAGTGTGCTGTGCTTCGAGAAGTGTCATGCTGGGTCAGGGAGCCCGGGTTCACCTCCTGATTGTCAGTTCAGGGACCTTCAACAGGTGCGTGCTTCTGTTCCTTCTAGCTGTGTGACTGTGGCTTACAATTTTTCCCTTTTTTCTACAGAAGTATGCATCCTCATTATAAGAAAGTAACCTAAGCAAAAAGAAAGTTACTACCCTGAAATAACTTTTGCTATTTTAAATGTGAGTTTGTGTAGATTTTTTCATAAGTGAGCAGTATGTATTTGAGTATATATTTTTATAATTATAGATCATGCTATATATATATATTTGTTTTACATACATACTGTTTAGTACCTGTTTTTCTGCCACTTACTACTCGATTCTAAATATGTTTTAGAAATTCTGTGCCATATGACTATTTGGTCTTACTGACATAATGACAAATACCATACTATGATTGATGAACTCTACGCCCTTTGGTGCATAGGATCAAGACTTCAAATCCCAAAAGAACTTCGTCATCAACATGACTTGCAGGTTTTGCTGGCAGCTTCCCGAAACAGATTATGAATGCACCAATTCCACCAGCTGCATGACGGTTTCCTGTCCCCGGCAGCGGTATAGGGCCAACTGCACAGTGCGGGACCACATTCATTGCTTGGGTAAGTCGGAGTTAAAGAAGTTTGTGAGAAAAATACTTTTTTCCAAGTTTAGTGAAGGGACCTTAACCAGAAACTTTAAATTAAAATTCTAGTGAAAAATGTCAACAGTTTTTTAAATGTGATACGCCTCATTAATGAATTCAGTGGACTAAAATAAAATGTCCAGAGAATATCCACTTCCCTTATCTTAGTAAATATAATATTGATAAAACAGGGAAGGCTATCTACGGTCTAAAAGAGTAATTGGATTTTACTCAAGTTATGACCGGTACAGTAGTAATACCATTGCAACTAGCTAAGTGTTTTGTTTTCACCCACTTGCTCTACCTCTTCCCAGGTAATTAACCTTTTAGATTTTAGCCTCTACTTTCTCTTTAAATTTTTTCTTAATTATAAGATAAGCTTTGGTACTAATAAGTTGTGTTTGTAAGAGAATATCCTGTGATGCACCGTTCACTGGTGCAAGTCTTAAAACTGGTTAAAACAGCATCAGGTGTGGTCTAAGATGACTTTCCTTTCAGCTTATGGCTCTGAGACTTGTCCTTGGAACTTTCCAGTTTATTATTTTTACTTCTGTAGGATTTTTAGCTCTTGCAGATACTGTTAAAACTTCTGTACCTAGCTCGTGGTTGGATGTGTGCAGGAGTATGTCTAGCATGTACTCTCCCACAGGTCTTGTTTTCCAGAATGGTCTTAATAATTTACATTTCCACCAGCAGTAATACATAACTTTTGTCATACCTCATATCTTTATCTTTTTATTGAAGATTTCTGAGATTTTTATACATTTGATATAACTGTAGATGTTCCTAAAAGTTTTCCCCAAATTTTAATTTTTCCTCTCCACTTTGGAGATTTTTTGATGATGAATGGAACTTTTATTTTTTTTTTTTTATTTATTTTCAAGGTAGTAAAATACAACAGAACAAGACCGAACAAAGCCAACTGACACAGTGTAGTGAAATTGGTATAGAACTTCACAGCAGGTTACCAGGATAACGGTAATAGGTACCATAGTATATCTCGTTTTCTTCACAATTGTTGTTCTTTCAATCATGTATAGCAAAATCAAAGGAAATACAAAACATTATAGAACTGATCAAAACAGAATATTGAATAAAGCAATACCATTAATCAGAACAAAGCAAAACAGTAAATAAAAATAATTACCTTCAAAGAGACAGTAGAAGGAAATCCCCCTTATTTGCTATATTGCATATAGTCAGCCTTGCAAGAAATGCTCAGATCTCTGGCTCCCACTTGCTAATGGGGGTGGGGGTGGAGTAATCAATATTTGAGTCTCAGCCCGGGATAGGTTCACAGCCTCTTACCAGGGTGGCGAGCTGGCTGCTTGGTTTCCCAGTTCCCACGAGTGGAACTTTTAAAATAAAATTAGCTTAAGTTATTAGTCTTTTTATAGTTAATATTTGTTGTTAAGTCTTTTCCAGCCCAGATTTATAAAAATAATTTGCTGCATTTTCTTTTAAAAGTTACAAGTTTGGCCTTTTACATTTAAGTTTGTAATCCACCTGGAATTTGTTTTGGTAGTGTGAGATAGATTCAACTTTATTTTTCTTCCCGTGTGGGTAAGCCAGTTGTTGCAATCCATCTGTGTGTGACCTTTGTGATAGGCAAGGTGTTTTGTGTGTGGTTCTGGTTCTGGATGCAGTCTTCCTACTGGGTGACTAATCTGTCTCAGCACCAGACTGTCCTATACACTCTTAACTTCACCAAGTCTTAATATCTGGTAAGTCATTTTGCATCCTTCAGACTATAACCCTAACTTGCCTGACTTAAATATTAAGTCTGTGTTAAGGACTTTGTGCTTATCAACTGTCATAAATGTTGCTTACTGTAGAGAGATGTAACCTTTTAGGTGCTAAATTACGAAGCCATTAGTTAAGTCTCTATGACCGTGTTTTGGTGTCCATTTCTATGCATAGGATTTCTTTTTCTTTTTTTATAAGGTAACCGTACTTTTCACAAAATGCTGTACTGCAACTGGACTGGAGGCTACAAGTGGTCGACTGCTCTGGCTCTAAGGTAAGCTTTGGTCCTAAGAAGTTAAAAATGTCATTTAGATTTCTACGAGGTTTTCCACATGTTGCACTCAGCCAGAATTAGCCTTCACTCAGATCCTACCGTGTGTTAGACTAGGAAACATGGCTCAGCAGGTTGGATGGCCAGGCCAGTCCCTTGTGGGGTTTAACCCAGGTGTGTTAGCTGTGCTCCCCTGGTGTCTTTGTGTGCTAGAGATGACGCACACAGGTCGCTGTTGCAGAGTGTTGGAACCAGAAGGATTTCCCGTCCTGAGTCTACATAAACTGGCAAATTACGGTTAACTAGTTAAAGTGTATAGGTTTATAATTGTATATTTTAAATTTTAAGTAACTTTCTTCTTTTAAAAAAGTGCTCAGTATCAAAGCTGGAAAAATAAATAAAAATATTTAAATTACCTCTAAGTTTGCCATCCTGACAATTATGGAACTATAACTCTTATATGAAAATGTACATGTAATGTTAAACTTCTCAATAGTTCTAAAAAGAAATGTATCAGTCCTTCCACTAAAGAGAGTGGCAGGCGGGACCCTGGTTAAATGGTTAATTAGAAAGTTAGACTGTCTACATCTGAAGTCCTGAGACCCTGCCTGGTGCCTGCACTTCTGCAGTGTGTGAGGTAGGGTGGGGTTTCTCAGCCCTCTCACTGTTGACGTTCGGGCCAGATTCTTGCCGTGGGCTTAGCCTGTCCTATACGGAGGCCAGTGCTGAGCAGATGTCAGCAACTTCTCCCACCCTCATCTGCAACCACAGCGTGTCTCCAGACGCGGGCAGCATAGGAGACAAATAGCCCCCTGTTGGGATCCACTGCCCTTGGGTTTTTGCTGGAGAAAGAAGAGTCCTGTCTGGCCAGCAGGTGTAACTGGAAAGTAAAAGACGAATCTAAGGCAGAAATTCGATACCACAAAATAACATTTGCTAACTGGGCATATATGGTCTTGGTCTGCAGTAGTGCAATTAAAACTAACAATTGACTTTAAAAAAAAAACAAAAAACTTCATTCAGAATAATTTTAGAAGAGTTAAAAGAACGGTGGAAAGCTCCTCTACACCCCTCACCCGGAGTCCCCCACTTTGTTACTGTCTTCTATTATTATGGCACATTTGATAACCGACTTAAGAATTAAGAGCAGGTTCCTTCTCAGAGGTCACCATAGTTTCTTTCTAAGTGTTCTCTGTAAAGGAAATAATGTCTGGAGTTTTGCTGCGAAGTACATGTTTCCCACTGCATTTGGGGTGTCGGTTTCCAGGCCCACCTGGCTGTTCACTGGGGCCGTGGCTGCATGGAACCTGCACATGGCCTCTTGCAGACATGTTGTTCAGTCGTCTCTGGGTGACTTACAGTACACGGTGCAGTTTAAATGCTGTGTCAGTGGTAGTTGTACTGTGTCGTTTAAGGAATAAGGACAAGAGGAAATGCCTGCATGTGCCCAGTGCAGGCACAGTTCATTTTCCCCAAGTGAGGCTGGTCCCCGGTTGGTTGAATCTGCCATGGGGCCCCTGCGGGCCTGGAGGGCTGGCACCTCTGCATCAGGGCAGGCAGATAGCCGTATCTGCAGTGGGCTTGGCCACACGTGGGTCATCGTCGGTGCTGCCTTGTGGTGCTGTTCTTTTTCTTTCTATTTTTATATATGTTTGGAAATTTGCCATAGTAAGTATTGTCTCAGTATTGTTAAATTATAAAGTTTAAAGGAACCATAAAAGTTGCTCATTCATAATACAGAAGTCACTCATTTAGAACAAAAAGGTTTTATTAGAGAAGAGTGACTGAATAAATTAGATGACTCAATCCAAGTCCGCTGACTGCGTTAGACTGCGTGTCTAATACAGTAGTAGCTCCTGAGTGTGTGTCTGCATACATTCTGTCAGGCAGGGCCCTGCTTTAAGTAAAAAGCGATGAGATTGTTTTTTTTTTAAAGACAGGTTCTTTGCTCCATAGTCCAAGCTGGGGTGATTTGATTTGATTTGATTTTGTGGTACTAGGGATTGAACCTGGGACCATCACACGGAACTACATCCCCAGCATTTTGTTTTGTTTTGTTTTTTATTTTGAAATGGGGTCTCACTAACTTGCTCGGGTTGGGCTCAAAGTTGTGATCCTCCTACTTTGACCTCCCAAGTGCTGTATTAACAGGCGTGTGCCACCTCCCCTGGCTCAGTTATTTTTCTAGAAGAGAGAAAATACCATATTTCAGGATAGCTAAAAATTATGTGTGTTCTTTATTCTGGTGCTGGGTATGGAACATGCTAAGCCACAGGTTTACGTTTGGTGACAGTCTCTTTGCCTGTGGTTGCTTGGTGGTGGGACTTCACGAGTCTGTCGTGTGTATTCTCGTTAGGGGTTGTGAAGTTTGAGCCCCTTTCCTGAGCATGACCCTGTGAGCTGACCGAGCCCCACTGGCTGCGCTGACAGAGTCCTTTCCGCTTTGCAGTATCACCCTGGGCGGCTTTGGAGCCGACCGCTTCTACCTGGGCCAGTGGCGCGAAGGCCTCGGCAAGCTCTTCAGCTTCGGTGGCCTGGGGATCTGGACGCTCATAGATGTCTTGCTGATTGGCGTTGGCTACGTGGGACCAGCGGACGGCTCTTTGTACATTTAGCGGCGGTTATACGCTTCCGAGAGGAGCAGCACTTAGAAAATGTGTTCAGCCCGCAGGAACTGATGTGTGAGTGATGTGTTAGTATGCTTTTAATGTACAGCATCTGTACTTTGCTTACCTTGATGAAGGTAAAATAAAGAAATGAAACCTTAAACCATGCTTACCTGAAATTTGTTATTTGTCCCCAAATTTTTTCTGTGAAAAAAATACAAATTTAGAGCCATAATAAATTCTGCGTGATTGTGAGTCCGTTTAATTCCGGTGACACTGGTTTTATATAGTGTAAATGACACCGTGCCCCTTGTGTCTCCAGCCTGCCATTGGCCTTGGAAAGCCTTTCACCTGTGACGGTGGAGACGGGTTTATTCTGTTCGCTGAGTAAAGTTACCTTCCTGTCCTTCCGTCATCTCTGAGTTGTGTGTGTAGCCTGCACTTTATAAAGTAAAATGTAGAACTTCCTTGGCTGGTTGTCACGATTTGCATTTTGTTAATGTAAAAGTTTGCAAGAGTACTGAAAACTACTAAACTGCAATTTTTAAATTGCTTTTTATTTTATTATAAAGAAAAAAATTCAAAACAAGATAATTGGGTAACAATGGCCAATATGTTGTATATTGTTTAGTTGCTCAGAGTACAAGATAATCAGCATTTAATTGTCCAAACAATATTAGCACAAACCTTTCTTTTCAATAAACTAAGAGAAATTAGTAGTGTAACTATCTTAACTATCATAGATAGATAATTTTTTTTTTTTTTTGCTTTTCCTTCCTCTTCTTTCTGCCATCATAGTTTCTCTTTCCTTTTGAAGCTTCTTCCCATTTTACAATATCCGTTGTACATTTTGGATCTTATTTACTGTTTCAGTTTCTTACACTAGGGAGACAATACAGTGTTTACACACGTGTGTCTGGTTTATTTCACTTATGAGTATAGTCTCAAATTGCATCCATTTACCTATAAGTCTCCAGTTTAACCTTGTTATGGTTGAGTAGTATTCCATTGTATAAGAAAGACCACATCTTTTTTATCCATTCCATGGTTGATGGGCATTTCGGTTGTTTTCAAGATTCAGCTACTGCAAATTGTGCTGCCATAAATGTGGTGCACAAATGTCACACTGGTATGATGTTTTTAATTCTTCTGGGAAGACACCAGATGGGGAGGAGCTGGATCAAATGGGGCCTGCAAGCCTAGTTTATTGAGGCATTTGCATGCTGCTTTCTGCAGTGCTGGTACCAGTCTCCACTCCTGCCAGTCTACATTTCCTTGTGCCCCACAGACCCGCCAGCATGTGTTATTGTTATTAGTTGATTTCTTGATGGCAGCCATTCTTTCTGGGGTTGAGATGGACTCTCAGTGTTATTTTAATTTGCGTTTCTCAGTTGAACATTTTTTCATATATTTATTTGCTGTAAAAGTACAAATTTAAGAAATACTGTCAGCCTGTCTCTGTATTATATTATCTTGAATAATCTAGCAACTTACCTTTTTTATTAAGAAGTGAAATATCCTTCAGGACATTACTCAATTCTTAGCAGTGATAGTGGCTGCTTTATTGACACAGAAATGTTGGAAAATGTGTTTCAGTGTGCTGAGTGGTTGAGCTGGTACAAATTTAGTGTAGATCTTTATTGGACAGGACAGCCACCCAGAATGGCTTTTATTCAAGTTTGCTTTTGAAACGTCTAAAATTTGCTAGCATTCTTCCTTTCAAATTTGAGTACCTGAGTATTGCTTTTTAAACAGCTGCACATTTTAGTAGGAGCCTGTCACTAGGATAGCAGATCCAGAAGCTGTAAAATACACTAGCAATATCTCCGTAACTCTCATGAGGCCAACCTGTTTTGTTTCCAGATTATTCACTAGTTACAGATTACTTGAAAGGGGAGTGATGTTGCCTTGTGGAAACTTGCTGAAGACTTGGCTTTTTGAAGCTCAGCCTGTTAGCAGCTTGGCGAGGGTGGAGAGCAGTTCCACCTCTGGTCGCTAGGTGGTGCATCCCCAGAGCAGTGTTTTCCCCACCTGTTTCCAAAACCGCTCGTTTTAAATTTTTTTTTTTAAGAACTTGTCCCAGAGCATGGGCAGTAGTTCCGCCTGGGAGTAGCCCATTCTGTGTGCCTTTTCAAGGGCAAATTAGCACTTTTTCTTAGCCACAAAACTCTTGGTTGAATAGATAATTTCTTTAGGAAAGGAGTTTTTCCTGGGTACAAGAGAGAGTAAAAATGGTCAGCATGGGATATGTATATGAATCAAACCCCCGAACTGAATGTAATCACTGTGTATTGCAAATATTCACTAATAAAAAGGAACTTTTCCTGCAAGGAGCAGTCCTTTTGCTAATTATAATAACTTCCTAACTCAACTATTACCTTAGCTCTGTGCAGAAGAAACTCGTATTTCCCCGTTGAGCACCCACAGGAGATGGGGCCAGGGGATCCAGTCAGTGGGGATTACTGGCTGTACACATTGCTCGTGGAGGAGATAAGCTTTATTGCTGTAGCCTAAGTTAAATATGAAGCTGCCAAGTGTGAAGAGTGAAATACCACGAGTTCTGTAGAATTCATGAGAGGGGACATGAGTGAACTTATTCCCCAACTCTGCAAAGTTTGTGTGAAGGAGCCTTTAGAACCTAAGGAACATTAGCCAGCCAGGGATCTGATCCTTCTGGTGGAACTGGTCTCCAAGATAGAACTAGCAGGGTATATGAAGAGATTTTCTGTTTTGTTTTGTGTGTTTTATTTTGTTTTTGTTTGGAGACAGGGACTCACTGTGTAGTTCAAGCTGGCCTTGAGCTCACTCTAGCACAGGCTGTTCTTAAAGTCGGAGGGATCCTCCTGCCTCAGCCCTCCTGCCTCAGCCTCCAGAGTGTCAGGATTACAGGCATGAGCCTCCATGCCTGGCAAATTTTCAAGTACGGTTTAAACTCATGAATAATTGACTCTGCTTGACCCCTAATAGTGGAGAATAAAACACTTTTCAATAGGCCCTACGTGGGGTGAGGGTGGAGTGCAAATCAATCCCAGAGACCTCAGCTGACAGCAGCGCCATGTTTGGGTCTGGCCTTTGGGTTCTGTTCCCACACTGTCTTAGCCCATGTAGGCTGCTTAGCCATTTAGAATTACGCACAGAAATTCATTTCTCACCGCTCTGAAGGCCTGGGAGCCCCAGGTGCCGGCAGACTTGTCTTCTGGTGCAGTCTGATCCCATGCATCACCTGTGCCGGTGTGAGCCGTTGGTGAGGAGGGATTCCCGAGGCTGTCTCTAATAAGGGCACTGCTTCCTTCCTGAGGTCCCCACCACTGCGACTTCATCACCTCCCAAAACTTGGGGACTAAGATTTGAACATGAACTTTTTGGGGAGTGGGGTTGGGGAGGACATCAAACGCTTGTGCTGTGGGCGCTGCGTAGGGGATATTAGGGAACCCCACCAGTCAGCCCTCCTCTCCTGATGCTTCTCTAAATGCAGAGGACTTATCACTACCGTATGCTGTCCGCCACTGTGTCGTCTCTGCATTGCTTCCTCAGCACGCTTGGGTTTACGCCGGCAGTTCCTCACAGGAAGGTGCCGCGCTACCTATTTCTCTCCCCCCAGTCCCGAGCACAGTGTCTTGCACACAGAGACCCTCGTGTATTGCCGAAGAAGTTAACCCCGCAAGTGTCTTGCGGGCTTTGGAAAGATTATGTAGAATTCCAGAGACTTGGAGTTAGGTGGCTGTGGAAATATATGGAAATCAGCTTTGCATAAATCCTTGTCTATAGCACCACGTTAATCCTGGTTTCTGCAAACTGCTGAGGAACACTTCTGGTTTATGGGGCTCATAAAAGAATATTTTTAAAAGATCTTATGCCTCAAGATTTTCAAATGTAAAACTATCTTCTCTATGCTACACCACTTTGCTTCCCCATGATTTGCTTTATGCCTTATGCCAGAGCTGCATTTATTTTTTGGTGATCATCAGCTAAAGGAATTTGCAAATGATTTTCCCTTCTGTCAGCAGTGAATAGAAAATGAGCTCTATCTGCTGCTGCTTTTCAAATATAACTTGAAGGAGCTGGAAAGGAAGAGGTTCCTTCACCCCTACTCTGAAGCCTGTGCCATACCCAGTAAGAACACTTTCAGTTAACTATCACAGTATCCCAAGAATGTAGAGGGTATATAGCTTAATTAATTTATTTATATGTATTTGTTTGTGCTGGAGATTAAACTCAGGACCTCCATGCCTAGGCAAAGTATCTACCATTGAGCCCTTAAAAAACTTTTTGTATGTACTAAAGATGCACATAACATTTTGATATGGTGAAATGATTCCTAAAGTCAAGAAAATAAATATTTCCATCACACACAGTTATCTTTATGTGTGTGTGGTGAGCGTATGTGAAAGCTACTCTTACAATTTCCAGTTTAGTATTTATTGCCCTTGTTATGGTTTAAATACAAAGTGTCCCCCAAAGACTTACAGCTGGAGGGCTTGATCCCCAAGGCAGCAGTGTTCAGAGGTGAGGCCTAGAGAGGTGGTCGGGTCAGGCGGGCACTAACCTCATCAGGGGACCATCCATAATGATGAGTTCATATCTCAATGGGCAGTTGGGGGCTGGAGCCTGGCCAGAGGAAGTAGATCCCTGGGCTTCTGCTGTCTCTGCTGCCTCCTCTCTGGCTCTTCCTGGCTGCTACAAGGTGAGCAGCTTGCTTCTGCCAGATCTTTCTGACACGCTGTTCCTGCCCGGGAGCCAGCTGACGGTGGACCGGAACCTCTTAAAGCCATGAAGAAGCTGACTCAATCCTGATGCTGCATATTATAACTGCTGTTTATTTTTTGTTTATTTGCTTGCAGTGTCGAGGTTCAAAACTGAGCTCGGCAAGTGCTCTAACATTGAGCAACACTCTCTGCGTCTCTCAGCTAATTTTAAAGTCTAGGGAAAATCAGTATAGATTCTTAGACTTGAAGTATGGAAATTATTTCTATAAACACAGTGGGTTGTTTGTTTGTGCAAAATTAGGAAACTTTGCAGAAGACACAGATCCCTAAGTTACCGAGACCCTCCAGGAAGCAGGAAGCCCCTGGTTCTCTGCCACACTCCAGCTTTGGGAGCCCTGACTGGCACAGAAGGGGGGCACCATGCCCGTTTGATGAATGAATAGTGAGGAATCTCCAGGAGGGAGCTGATCACCTAACTGCTATGAATTTTTTAAGCAGTAGGTGCAGCTGGATCATAGCATCTGTCTTTTCAAATAGCTAATGACACAAACACAATATAGTAGAAACTAGAACATCTTTCACAGGCACACACACACACACACGCATGCAAAAATCTAGCAGCAAACAAAATGATTTTTTTTAAATGACCAAAAAATAACAAAGGAAAGAAGTATTGGTCCAGTATACATAGAACTACTCCACAAATGGTCCTGGTGAATCAGCAGAATCCAGGGACTCTCGGTGGCAAGAGAAACAGATTTACTGGGAGAAGGAGGATAACGTCCTCTCTCCCCTGTTACTGTGGAGGGGTGAAAAGCATTGCTGGGAGGAGACCAGGGAAAAAGGTCTGGGGAACAACCAGGGTGGATTCTTTGATGGATATAGAGGTTCCATGTGAACCAGAGAGAGACTCAAAGCCCAAGATGAAGCCCACAGGACCTCACATCCACTCTAACCTGAAGAAGGACAGCTTGGCTCAAGACATTTAAAAATAATGCTCACTTCAGCAGTGCATGTACTCAGATCTCTGTACTAGATCTAGAGACCGCATATCCTGATGAAGATACGCATCAGCGGCTTCCTGCCTCACTCCCATCTGATCGCAGAACATTGAATGGAACACAAAGTACAACTTCCAAAATGTTCAGGGAGAGAGAAAAAAAAATGAATTTATTCACGTGTATCATGAGATTGTCCACATTACACAAGAACAAAATGAAAAGGGTTGGCATACTTTTTACTAACTAGAATGACTGTAATCAAGACAGACATTAGCAAGTAGTGGTGAAAATGTGGAGACGTGAGCTTCAGACACGGCTGGTGAAGATGTGAAAAAAAATGGTACGGCCACCTTGCAAAACAGTATGACAGTTCTCAAAAATGCAAAATAGTTCTGTGCTGGAATGGAATTCAAGCCTACTGTGGTCAGGGTAAATGGCTTCCTGGTTGGGGCAGGGCCTGCAGGGCACATCAGTAGTCAAGGTGGCCTTGATGGACAGCTGTGTCTTCTCCGGAAAATGGCGGAAAGAAATGTGCAGGAGATGTTTCTGTGTCCCTCAACTGTGAGCTATTGGGAACTCTGAAAGTTTTCTTAAATTGACATATTGACCTTCTTATAAAACTTTGAATTTCTCCACATCAACCACCATTCCAGGATGAAGCACAAAAAAGCCCAGGGACCTCCACCACCCACTCATCTGAAGGGGGCCAGAAACATGACCAGACAGAGAAACAGCAAAAGGTCTCTAACTGTGGAACCAGAGAAAGTGAGTCCAGCAGAGGTAAATGCAGAGGAGGTTGAGAGCAGCAAACCTGTAATGTCAGAGACAGCCTCATCAGAAATAAAGAAATACCTCCATGACCTCATTGACAAATTTAAATCTGAAATTCTAACTCAGGTGAAGCAAGATATAAGAAGATTAATAAAAGAAGTTCTGGGTAGTCCTCAAGTAGACACAAATGAAAGAGTAGAGGAACCCAGAGAAAGGAGAGAAGCTTTTGATGAAGAATATAAACAAAACCTAGAATATATGAAACAGATCCAAAGAGAATATAAGGAAATTAAAAACTCCATTGAAACCTGGCAAAACCTTTTAACAGAAACTAAAGACAAACTTTCAAAACTTGAAGATAGATTTGCAACATATGATCACGAAAGGAAAGATCTCTTAAAAATAACAAGGAACCTGGAAGTAAAGATACAAAGGCTAGAAGATGACAAGAGGATTTATAACCTAAGAATAAAATATGTGAATGAAGATGCAGCAACAAATACAAATGAAATAAAAAGTCTATTCACAGAAATAATTAAGGAAAACTTCCCAAACATAGGTAATGGAAGTGAAGTTCAGATAAATGAGGCATACAGAACTCCAGCCAGCTACAACCAAAACAGA
>PVLA01002735.1:0-250960 GCA_004027455.1 Hydrochoerus hydrochaeris | reverse complement strand
ACCACCGGCCGCCTAAGACAGGCACAGGACCAATTGCTGTCCTGCAGGCCCATGACGGGTAAGGCCTGGTTGGGTACATGTGAGGAGTCCTTGACCTAAGACAGGCGCTGTCCTCGCAGGGACTGCCACTCCCATAAATGATAAGAAAAGCAATGTAGGGAGTGGCCTAATAATCTCACACATCTCTTCCTCCTGTGGGCCTCCAGTCCTCCTGCGGGGTGTCCGGTATGTTGGCTTGCATTTCCCGGGCTGACTAAATGTCAAGATTAAAATGTTAATTGATGCCTATTGCCCTGAACCTGGGGCGCCTTCTGCTTGGAGTTGAGGTCAATTAAAACCTATTGTTTAGGATTATCCCTGCCTGGCCCTAAGCCTGGGGCGTTTCCTGCTTGGGGCTGGGGGTGGCTGCCAAAGGTTAGCAAATATATATTCCAGCTTCTAAAAAATAAAGGCGGATTCAGATTCACTCACAGACTGGTGTGCAGTGTTTTCTGTCTCTCAATCGCCGACTCCCTGACCACCTTTGGGAAACCCTAGCCCTGCCGCAGCTGGACTCCGGCAGGAAATAACTTTTAAAATCCTGAAATTTGCACAAAAGTACAAATGACTAGATAACCAAAGTAATATTAAGCAGTAATAATAAAGCTGGAGGCAGCATGCTGCTTGATTTCAGAATATACCACAAAATTGTAGTAATCAAATCAATATGATATAATCATTAAACCAGAAAGGTCAATAGAACAGAATCACCCAAAAATAAATACATGCATTTATAGTCAGGGGACATTCAACTCCTGTCTCATATCACAAGCAAAAATCAACTCAAAATGAATTAAAAAATTAAATGTAAAGCCTTTTAATTTAATTAGGTTTAAATTAAAGCTACTGGAAAAGCTTCTGACACTAAACAATAACTTTTATATGACTCCAAAAGACTAGGTGACAAAAGCAACAACAGACAAATGGTACTGCATCAAACTAAGAAGCATCTTCACAGCAGAGGAGCTATCTGCAGAGTAGGCACAGGGGTGACTGCATAAGCTGCAATGCCCCCACACACATGCAGGATGGATGCAGGGCTGGAAAGAGAAGGGACACTGACTGCAGGCCAGATGACAAAGGGCTGACCCTCTGCGATGTGTCCTAGCACAAAATTGTAGGAATTTGTGAATTCTACATTTGAACTTGACTTCTAGTTGTTAAGAAGATTCGAGTCAAAATAAAGAATATGCCATATTTTACTATTGTGTTAGCTTGCCTCGTAACTTTAAGTAGTTAGACATCTGAGCTTCCATTTGGACTTTTGTCCCAGACTCGCAAGGCTTAAGAGTAGGACACTTAGATGTGTTGATGGCCAACTTTTTGCCACATTTACTTTCTCTGTCTGTGTACCCACTTATCTATCACTGTGTCCCTTTCTAATGCTGAAATACTTAAGGCGTTGCAGACATCATGAGAGTCCCTCTCTAAATATTTCACTACATATTTCCTAATATCCTAACACCATTATAATCCTAATACCATTGTCACACCAAAGTAGGTTTATATGAACATAATAAAATTATCTAACACATAACATACTCAGCGTTATCTCCATTATTTTAAATGCCCAGCATTGCAGGTTTTTGGAGTTTTGTTTCAATGTAGAGTACAATCAAGAATCACCTGTTATGCTTGCTTTTCATCTTTATAGTAATAAATTAAGAAAGTTTTTCTCTAAAATAGAGGTCAAATTAGGCCGTTTGGTATGATTTGTGAGAAGCTAAAGTGCATTTTATTATAATAGAATATGCAATTTCTCCAGAGTGTTTGTGAAAACTTGGGGTTGTGATGTTCTCTCTCTCACTGTAGTTTGCTCTCACAATGTACAGTGAGGAAAAGTGTAAGTTTTCCTACTTTTGCTTGGCCCAGATTCACTCTGTAGAGCATGGTTCTTTTCCTACTTTTAACTGACATAAAGTCTCCCTACTTTTGCACTTTTTTCTTCCAGTTCCTTGTTCAAAACAAGAAGAACCTAAAACCCACCTCTCAAAAAAGACTTCAGAACCTCTCAAACAGCAGTGTCTGCAGCTCACTGAGTAACAAGAGAAGAAACAGTAATCCAGTAGAGAGATTAATGGTAAAGGCTTATTTAGTACTTTGACTCTGTGGAGCTGGAAAACCATCACTGCATAGTTCTGAGGTTAGGATTTCAATGCATGAAATTTGAGGTGGCGCAACTCAGCTCGTAACAATAGCTCTAGCTCACTTTCTTCATCAGTAGAGTGGGAATGATGGGGGTTGTAACCACCTCAGAGGGATCTTGGGGGAATTAAGATATGTAAAGTTCTTATTGCAGAGCCTGGCACAGACAAGTCATGAGGGTTGGGTTCCTATAATGGTAACTGTGACTTCATAAAAAGAGGAAAAGTGACACTACCTGGCATGCTTGCTCTGCCTCACCAAGCGCAGCTCTTTGCCACATTGTGTAAACTTCTGCTCATAAGCTACCTCCTCTGTAATACATTATTCTGTTACAACAACAGAAAAACAAAGACTTGCCGTGTCCATTGATAAGGATCTGTAGTGATTCAAAGCAATCCTTCCTTCCTGGCACAAAGAAAGACAGCTTCACAGCTTCCTTTATGGATGTCAATTTTTTTATACAAAAGGGAAACACCAACTTTCTTTTCTTTCTGTGTCTTCAGTTTCTCAAAATTATCCTCTGCTAAAATAACATATTTTGAGATGATGTATTGTTTTCCCAGAGACAAAAAAAAAAAAAAATCCAGTGTATATGTGTAAATTATTAGGAAGTGATAAAAATGAATAAGGGAGAGACTGGATTCACTGTACAAAGCATAATCAGGATATAAGTGAACGTTTTAATTTTTTAAATTCATCAGATAAAAGACATCTTGCCACTACTGCCCCTCAGAATACACTCCCTTTCTTAGAATGCACTTATGCCACCTTTCTTGCCTCTTTCTGAAGCAGCTCTGGACACCCTCTTCAGCCTCCTTACAAGGTGCGATCCGCTGAGTGACACCCAGTAGAAAACAGACTCATAAAAACATCACCATGTGCTCTCATGCCACAGGAGCTGGCACCACACAGTTTTTGGCTCTTTCCCAAAGTCAAAACGACCATGAAAGGCAAACATTTTAAACCGATTCAGAACATCGAGGCAGCTGTGACAGTGCAAAGACAGAAAAGAAAACTTCCAGCACTGCTTCAGAGAGAGCAAGAGCAATGGATGTGTTTGAAGTGAGGAGAGAATTTTTTCAGGGGGATTAATGAAAATGTACCTTTTACCATAATAATTTTTAAAAATTGTTACCTTACTTTTCTATCTTACTTCCTGTGTGCATGTGAATACATGTTGTTTATTGATTTAGGTTTTTGAGACAGGATCTTGCTATGTAGTCCAAGCTGGAATTCACCATGTAGCCCAGGCTGGCCTCCAACTCATGGTGATCCTCCTGCCTCAGCCTTCCATGTGCTGGGATAACATGTGTGTGCCACCACACCTAGCATGTGCATGTATAATTTAAAGTAAGGGATGATGGGCAGAAAATGCTTCACTGAAAAGGTCACTCTTGAGCAAACACTGAGGGAGATCCGAGGAAGAGACTCAAGAAAATATCACTCCAAAACAAAACAAAACATATGACAACAAGAGTAAACAAGGCCAAAAGCCCTGAAGGAGGGTCCTAGAATATTACAGACCATCCAGAGAGGCCCTATGTATGGAGTGAATGACCAGGAAAAGAGATCAGGAAAGTGAAGAAATTACCATATTTAGCTTTTATGCAGCTAAGAAGTCTTGGGAAGGCTGGTGCTCATCATTATTGTTTGAGACTGTACTTTTCTTAGAGCAAATTTAAGTTCACAGCAGAATTGAGAGGAAGGTGCAGAGCTGTCCTGTATACAACCTGTCCTCAAGTATGCGTACCCTCCTGCATATCAATACCTCTCCCCTGAAGTGTGTATTTGTTATAATTGATGAACTTACATTGAGACATCCTTATTGCCCCAAATCCATAGCTTGTATTAAGGCTTACTTTTGGTGTTGTGCAGCCTATGAGTTTAGATAATATGTAATTTAGAAGTGGTATTAATTTCCCTCCACCCTCCAAAAGTTCACATTAATACACACAGGAGTATCATAAAAGAGTTCTTACCCAACAATCCAATGTGATTCAGAAACATTATTTGTATTGGTCAGCTTTTCCATTGCTGGAACAAGATACCTGACACCTGCAATTTAAAGAAGGAGAAGTTTCTTTTGGCTCACAGTTTCAGAGGCTTCAGTCCCTGGTCATCTGACCTCAAGCCAGAAAAATCATGTTGGAAAATCATGGTGAAGGAAAACTGCTGACCTCATGGAACTAGGGAATCAGGGAGTAGGGGAAGAGTTTGAGAGGAAGGAGCCAAGAACCAGATTCAGTCCCCAAGGCCATACCCTATTATGGTTTAGATCTAGACTATTCTCCCCAAAAGATTCATGTGTTCAGAGGTAGAGCTTTTGAAAGGTGATTGGATCCTGGGAACATTATACTCATATAGGGACTAATCCACTGAAGAGTTCACAACTGAGAGTGCTGCTAGGAGGTGGGGTCTGGTCAAAAGAGATTGCTCACGGGGCGGGGGGCATGACTTGAAAGGGTGTCTCCCTCCTTTCACTGTCTACTTCCTGGATGTCACAGGATGAGCAGCTGTCCTTCCGCCAGACCCTTCCACCACCCCTCATGACCCACTCCCTCCAACCCAGCCCAACTCTTAATAGCCCATTTTGCAATGAACTCATAGCTGAAAGTTAGTGACCTCACATTCCAGCCACAGGAGTCTCAGGAGACTCTTAATCCAGTCAGGCTGACAGTCAAGATTAACTGGCAGGTTTATATACCTGCCTTCATAGGAGAGGCGGAAATGAGACATTATAGATACTTTTGAGGGGTTATAAATGATTTTTAGAATAGATGAGTGAGCCTAAAGAAGAGATAATAGCCTGAAATGAAATTTATCACAAACAAAGATTGTCTTGTTTTATAGATAGAGTCTTCTAGATAATCCCTCTGTGGTGTCCACAAAGGAGTAGATAAAAGGTCTGTCTGGGATGGAGACAATTTCAGTCTTCTCTTTTCCCAGGTGACTAATTTTTCTTGGTTATTTGACAAGATTCCCACAGCTGAGATTTTAGACAATTGAATTTCTTTTGGAAAAATGTTCCTCAGCCAGATACAGGAAACCTACAGAGATCCCATCCCTCCACTTGTAAAGAAATATGGAAAATTTGCAGAGATTTTGATTCTGAGACTGTTTCTGTAGCTCAGCATGTCAAAGCACCACATTTAGGGATATAATTTTCTGAGCTCCAATAAAAATGGGATGTTTCCACCATTATTATATCATATAGAAAGATGTTTTTGTTTTTGTTCTTGTTTCAGATTTTGGTTTGTTTGGTTTTTTTCCCTAAAAATCCACTATTCTCTGCCTGTTCATTCCTGTTAACCTAGGGCAGATGCCACGGAGTTTTACTGTGAGGCTATTCTAATGACTTGGCAGAGTAATGGAGAAGCTTGAATCACAGTAGTTGCACTAGACACATTGAGAATCATCAGATTCTGAGTGTATTTTGTAGGTAGGTTCTCTAGACTTTGCTTATGGAGTGGGTGTGAGATGAAAAGGTAAGCACAAGGACTAATAAATGGAAAAATGAGCCGGGCACTTACTGAAACTGGGGAACACTTGGAGAGAACTAGGTTCATTTAAGTTAGGAATTCTGTTTTGATATTTTACGTTTCACATGACTATAAGACATCTGTGATAGGCACAAAAATATTCCCAAATGGGTCATTCTAGTTCCCAATCTTTGAAAGCTATGTTTGATTACATGGCAAAGAAGAATTAGCTTACTTTAATGTTAGCTTAAGCTTAATTAATAGTTGTTGTCTTAAACTACAAAGTTTGTGGATATTTGTTATACCAGAAAAAAGTAACCTATATTGGGTCAAATTAGTTACACATATTTGAGTTAACAGTGGCCACATAAATTCAAAATCATAACTGATTAATATGTGATAAAAGTCATTAAAGGTCTCATTATAATGAAGTTGTAAGAGATCTTTTGCTCTAAAATTCTGTCTGGTATAATACTGAGTGTTTTATGTTACATTTCTACTTTCCTTTTTCACTAGATAAAAATAGAAATATAATCAGCTTCAGTAACTCATTTATGATATGAAAATTGATACATCTTTTTCTAGATAAATGCTAGAAAGAGTAAGTAATATTCTCACAGTTTTCTGAATTCTTGTCCAGACAATGCACAGTGATTGCTTTCTCTTGCTGTACTAGTATGCTGTAATTTAAAGTTTTTACAGTTTATCTTTGTCTCTTTTGTAAAAACTCCAGAAAATAGTTTATAGATCTAATATTTTTTTTTTTATTTGAACACATTGTCTTCCAAAGCCTTACTTGGCTTTAGTTCTAATCAAGTAGTTGTGCAAACTCACTTTTAGGGTATTATCACTTTGGTGCAAGAAAAATCATGATGGCCATAAATTCACCAGCCTTTGGCTAAAGTGTTAAAAAATCTAGGAGAATTTCTTCTGGATGATTCCATTCCTTTTTTCAAAGAATGCAGATCTAGGAGACCAGGAAGATAGAGGGTTAGGAGCCAAAAAATATTCACAGCAGCTTATGCTTTAGTAAGTCTGTAAGCACAGAACTTCTTGATCCATATTTATTTCTCTTTCTTCTTACTTGGCCAGGAAGTATATCCTGCTTTGTTTCAGGATCAAGGCCTTGCAGAACCCCATTCTCTTTTCCTATGTAGTGCTCAAAATCCACTGATAGGTGTTAACGGTTTAGATCTAGAGTGTTTCCCAACTCTCATGTGCCCGGAGGCAGGGTTTCTGGAAGTGGGGATGATGTATTTATCAGTGGATTTATCTACTAACGGATTAAGTGGCTGAGTGTAGCGGCAGAGTGTACTCTGGGGAGGTGAGTCCTGGTTAGAGGCAGGTCACTGGGAGTGTGACCTGTCTCCTTCCCTGGCTGCTCTCTTCTCTCTCTGCTTCCTGGCTGCCCTATTGTGAGCAGTTTTCCTACAGCAGATCCTTCCTCCATGCCCTTTCCGCCTTGGAGTCAGCTGATTTTGGGCTGAAATCTCTAAAACGATGAGACATAATAAACCTCTTCTCTTTTAAGTTGTGTGTGTTGGGTATTATGTGTCAGCAACAAGTAAGCAGGATATAGTATGGTAATCATCCTTAATTTACTATTAACTTAATTTGAAGCTCTATATAACTTACACTGTTTTACCATGACTGATCTTACTTGAATCTGGTTTGTTATATTACTGTTTTATACAGACAGATTTTATTCAAAGCTGTTATGATTGGTAGTATCAAGTCTGAGAGTATAGGCAACTACACTGAAGATGACAAGATTCACTAGAATATCCACTCTGGTTCAATTATTACCTGCCTTTGAAGTTTTACATTGTCTACAATGTTTTGTTATTACTAATATTGTTATGTACTGCTATATTCAATTATACTGCTATATCCAATTATGCCTGATGATATAGACATTCTATTGAAGATAAGAAACAACACAGTAACCACTGTAGATCACCTTGTACTGTGGTTTTATATGACTTTTTGGTTTCATGTTTTTATAGGAATTTGTTTTGTTTTGTCTTGCTATGTTTTGTTTTTCCCTCAAATACAGAAAGAATAGAAATACATGTAGAGACTTATGCATGCATAGCTGTTCACAGTCTCACTGTTTGAATATCTACTTTGTATGCTTTAATTTTGTAACTTGAGCCACTATTTCTAAGAGGACAATATGTAATTTATCAACTAGTGATTTCTTACTGTTTATCTTTTTTTAATTCTATATCATTTATACCCTTTTCCTATTTTTTTCTCTATAAATAAAAAAAAATGCTCAGACATAAAAGTAGTGTTTAACTTTTTTAAATTCTTGGGACTAAAAGTGGTGTTGAAAGTCCAGAAATCATTTTGTCATGAAATAAAGTGCAAATGTACAAATTGAAGTGTTAAAGAAAAGCAAACACAGTGAATGTGTTTCTGTAATGCAGTCAAGTTACTGAAAGATGACCAAGGACGAAAGCATGACATAAAATCAGGCAACAACTGAACTGAAATGAAAGGGGAATTTTTGACAAAGGCAAGGTGTAATTCTTAAACAGTAGCGCTAGCAATCATAAGGAGACCACTAAAACACCCTATAATGTCACCCTTTTTTAAAGTTATAAAGCTTGCATAAAGCTGAATTTTAAAACTAGGCAGTTAAGCAAGAGCTGGCGCTACCTTGTAGCTTTCCTTATTGTTTACATAACACATTACGGAATCCCTAGGATTGGTGAAACACAGGAAAAGGGAGAATTTGGGATAAAAAAGGGGTAAACAGTTATCTACTTATTGCTGCATAATGAATTATCCCCAAAGTTAGCAAATTTTAAAAAGTAAAAATGTGTTACCTCACACAGTCTCTGAAGGCAGGGAAGTCAGGAGCAGCTGATGGCCTGGTTCTTTCTGAAGAAGCTCTCATAGAGCTATCAGCACAGTTACAGCCTTAAGAGCAGCGCCTGTTTTTACACTACGTCCTCTTGGGTTTTCCAAGTAATAATCACAGGAACTTGGCATTAGAAGAAACTGTGGGAATGGTTTTTCTAATCCAGCTATTCATCCAGATAGCATCAAGAAAATAAAACCTAGAATGTATAAATCACTTGTCCAAAACCATTCCTTCTCACCAAGAGCTGATTCAGAATTTCATTTTATAACTTTTAATGAAATATGTGAAACTGTAGACCTTTGTTGATGATTATTTTAATGATAAAGGAATATACAGGTTGAGTTCATTAATTTTTACAGGTTAGTATTGATTCATGTCACTATTTTCTTTTTTAATTACCAAAAAAAGTATTAGATATTATTTTATGCCAGACACATATTAAATACTGAGTATGCTATTCATAAGAGAAAAAAATCTCTTTTTAAAAAAAATTTTTTTTTTTTTTTTTGAGACAGGGTCTTGCTATGTAGTTCAGGCTGGACTTGAACTCACTACGGAACCTAGGCCGGCCTCAGACTCACAGTGATCCTTCTTCTTCAGCCTTCCAAGTGCTGGGATTACAGGTGTGCAGCACCACATGTGGCCAAAAACCTTTTCCTTAATAAATCCTCTGAAGGAGAAGATAATTTATTAGGCACTGAAACAGATGCTGTATGAGATACAGAAGTTAAGGAAATGTTATTTGTGCTTATTCATCTAAGATGTTAATTGGTATAATTTAATTTTTTAAAAGAGTGGCCTTCTAGCAATGGTGAGGAGCTAAATGGCACCAAGGTCATCAGTGGCAGCTGAATTTGTTTCTGTCGGTCAGGATAGGTCCATGTTACTTTAATGGGTTTTTTGTTTTGTTTTGTTTTTTGTTTTTGTCAGTTTGCGACAGGGTTGCACTGTGCAATTCAGCCTGCCCTTAAACTCACTTTGCAGCCCCAAATGGCCTCAAACTCACAGTAACCCTCTTACTTCAGTCTCCTGAGTGCTGGGATGAGAGCCGTGTACTACCACCCCTGGCATGGGTTTACATCTTTAATGGTTCTATAGTACAGGTTGTTGCACAAATGCTTGGAGTGTATGCATGGAAGAGAACAGTGGTAAACAGAGTTAAAAGTCGATGCAGTTAAAAATCTCTAACTCTGTACTTCCCTAGTGCTAAATGATGATTGCCCCAATTACCAGCAACTTATAGTAGCATCACATCGCATTATGACATTGGTTTTTAAAAATGAATTGGCACCAGGCTCATGATCTGGATGACAGCCTGAAGAACAGGCTCTTTCCCAGGATGGGAAGCAGTGCAAGTTCTCCTTCCAGCTCTCTGGTTATTACAGTTTCATCAGTCAAGTGTTTGTATCCAGAAATCAAACCATGAATATTTAGAGGGAGGTATGTATGAGATAAACTCTCGGCAATGCCCACTGAGAAACATTTTGTATAGAAATCTTTTCTTTAAATTTCTTCAAACTGCATCCTGATTGCCCAATAAATACTGGCTCTCAGATATTTGTGATGCGGGTTTGTGTTTTAGGTACAGCGTGTGCTCCTTTGGTTCACCTGAACCGTTGCTAACTTTCCCAGGCAGCAGCCTGTTGGAGGGGGTAACAGAGCCAGAGATAAACATTCTTGTTTACTTTTTTCTCTGCACAACACACAGTAGAGTGTCACACACAGAAAGTCACATAATAGATGTTCTTTGATAAAGACAAGAACAATTGCTAGCAGAATTCCCAGACTTCACATAGATTGGATTTGTCTTTCCTTTTCCTGGATCATTCTGAATTTAGATATTTCCCAGATGCAAAAAAAGACAAGGACACAAGTCACCTGAGTATATTGTGCTGAAAAGGAAATAGATTTTGGAAGAAGACGGTTCATTCATTCCCTCAACAGACATGGAGAATGTATACCCACTGTGGGAGCAAATATGACAAACAGTCCTGCCATGTTGGAACTTGCATTCTAATAGTTAAAATATGGGGTATGTCAGGAGATGTAAGCACAGTGGACAAAAATAAAACAGGGGAGGGGTGAGAAAGAGAGTGAATGGGATGTGATTTTGATGGGAGGGTTAGGGAAAGTGTCACTAGAAAGCTGATAATTGATCAAAAGTGTGGAAAGCTGAGGAAGGGGACGTGTGGATAGAGAGAAAGGGAATTCAGGGAACAACCAGGTCAAAGACATTGAAATGGGACCCACACACAATCCAGTGTGGCTGAAGAGGAGATTTGTGTTCAAATCTAGTCATGCTTCATAAATCACCTAATCTCTAGAGCCTCAATCTTTCCTTTGAAAAAGTATATTGAGAATGCTCAGATAACTTGTAGAGCTATTGTGAGATAAAATTAAACACTAAAGGAAAGGAAAAGAAATGAACTCACTGCCAGATATCCACATTAGAGCTTTCATTAAAATGGAAGGGTATCCCATAGCAATGATATGGTCTCTATTTCTTCTTCCTGAAAAATAAAATACCACCTACAGTGAAGGTTTCTCAGGAGAATAATTGTAATAATACAAGAAAAATATTTGCCCAGAGGTTCACAGTGTACCCGTAACTACCAGCAGTTCTCACTATCATCATGTACAGCAATAAAATATTCATTAGTATAGAAATAGATAAAATTGATTGAGAAACTCTGACGAGATCGGGTGCATTCAGGGTGGTATGGTCGTAGACAGATTGAGAAATTCTAAGTCACTAGTCAACAGAACTAGATAGAAAATAACAAATAGTCTCCAAGTCTCAAGGAATGAGAAAATATAAGAATGATGGATCTGATAATCAGATAGGTGATGATAATTTCCATTAAGGATTTATTCAAGCCCAGGCAGTGAGAGTGAATAATATATTGGGAGCAGTCAGAGTGGAACAGTTAGCAGGGCAGAGGTAAAAACAAAACTCGAAGCCTCGTTATAATGAAGTAAGCTGAGCTGGTAGAATCACCATAGAGGACTGGGCTGCAGGTAGGCAAAACTTGTCAAAAGAAACAGAATCGAGGGAAGAGGGCTTGGAATGTGGCTCAGTGGTAGAGCTCTTGCCTTGTATGCACAAGACCCAGATTTTGATCCCCAGCACCACAAAAAAAAGAAAAAAGAAAAAAAGAAAACGAATGGAGGGAAAAGAGATTAATGCGGTATGTCAAGAAAATACATGGAAACCTGTTACAGGTGGGAGGACAGTGGAGAACATTTGGATAAGCATAAAAGTAGAGAGAAAGCAAAAGTGACATACTTGTGGGAGGATTCTAAAGGCAGTTCCATCAGAAGCAGGAAATAGAACTTGTATTCCTGAATCAGACAACAAATGCTGGCCAAACTATCTAGGCAGAATATTTCTATATCCCAGGTTTAATAAAGATTAGTACCTCAAATCAATCCTAGAAATTCAGAGAAATATCATGGTTAGATTAATGGATCAATAAAGGCAAAGGCAAGCGGTTCTGTTTGCAGATGTGTTGCATGAATGAGGATGATAACGTTATTGAAAGTATAAGATAAAAAGGGGTTTTTGGCGATGATAAAATTTTTCTAGAATTTCGTCTTCTGCTTAATATAGAAGTGAAAAAGGGAGTTTCTGTCTTGGACTTGGTTTTGACTGAAAAGGAAGTACATGTGAACTGAGTTGAGAACTTCAGCTTAAAAGGGGAAAGAACAAAGAGATGAACTGCTTTGAGGTGCATAAGGTGTGAGCCTCAGATCCGAATGTTCCATCCACACCTCCGACTCTTCCTCTCTAAAGCTAGTTTCACAGGAACATTGCTTTTTCTCTTTCAAACAGGCCACCCAGACTGTCATGCTTTTGACTCCACTTTAAGCCATTCTATTTCCTCTTGTCTTTGTCTTGAACATTTCTGTGCAAACGTTAATTCTTTTTTTTCCCCAGCTGGTTCTGAAGGTGCTGAAGTCAGTCTGTAGCATTCAAGCTCTGTTATTTTACTCCCAAGCATACAGCTTTCACTTTCCTCCTTCATCTTTCCTCTTCTTGCGGTTTCTTCTTCTTTCTCCCTTTCTTTTTCTTATCTAGACTCATCCCAAGCCCAAATTCAAAACATATAGATTGAAGATAAGAGGCCTGAGAGAATTTGAGGTTGGTAGTGGAGCCTAGAGTCAGTAGTGTTAAAGGTACAGATGACGGTCCTTGCGCTATCACCCCTGTACCCCTAGGACAAATCTATAACCTGTTCCTTCCTTTATTGCTGATAAAATATTACGATGGCATTCAAAACTGCCATGTAGTGCTTGCTTCGGCAGCACATATACAAAACTGCCATGTACCTGGCTTTAATTAGTGAATCATGATTAGGCAGAACGAATCATTACAAGCCTGCTCTTGTCTCCAGCCGCTCTTGCTGCTGCTAGAGATAAGGTGATGGAATCACCCATGTCCACCATCAATTTCCTTAAAGTTAGCTGTGGCTATGTGACTTGCTTTGGCCAATGAAATATGAGCAGACATTTTACTCATCATTCCTGAATGGAGACATTTAAGAACTGGTGCGCAGTACTCCAGGCTGTGTTTCCCTGCCATGATAACCTGACCAATACTGCTCTTTTTCTTTGTCAGTCAGGCCATTATTAATTGCTGCAGAACTAATGACCTTAACACTGACTTAAAACCACTCTCTTATACTTCTTTGTATTGATGGGGATTCATTCAGAAGGTCTTCTGTTGGTCACTCTTGGGGGTTCTAATGCGGGTACAATCAGATTAAAATTTACATCTCTGTGCTACTATATCAAAGTACTGCAACAAGGTAATTCATAAACAAAACTAGGTAATTCCTAAAGAAAACATTTTCTTACAATTCTGGTAACTGGAAAATCTAAGATCAAGGTAACAGCAAGTATGATGGCTCATGACAGACCCATCTCTGCTTTCAAGATGGCACCTTGTTGCAGCATCATCTGAAAAGGAGGAATGCAGTGTCCTCACATGGTAAAGGTTGAAGGATAACAGACTGAATGTTAATTGCAACCTCTTTCATAAAAGCTTTTATCCAATTTGTGAAGGGATATGTCTTCTTCACCCCTTTGAGTTACTACTTCCCAGTATCATCACACCATTAAATTCCAACCTTTGAATTTGGGGTGAGATACACCCAAACCACACAGGCTGATATAACTGATGGTTCACTTATATATCTAACTCCTTGGCAGGGATGTCAGGAAGATTGGGTTTATCTGCATCTCTTTTTTCTCTATGT
Source organism: Hydrochoerus hydrochaeris (assembly GCA_004027455.1). Taxonomy (NCBI): domain Eukaryota; kingdom Metazoa; phylum Chordata; class Mammalia; order Rodentia; family Hydrochaeridae; genus Hydrochoerus; species Hydrochoerus hydrochaeris. The sequence goes on along the minus strand of PVLA01002735.1, from coordinate 237,167 downwards.
CATCTGTAGGATAAGAAAAATGATATTTTTCCTGCTTAATCATGACATGTCAACTTGAATGGATTAAGAAGTGCTTAGTAAATGAGTGAAGCTCAGTTTTGGGTGTGTCTGTGAGTGACACATAGGTCAGCAAACTGAAAACCCAGCCCCAAGCTGAGTGACACCAATCAACAGGCTGACAGCCAGGACAAAATAAAAAGCAAAAAAGGAAGTGTTTCTGCTTTCAAAGCGCTCCAGTCTTCATCATCGCCTTTGAACATTCGTCTCCAGTTTATTCAGCCTTCCATGCCAAGACACTGTCAGCTCTCACTGAGCTTCCAGACTTTGACCTTGGTCTGTACTTTCAGCCCCTCTCATTCTGCATCTTCCATCTTCTTGGGCTGAACAGCTAGCAGATCCTCCAGCTTTCTGGCATGCAAGTAGCCACTGTGATCGTAGAAGCCTATCTAATAAATACCCTTACATAATTATATTTACATTTTCTGCAGATTCTGTCCCTTGAGAGAACCATAATACATTACCCTTCATAGTCCTTAGCTGGAAGCAACCCCAGGAACAAAAGAGAAATGAGAGAAAGATAGAAGTTTATTAGTATGCATATTTCATAAATATGTGGGAAATACCCAGGGAATGAATAAATCTTAGAGTTGGCTTTGAGTTTAGGATTAAATATCATCTACAAATGAATCAAAAAAAGAAAGAAGTAGCTAAAAACGGGGGGACACTTGGAATAGTATGTTAAATAAATGTAAGTTTTGCTATGAGATTCAAATTAGAACCTTTTCCACTGAATCGCTAATGATTTACAATCATCCTTCTCTTCATGGTAGAAACATAATCTTATTGTGCTTCACAATAAAAATATACTGCATTTTTTACAAATTGAAGGTTTATGCAGCCCTGTGTTGAACAAATCTATTGATACCATTTTTCTACCAACACAAGCTCACTTCATATGTCACGGTTTCATAATTCTCGCAATATTTCAAACTTATTATTACATCTGTTACTGGGACCTGTAATTAATGATCTTTAGTGTCACCATTATACCATAACTGTTTTGTGGTGGCAGGTATTGTCCCCTGTCAGTGCACTTAATCAATACATGCTGTATATGCCCTGACTGCTCCACTGCCTCCCTTTTCTTCCTCTTTCCCTCTTCTCTGGACTCCCTATTTACTGAGACAAAACAATACTGAAATTAGGCCAGTTAATAACTGTGTTAATTACTTTTCTGTATACTGAGATGGAATATCAAAAATTGAGGGAAGAAAGGTTTATTTAGCTCAGTTTGTAGAGGTTTCAGCCCATAATTGCTGGCTCCAAGGCAGGGTGGCTTGGCAGAGAGGCATTACAGATACCCACAAGGTAGTAAAAGCAACAAGGGACCTTAACAGTGTCTTTCTGCCCCTTTTCTTGTCCAGATTACTTAGGGCAGATAGCTCTCACTTCTTATTCCTAGTGCCCTTGAGCCTAGCATTGCACCGTGAATCAATTCCAGCATCATCACCCTAGATCCAGCCTCCTCTAAGAAAGCCCTACCTATGACTGCATGAGGCTTTGGGGAACATCTAGACACAAGCCATAACAATAACACTCCAATGACCCATAAGTATCAAGGTGAGAAGCAATCAATTGTCTCTCACTTTAAATCTATAGCTAGAAATGATCAAGTGTATAAAGGACATATTGAAAGTCATGATCACAGGCTCAGCACAAAGCCTCTTGTGCCGGTTAGCAAAGTTGTAAATGCAAAAGAAATGTTATTGAAGGAAATTTAAATTTACATTTAAATTTTAAATTAAAGATACTAAAGCAAAACAGTTTTAGTGCTGATAAGAGGTCTTAGTGGTACAAATGGAAGATCAATCCAGCTACAACATTCCATTAAGCCAAAACCTATTCCAAAGCAAGGCCTTGGCCACATGTGGTGGCACACACACCTAAAATCCCAAGCACTCAGGAGGCTAAGGCAGGAGGATTTCCGTGAGTTCCAGGCCAGCCTGGATTACATAGTGAGTTCAAGACCAGCCTGAGCTATGTTGCAAAACCTTGCCTCAAGAAAAAAGCCAAAAACAAAAAAGCAAGGCCTTAACTCTTTTCGTTCTCTGAAAGGTAGGAGGTTGCAGAGGTCATAGAAGAAAAGTTTAAATTTAGCCAGTGTTAATTCACTAAGTGTAAGGAAAGAAGCCCTCTCTATAACACAAATGTGCCAGGTGAAGTAGCAGGTGTGGACATAGAAGCTGTAGCGAGTTATTTAGGAATGTAGCTAAGATAACTGATGTAACTGATGAAGATGGCTATTCTACACCGCAGATTCTTTTTTTTTTTTTTTTTTTGGCTTTTTTGAGACAGGGTCTTGCTACGTGGTTCAGGCTGGCCTTGGGCTCACTTTATAGCCCAGGCTGGTCTCAAACTTGCCATGATCCACCTGCCTTGACCTCCCAAGTGCTGGGATTACAGGAGTGTGCCACCATGCCTGGCTACACAGCAGATTTTCAATGTTAATGAAATCACATTATATTGGTCCAGTGAGTGTGGTGCCACACACAGTAATCCTAGCACGCTGGATGATGAAGTAGGAGGATTGCATGAGTCTGAGGCCAGCCTGGGTTACCTAATGAGTTCAAGGCCAGCCTCAACTCCTCAACTACATAACGAGACCCTGTCTCAAAAAAAATGTTTACAGTGGAAGAAAATACCTCTTGGACTTTCAGAGCTGAGGACTGTAAACCAACATCTGGCTTCGAAAGACAAGCTCTTTTATTAGGGAGCAGCAGATGACTTTAAGCTGGAATTAGTGCTTAATTCTGAAAATCCCAGGACAATGTGAGTTATACAAATATACTCTACTTGTACTCTTAAAAATGAAACAACAAAGCCAAGATGACAACACAGCTTTTTATAACATGATTAAGTGAATATTGGAAGCATATTCTTGAGACTTACTATGGCGGGGGGAAGGGCTCCTTTCAAGATATTATGTTCATTCACAGCTCATCTAGTCACCAAGGAGCACTGATGGACATGTACTGTGAGATTACTGTTGTTTTAATGCCTGCTAACAAAACATACATTCTGTAGCCCATGGCTCAAACTGTTATTTCAACTTTCAAATCTTATTAAAGAAACACTGTGTAAAGCTTTAGCTGCTTTAGACAATGATTCTTCTGTTGGATCTGGACAAAGTAAATTGAGTAACTTCTTTTTTTAAAATTTTTTTTATTTTAAAGAGAATAAAACAAAAGAGGACAGATCTAAGCAGATCAGAACAGAACAATGTAAGCAACACAGCACTTCACAACAAGACAATTGGATATTAACAGTAGCTATCATAATGTCTCTTTCTTTGAAATAGTTGAGCTTAGCTTTACACACAATAATGTCAAGCATAAAAAAGTAGAATAAACAACTCAAGAGAATGGAAGTATTCCAAGACATTCTGAACCAAGTAACCAAAGATGAACAATGGCTGCTATTTTGTTTTTACTATCATACATATTAAAATCCAATAAGACAAAACATGATAGAACCAATGGTAATAGAAAAACAAAAGCATGGTAGGAATTCAGAGCAAGATGATATTAAATCAACACTGGCTACCATACTGTCTTGTCTTCAAAGTAACTATTCATATGATCACATATATTAAAATCAAACAAAACAGAATAAAACCATTTGAACCAATGAATGAAGACATAAGACATCAAAGCAGTCATGAGTAACTTCTTTAAAGAATTTAGCATTCTAGATGTCATTAAGACCATCCATGATTCAAAGGAAGAGGTCAAAATATCAACATTAGTATGAGATTGGAAAGTTGATTGCAACTCACAGAGACAACTTTGAGGGGCTCAAGACTTTCTTGGAGGAAGTGACTGAGGATGTGGCAGATATGGCAAGAGAACTAGAATTAGAGGTTGAATCTTAAAGACGTGACTGCAGTGCTACTGTATGACCTTCAAATTTTAATGAACAAGAAGTTGCTTCTTACAGATGAGCAAAGAAATTGATTTCTTAACATGGAAACCACTCCCAGTGAAGATGTGGTGATCACTGCCGAAATGACAACTAAGGATTCAGAAAATTGCATAAAATTAATTGATAAGGCAGAGGCAGAGTTTGGGAAAAATGGCTACAATTTCGAAATGCAGTGGGTAAATGTACTGTGGGTAAAATACTACCAAGTAGCACAGCTTGCTCCAGAGAAGTTTTTTGTGAAAGGAACAGTTGATCAATGAAGTAAACTTCAATGTTAATAAGAGATTGCTACAACCAACCTACCTTCAGAAGCCCCCACCAAGGTTGTAGCAGGCATCAGCATCAAGGTAAGACCTCCCTACCAGCAAAGGTTCTGGTGATGTTAGCATTTCTGTCTATAAAGTACTTTTTGGTTAAAGTATAGATGCTGGTTTCTTAGACATAATGTTATTGCATAACTGATAGACTACAGTATAGTGTAGACATTACTTTATAGGCACTGGCAATCAAAAAAGGTATGTGATTCACTTTGACATTTGCTTTATTGAACAAGTGTTCTGACCTGAAGCCACAGTACCTCTGAGGTATGCCTGGGTAGGGAAAGAGCTGCCCTGACAAATGAAGATCTCCATGATAGATGTACACCTCCTTACAAAATGATACTTCCTATTCTTACTTTTTAGAGCTTCTCTAGTGTCTGCAGTTTCTCAATATAATCAGCTCAGAATGATTCACAGGGATGTCTGAGGTAGAGCTCTGGGCCTCTCGGGGTCTAAGTCTGTCCTTTGCAGAAGGTAGCATCTTCACATGCCTTGGAGGGCTGCTGAAAATGGATGAGCTTGAGGCCGAATGATCTGCTGCATGATGTCACAGGAGGGAGGGTGGGGGGTGGTGGACAAAGAAACCCTGCGGCTGAAGCTTGCAGGTGGTATAAGCAGTGGGTTAGTGACCAGGCGTCCCTAGGACCCAAAAATGTGCACCAACCAGCTAGAGGGTGAGGTGGAGCAAGTCACAAGGGCCGCCCATATGAGCCAGGAGAACAGGTCACCAACTGTCTAGTGGCAGGTGTTAAGTGGCAGGCTCCTCAGATGACGAGAACCACCCCACCTCAGTGGGCACCAACCAACTGAACCCAAGACTAGGACAAGTGACCTGGCGTGAAGACAGCACAAGAACAGGCACCACACCAGCCCCAGCCCCACCTCCCCAGCACTGCGAGAATGTGAGCCTTTTCCTCACTGCATGCCATCCTGGAGAGACACAGGGAAAGGAGAAATCCAGCTCTAACAGGGAGTTAAGACTTTTCAGCGGTAGAATTTTAACCAACAAGAACAAAAAATTCAACTGACATATACCATTCATTAGGAAAGTCAACGTGCCCCACCCCCACCTCTTGGTTGCTACCCAGGAGGATGAGAGCTCATGAGAAGTATGTCTGTTACAGAAAACTGAAAGTTTACACCTGTAATCCCAGCATTTGGGAGGCTGAGGCAGAAGGATTGCTGCAAATTTGAGACCAGCCTGCCCTACAAAGTGAGCTCAGGGTCAGCCTGAACTGCATAGTGAGACCCTGTCTCAAAAAGACAAAAACAAAACAAACAAACAAACAAACAAGCTTCATTTTTTCATCTTCTAGGGAGAATTTTAAACTTCCCTAAAGATGCAAAGGCAGCTGCAATCAATTTTTAAAACAAGAAATAAACTTTCTCTGACACTTTACTTAGAAGAACTCAGAACTAACAAAACACAAAATGCAGCCAGATTTCTAAGCAGTTTCTAGCACCTCCCTCCTGAAGAGCAAACTCTTGGGTAACTGGAGTTACCCTGCCCTGCGTTTGCTGCTGGCCTGCAGGACGCCGTCAGAAGCTCCTGGTAGACGCATGTGCAGAGCGTTTGCACAGGGTCAACGCCCAGCCTGGCTGGCCCTGCTCCGTGTTCTTGTTCACGTTCCCGTCTGTCTCAGTCTTAGGTAACGGTCCTGCCAAATCACCAAAGTGTGCAATTCCTCTTCCTCTTACTTCAAGGGAGATAAAGCTGGAATTTTTTTTTTTTTTTTTGTAACGGGGATTGAACTCACGACCTTGTGCTTGCCAGGCCGGCGATTATGCAGCTGAGCTAAATCCCCAGCAAAGCTGGAATTTTTAAAGAGGTATTTTGGCAAGGAGCAAAGAGATAAAAAACATAGGTTAGAAAAACCAAGGATTTTTCAGGAGTACAGAGTTGGCGATAGTAAGTATGCACGTGGGGGCAGGGGGGGGTCCCCTAAGTACAGACTGCCTCAGATGTGTGTCCTGTAGGACGCTCGCCTTGATTCCGGGTTTTTTTTTTTTTCCTCTTCTTCTTCTTTCTGCCAGGGGACTCTTGTCCTAGATTTAGAAATATCTCTTTTTCCTTGAAATAATATTTTTCAACTGAAAGGCACTTTTGTCCCCTAGGAGGTATTTGGCAACGCCTGGAGGCACTGAAGATTGACCCCAGTATAGAAGAGTGTTGCTATTGGCTTTAATAGTGGCCAAAGATGCTGCTGAACGAATGTCCTGTAGTACATAAAACAAGCACCCACAGGAAAGAATTATTCTGCCTCAAGAGTCAACTGTACTCAGGTTCAAAATCCTGCTAAGAAAAAATGCATGAAAGCTGGACATGGTGGCACGTACCCGTAATGCCACTGATATAGGGGAACAAAATTCCCGACCTACTATATGGCCGGTAGGGGTTCCTGTTCTCTAAAATCGAAGAATGAATTTTAGGAACAAAGGAGGTTTATTGAGAGAAAGAAAGCTTCTATCTGAGAGGGAGACAGAAGAGTCCCAAGAGGGTTGCCAAAGATTCTGTCTTTTCCAGGGATTTTTATAGAATAAAACCATGAGGTGAGGCAGGTCTGAAATGGGGAAAACTGGGAACTCACAAGATAGATGGGTATGAGGTGGGACAGAGTTATGGTCAACCAATAAGTTTAACTGTTCAGGTAAAATTGACCAAATCAGGGACAAATGGGAAGTGAGTCATGTAGCAAGTGAACATTCTACATGGATCAGTGACTCTTCCTGTAGGGAGTTGGGATGGTGACTCCTGGCTTCTCAAAGTAATCCATACCTAATCCCTAAGGTTTATACCTAAGGGTGTGGTTGCGTTTGTTTTGCCTTCTGTTTGAGAGCTGGTCCACAGCAAGAGGTTTGTGTCTCCTCCAGGGTCACAAGACATTTGGTCCTCTGTGCCGGCTTCTTTGAAGGCCTAGCCCTGTCTGACAGCCTATATTTCTAACTAGCTCAGCTGCCTGTAACACCAGCACTCTGGAGGCTGAGGCAAGAGGATCACCATCAGTTTGAAGCCAGCCTGAGCTACCTAGTGAGTTCAAGGGCAGCCTGGACTACATCACAACACACTGTCTCAAAAAACCAAAGAAGGAGGAGAAGGAAGAGGAGGAGGAGGAACAGGAGGAGGAAGAGGAGAAGGAGGAGGAAGAGGAGGGGAAGGGGAAGGAGGAGAAATGTAGAATATTCCCACTTCAAGAATCATATATGATTGTTAAATGCTATGATCAAAACAAGACTCTCATGGAAAAGGGAAACTATCACAATTCTGTATTAATTAATTGATCCATTCATGTATCAAGTACTTATCTATTTATTTTTTGGTATCAATTGTTTATTGAGATCTATGATGTGCATGGCCTTGTCCAGCAATGAGCAAGACAGCTAGCCTCTCCCCTTACAAAGCTTCAGGATAACTGCAAAAAAAGTATTTAAACATAAAAATTATACAAATGTATTTTTTGTTATAATTGTGATAAATGGGCTGCATGTGGTGGTGTGTGCCTGTTATTTTAGCTTTTGGAGACTGAGGCAAGAAACTCACTGGGCATTTGAGGCCAACTCAGACTCCATAGTAAGTTCAAGGCCAGGCTGCACTACATATTGCAGACCCTGTCTCAAAAAACAAAAACAAAAGAACCTGATAATTCTCACAAATACCATAAACAGAAACTATGTACTGATATAATAATGCATATTATGAAGAGAAAGTTAGCCCCTCTGTCTTAGTTACTTTTCTTATTGCTGAGCCCAAATACCTAATGCCCAAAGTTAAAGAAAAGTTTATTTAGCTCACAGTTTGTAGAAGCAATGAGAGAATGAGAGAGATAGAGAGAGAGAGAGAGAGAGAGCGAGCGAGCTCTTTCTGTCCCTTATGTTGTATTCAGGCTACCCTTGGGTGGGTGTAGCACACATTTGATCCCAGTATGGGACCATGAATCAATGGTTGCATGAGGCTTTGGGAAGATATCCAGACACAAACCATAACATTCTCCAAAATAAGAGAAATTTATGGTTTTTAAAAATTAATAAAATCCCAGTACCTTCCAAAATTAATAAAAATCTCTTAAACGCTTGAAAGCACATCATAGTCCTTTTCAATAACACTGCCCCCTTAGTCTTCCTTAGTTTTCTAAAGAACTGTAACTCTCCTTTTTTTTCAAAACTTCTGTCTGAACCTGTATTCTAATGCAATAACCTGCTGAAATGTGTTTCTTACTGAGTACAGGAAGCCCTCCCCTCCCTGTGGTTACCAGAGTGATTCTGGGAAGAGGTGGGTGTTGGAAGGAGTCTTGGGTTGTTCCTAGAGTGAAACACAACAGCTACGGAGGCAGAGAAAAATTCAGGTGGGACCTAAAGGCCTACTACCTGTTGGGTTTTGTTTGTTGTTTTATTTTGTTTTAATCTAAGCTGGGTTCTTTTTCTCTCATGGAATGACAGAGCAAGGAACTAGACGAGTCACTGATTGAACAGTAAAAGGTTTACTGCTTAGCCAAAAATTAGGAGAAACAGAGTCTGGCTCACAAGTTAGCTTCTCTATCCTTGGAAGTTGGGGAAGTTATAGATAGAGGATAAAAGAAAGCTAGGCATGGTGGCTCACACTATTATGCCAGCCCACAAGAAGCTGATACAGGAGGCTGAGAAACTGGAGGCCAGCCTGGGCTACATAGTTAGACTCTGTCTCAGAAGGGAAAAAAAAAAAAGATAAAAGATAAAAGAAATGAGGAGGCTAAATAAAGGGGAGGAATATTCATTCTTTTCTGAGAATAGGTGGAGATTTTCTGGAAATTCAGGCTGTATCTCTTTTTGTTTCCCTTGAGGTTTTTTTTTTCTGTCATTTTTTGGCAATTGTTAATTGTCTTGGTGCTGAACAGTGTGCTGTTCATCTTGCAAATAGAATTGTAACGAAAATAGAGGTCGTCTGGCAGCCATTCCAGCAGCCATCTTAGATCCAACTGCCCTACCTGAAGTGGGACTTCTGACTTTCAGTCTTCTAGATCTCAACGATAAACATGATTAGAGGTGCATAAATTCAGCTAGGTCAAGCAGTAGTACAGCTAATGTGGGCCATCCTATATATTTTATGAGGGGTGTCAGAGAGAAATTTGACACAAACAGAAGACAGAGAGAAAAGGAGGTAACGTCATCATGGAGAGAGAAATCTAAATCAAGGACACTTCCCAACCTGGGAAAGATGAGGAAGTATGGTCCTGTAGTCACCTTGTTTGAAACCAGTAATATTCATTTTGAACTTTTAGCCTTCATCACTCTGAGGGAATAAATTTCTGTTATTTTTAAGTCACCAATTTTGTGGTAATTTGTTGAAAAATTAATAAGGGGTTAAACCAGACAATGGATGAGAAGGTTGAACTGCATAGAGTGGATTCTATCTATTTCAGAATTTGGATGAAGAGTTCTAGCTCCCTTTTCATTTCAACCCTCACTGACTTCTTCCCAAATCTAAGCAGTTCTTCTCTTGCCTGACAATTGCATTTTAAAGATGTATTGTCCTATTCAAAGTAGCTGATTTTGATCTACTTGTACAAAATTCTGTTTTGTTTGTTACCATATTTTGCATCCTTCTCCCTCAGTTTCTATTTCTTGCCTTCAAATAATCATGCATTGTTTTGGAAAAATCAATCTCTCTCTCTCTCTCTCTCTCTCTCTCTCTCTCTCTCTCTCTCTCTCTCTGTGTGTGTGTGTGTTTCCTTTCCCTTCTGTTTCTCCTTGATCTTGAAGGTTGCATACGTGAGCAACTCTTCCTTCTTTCCTCACTGTTTTTTCCACTTAGCAGTGTGGAGCTGTGAGGCTGCTTGCCCCAAGTGTTTGAAGCCACCCACACACTTTGAAGCTACTCCCTGCAGCTGACAACTCAACAGGATCCAATGCCAGTCACAAATGCTTCCATCAGAAGTGCCACAAATCCACTATGAAAGTGAATCCGTAGGATGTAAGAAGAAAAGAAAAATAATGTTTCATGGCTGGAATTTTTGAAAACTGAGAAATTGTTAATGAAGTAGGTCAGATGATTTTTTAAAAGATAATCAGCAGTGACAACAGGAACTCAAAGCAAATCTATATCAGAGAATTTGAAAAATCAGAGCAAGCCACGTGAAATCCTTTCCATGCTGACCACCTAATGCCTCAGTGAGAAATGTGCAGACGACATTCTGGGAGGACTGCCAAGAGATGGCTACCAGCATCCCAGGAGAAACATCATAAAACAGGACTGTGACACAATCAGAGATAATGAGTTTGGTAGCTATACCCTGTTCCTGATACAGAACCCCTAAAACTCTTTTACTTCCTGAAGGTCAGTGATGTTAAGAACATCTTTTGTTCTAAATATGTAATTGTTGCTCCTGATTCCTGACCTAGAACTCCTAATGCTGAGGATTGTACCAAGAGTCTTTGCACTGAGCTATATCCCCAGCCTTTGTTTTAAAAAAAAATTTTTTTTTGTACCAGGAATCAATCTCCAAAAAATGATTACTTTGAGACAAGGTTTCACTAAGTCAGTAAATTGCCTAATTAATTTTGATCTATATTTTTTACGTTTTAAGTCCATAGGTAACACTGACCTTTCATCTTCTACTCTAATTTTTGCCCTGCCCCTGTTTAACCTTGTGTCACTCAGAATTTTATGTTCCGCATGTAGAAAATGGAGGGGGTTTAAGATATTGTGAACCTAAAAGTAGCAAAGTGAACAAAAAGCTAGTCACCAGAAGAGGAAGAGAAACTTGAAGCCAGGGACGTGAGGTGCTGCCAACTCCCTTGGTGACCAAGACGAAAGTAACAGTGTACCATGGACTGTCAGAATCACAGAGTGAATCCAGCGAAATCCTTTCAAATCACATGGATCTTTTTTGTCAATAGTTTTTAAATATTTTCATCTGCACCTTGAGAACAAGGAGGTGCTGCTGCACTCTGTATGGCTGATCCGGTCCCTCATTTGACTGTCATCACCGGATTCTGAACTAACATGGCACAGAGGAAATACTGTTGGGGAGGTAGCATATATTTGTTAGGATCCTGCTTTTCTTTTCCCTTGAAATAGATGGCGCTGTGACCAGAATTCACAAGCAAGAGGGAAAGAACTTGCAGTCAAGTTGGCACCCTCCTGGAGAAATGCGAGTGGAGGTGACAGGTTCCCCTTTCGGGATTGTCTATGATTGGCACTAAAAGAAAGCAGGAAAGAGGGAGTCAGGGAAATCAGAATTCCGATTCTCCCAAGACAGGAAATGACATTACCTTGAGGATGTGTCTACACTGCCCCAGGCATGAGAGGCGAGGCAGCCACAGAGGGCCTCCAGTGAGAAATTCCCTGTTAATTTCTTTCTGTTTGAAATACCTAGATTAAATTCTGTTTTCCTGTGTTAGCACCAGGATATGGAGGAAATCAAAACTCCAAGATCTTGTAAGTTTTAGGTATTTTCTAAGAAGTCACACATATAACGTACTTTCTTCTTTCTTCATGCATGAAAATGTTTTCTGCATTTATTAAATGTGACTTGCATTTCTCAGGCTGCCCAAGCCTGTTAAAAAGAGGTCCACAACAGTGGTAAATAGCAATTTCTGGGGTTTTTTTCTCAGCACCGCCATTTGCTGGTTAAATAACTAGCTGACTTCTCTTTTTCATATACAAAGTGGGGATAAAAATATACTGTTGTGCAGCAATGTTAACACAGCAGGCCCCAAATTACCGTCTTCTAAAAGGCCTGATTATGAGGTTGTCTCTTAGCCGGTATTTGGAACCTGGGATTGGGGGAAGATTTCCCACCATTCCCCAAATGACAAAAATAAGATTAGAGTGCCTAAACTGTAAAACACTGGTTTTTGCTGAGCATCTACTTCCCTTCTAAGGGAATTTTTGTACAGAGAGAATCTATAGGACCAGCCTCTGGAAAAGTCTAGCACTAAATCTCTAATGAGCAGCCTGGTGGGTGTTTCATGTGTATAGTCACAAGTTGCTGAAGGGCTTCGGCACATTCTGTGTGTCCTTTGCAAGTATGAACATGGTTTCTGCTAAACTTTAACCAATGTGCCTATTCTGTTCATTGACTTTGCCTTGTATTCTTTGCTGTAATAAATCTGAACCTTGGGTGAGATTATATCCTAAATCCCATGTATCCTTCTAGTGAATCATTGAAATGGGAGGGCTGGTGAGAACTTCTGATACTCCCATTTGATAAGATTCTTGTGAGGACTAAATGAAGTACTGTATGAATGAGCAGAATGTCTCACACAGTTCAGGAGTTAATATTGTTCTGACTCGTCTGACAAATATATGTGTACATTTAGATATTATATATATTTGTATATAATCTGTAATTTATCTATAATATATATCATTCTTCTGGTATCAGAGTTACAATAAGCAGGAAAAATCTTTGCCATGAGGCAACTTTCATTTAAGTGGGGGGGGGTGAGAGTGAGAGAGAGAAAGAAACAAAACAAGTAAGTAAAATATATATAACGGTGGGTTATGCAATGGATAAAAATAAAGCACAGAAGGAGAACCCCAAAAGTGTGTGATTTTAAGCCGGACAATCAGGAAACATTTCACTGTAAAAATGATTCTCGGGCAGATATCTGAAGGAGATAATGGAGGGACTGAACCACTTATCTAAGCAGAAAGTGATCTAAAAAGAGAACAGCAAGTCCTGAGGCTGGGGCATACGTGGTGTGTTTGAAGAACACCAAGGAGGCCCATGTAGCTGAGGGAGAGTAAGAGGGAAGAGGCCAGAATTCAGAGCGGTAGGGCAGGGAGTGGGGGATTAAACATTCTCTAGGCCCTGGAAGACCACTGCAGTGAATTACAAGTCATTCATGTCTACCTTTCCATGGAGCGTTCTGAGGACAGCATGTCTCGGTCTGGCCTCTGACTGTGGGGTCTAAAGTCCAGTGGGATGAGATAGAGCAAGGAGACTAGATGGGAGGTTACTGCACAATTCAGTGAGATGATGGTGGCGCCATTATGGATGGTTCAGGGTGACAACCAGGTACTGAGAAGTAGACATGTTATAAAGGAAATTTAGCAGGAGCAGTTAGTGGATCATATATTGAGTATAAAGGAAAGAGTTCAGGATGAGCTTAAGGGGTTACTCTGAGGGGAGTTGCTTCTCTGGGTTGCAGTTCACCCACCCTTGGTCCCTCTTCACCATTTGTTGTGTGATGTCTCTTCTCTTTGTGCCTCTGCAAAAGGACCAAAGCCATGAAGCCTAGTCCCTATCAGTGCTGTGGGAAGTGCTGGATGCCAAGGGCCAGGACGTGCGAGTTACAGGTGCTGCCTCTTGTTACCACCAGAACAAAGTATACTGCATGAGGGTCCTGATAGGAGCTCTCCCCACCCCGATCCTTTCAACACTGTCCTCACCTTTCCTCAATCGTCTCTTGTTCTAGGACTCAGGTAGGAATCTAAGTCTTAGCACCAGATTCAGTGTGAAATTCAGAATGACTCCCCTCTTTCGAACTGTCCACTGCCCTTACATCCAATCTGGATCTCCCATTTTCATTTTAAGATGAGTTCTTTCCTACCTAGTAATTTTCTTGGTTGCTTATAAAACTCGACCTCGCTGGGATTCCAGACAGACCTAAGTCTAAGGAAGATGAGGGTAGAGTGGGGAGGACGATGCCTCTCAGGGACAAGATGTGGCCTACTTCACTTGCAATAGTTCTTTCAGTTCACTCTGTGGAGAAGATGCTTGCAATACCTTCCAGCCAGACCAAAGTAAATATTTTGGCCTTTCAATGACAAACTTTTGGACTAAAGAAAATAGCATACAATGTTGACTTTTGTACAGTATTTTTAAAATAATTAACTGATCATGTTTAAAACTGCTTGCAGCCCCGTGATGCCCACCTGTAATCCCAGCACTCATGAGGCTGAGGCAGGAGGATCCCTGTGAGTTTAAGGCCAGTCTGGGCTACAGAGTGAGACCCTGTCTTAAATCAATCAATGAATCAATCAATTTTCACTTTTTTAAAATTTTATGTTACAAAGAATAAAACAAAAGAGGACAGAACAACGCAGATCAGAACAGAACAATACATGCAACACGGCACTTTACAACAAGACAATTGGATATCAACAGTAGCTACCATAATATCTCTTTCTTAGAAATAGTTGAGCATTGCTTCACACTCAATAATATCAAACATAACAAAATAGAATAAAAGCATTCAAGAGAATGAAACTAGGCTGGGGATTTAGCTCAGTGGCATAAAGCACCTGCCTGGCAAGTGCAAGGTCATGAGTTCAATCCCTGGTACCACAAAAAAAAAAAAGAGAGAGAGAGAGAGAGAGAATGAAACTATTGCAAGGCATTCTGAACCAAATAACAAAAGATGAACAATGGCTACTATATTATCTCATTTTCCATAAAAAATTTGTTTATACTATCATACATATTAAAATCCAATAAGATACAACATGATAGAACCAATGGTAATAGGAGAACAAAGCATGGTAGGACTTCAGAGCAAGATGATATTAAATCAGCAATAGCTGCCATAATGCTTGTTTTCTTCTAAGTAGCTGTTTATTCCAGCACACACAATAAGGCCAAACAAAACAGAATAAAACCATTCCAACCAATGAATGAAAACATTACAAGTCTTCAAAGCAATATAATGAGGAACCATAATAAATTTGCACTTTTTAAGAAACCTTTTCCACCTATGATAAGAAACATCAGCTAGAACTCCATGCACTGAAGGCCGTTTGAACAAGAGACAACCAGAGAATCTGTAGTTGTCAGTTTGTTCCCAGTCCAATAAAGTAGGTATAAAGATAAAACCCAGTCTGGGTTTTATGAGCTAGACCAGAAATCAGGGGCACAGTTGGTTTAACAAACACCTATTCAATTTATGGATCCATCACTCTGCCAACTCTAGGGCAGCATCATAGGCAAAGAAATGTTTTTAAAAATTCAAGTTCTTTGCTTGAATTTATTAAATTTATTAAATACCTCGAGGCATTAAGAGACCACAAAGAGGGACACTGATGCCCTCCTAATGCCCTCTGACACCGCAGAGATCACCGTTCACATCTCAACCAACTCCCAGGAAAGCTCTGCCCTGAGTGATGCTTGCTCTGCTCCTCCCTCCCCTGTCTCCCTGTGATTCATCAAAGAGGTCCAAGACCTATTTGGGGAAGGGTCAGGAAACCGAAGAGATCAAATCAGAATTGATCCTGACATGGTTTTGAGAAAAGAGGGAGTGACAAGGAATATTCACATGTTGATTCTTTTTCTTCTGACACACTTCCACATTAATGTTGTGCATTTCAAAATAGTTACCTCAAGAGACATCACTTTTTATTACCAATGACAAAGATTTTGGGGTATTCAAAAATAAATATCAATTACATCACATACCTTTCACCTGGCACCCTGTGACTTCTTAGACTTACTTTTTTGTAGTTATATCCTCCATTGTCCTGAGCTGAGAGTCTATGGACAGGTTAAGCATCTTTTGGAAGGCCCTGGGGTCATTCTGGGGGACCAATGTGATGACCAACAGTGCCTGGGGATTCTTGGCAGTGGGCATGGATAGGGTGGGGGAAAGGGGGAAAGAGGAAAAAAGAAAAGAAAAAATATGTAGAGAGAAGAACAAAACAGTAATTAAAAAGGCAAAATGGGATAGAGGAAAAAATTAAAAATAATGTACCCAGGACCGGGGGTTTAGCTCAGCAGCATAAGTGCCTGCTTGGCAAACACAAGGTCATGAGTTCAATCCCTGGTACCAAAAAAAAAAAAAAGTACCTGTTGAAAACAGATTATGATTTAATTTTCCAACTGCTCAGTATAATTAAGTACTCACTTTATAGCAGGCTCTCAAGCACTTGGTGGAAAGGAGATTGTGGAAGGAGTGAGGAGAGGAGGAGAAGGTAGAAAGGTTTGAAGAGGGATTCTAGTTTCAGCTTTTGTTATACACCAAGCATTTCCCCTGTTGATAATTAAAATGTGCCCAAATAATGTTGGGATATAAATCAGACTACTTGATCTACCTATCAGGAAATCAACATGTCTCTTCTCTTCAAAGTTCTGTGGTATGACTGTTAACTATTAATTAGCATTAATTGTCACGTCACAAACTGGATCAAGGCATGAAGGGGTGGAGTAGGCGGGGAAACAGGCCCGCCTTACAGCTGGGAATAAAGTTCAATTAATAGAAAGAAAGATGAGGAAACAAAAGTATAAAAAAGACCACTTAAAAAAAAAAAGAAAGAAATGAACCTGGGCATGGAGGCATATACCTGTAGTCCCAGCATTGAGCAGGATTGTGACAAGTTCGAGGCCAGCCTGAGCTACATACTGAGTTCAAGGCTAGCCTGAACTACACGGCTAGACTTTGTCTCAAAAAAACAAAAAAAAAAAGGAGGAGGAAGGGGAGGAGAAGAACAAAGAAATGAGAAAATTGATACAGGGAATTTTTAAAAAACAGGTCAAAAATAATGCATCTAATGGTATAAAATTTTTAGAAATGTATTATTTATTCCAACCTTACTTGCAAATTTAACTTATGCAACAGGCAAAAATAGCTTCTACATGTGACTGCTGTTTGATTGTGCATATGTGTGCATATGCGTGAATGTGTACATGTGTGTATATGTGTTTATATGTATATATGTCATCTGTATGTGTGTGTTCTTTTAAAAATCCTGGTACCTAGATAGGAACCCAGACCAAAAATCAATCTCACAAGTAGAACATGAAACTTTTAAGGTACCCCAAGTGACTCCAAATGTACCATGGAGGTTGAGATCTATCAGTTTCCTGATCAAAACTCACCTTCATCATCACCTCTGTCAGACTCACCCCCTCCCTTGCACTGAAAGAAGAGCGCAGAGCAAATTTATCATTGTAATCTATGTCTGTGTTTTACTGTTTTTAACCCTGAGTATCGCTAGGTGCCCTATAATGACTCAGTGTGTTATAAGGTCACACACAGCTCTGACCACAGCTATGGAGATGGGATCTCTCTGTTTTAAAGCCAGCAAATTCATATAGCGCACACACAGCCACCAGATGATGTGGCTCATTTAATTGCCTTACACAGCTCTGAGTCACCTGGCACTTTGCCAGTCGAAAAGTTCCAGAACCTGCTGTTTCAGAACCTCATCCAACAGACATTTTTATCCCGGGAGCCGGCAGCTGACAGAATTAGCACGGGGCTTCTCGTAGGGAAGTCGCTGCTGCTTGGTGCTTATGTAACCGTATGTTGTACAAGCATGACCTACAGAATGGGAGACAAACATTATTTTTGTCTCTCCATCACTTTAAATTCTGTTCAGTGGGGAGAACTTCTCCTGTCCATGAAGAAGGTCTAGGGCTACTCTTAATCACTTGTAGCTGTAAAACTGTTTGATTTTAGAAACAATACACAGCACTGTTTCTCAAGTAATAATCAGAAACCCAAACCAGAAGTCAGAGCTCACCCTTCTGAGCACTGGCCTGCTTCGTAAGCCTCCATGGAAAGGAATTTGTGGACCTTCTCGTTCCCTTCTCCTTAGCTCACCTGTGATTGCTCTCTGGCTGGGACCAAAGTAGGGAGAGGGAGAGAAAGGCAGAGGATGGGATGCTGTGACTTGGCTGAATCTAGCAGTGGTTACATGTGAAAGGCTGACTGGGACCAAGAGGTGATCACTGTCAATTATTTTTCTCTTTCAGGGCCTTTGTGGTGTCTTCAGCACTTTTTGCGGGATCCCTTGCTCTTGCAACTCCCTTGATTTGGGACAATTCAGTCTTCTTTGGAATGATGTCGAGAAGCAAAAATCCTTCCTTTTGCCCTTCTAGGTTTTGTGGCTGATCTACGAATCAAATTGTTATAAGACAGCACCATAGGATAGAAACAATTTATATTGTCTATGTACACAAATATGAGGCTCCAGGAAGGAAGCAGATGATTGAAATTCATTCATCATCCTGAGTCTGGAGCTCTAAGGTGGCTGCAGACCATGTGGGGTGGAGGGGAGGAAATGTGTAGTTGATAAAGTTTGACTGGCTGTGCAGGAAAGAGGCTCTTGGGTGATAACAACTGTCCAAGAGTAGCTCTTTCTGGGACAGATATTTTTATTTAAGAAAATTTCATTTATGAATATAAAAGTCCCTTAATGAGAAAACTTATGCTTTATTATAAATAGCTCAGAGAAGGCAGGTTTTTCTTGTGTTGGCTGATATTCATTTACCTTCATTCAAAATAATCAGTGAACGAAGTAGCTTATTTGGGAATGGTACACGTGGAACGAATTCAATGGTGATCAATGACATTTTCTTTTATCCAAAGGTACATTTCTCCCCGCTGTTAACTGAGGTCTCTGTGCCCATTCATATAGTATATTAAACCAAAAAGAGTCCGGACAAGATTCTCTACTTTGACCAAACCTGAACGAGGGTCCTTTGAGTCCTTTCTAGCAAGGGTCAAACTTGGTCTCCCATCTCTGTCCCTGTAAATTCCAATTTGAACACAAATCCTGCTAAATCAGTTTGATGAACAGTCCCCACCCTTGGAATATAACCACCACTGATATCTTTCTGGCTGCCTTTAGCAAGAAGTCTATTGCGCCAGTCTATCAAGAATCTCCCTTATCCTTGATATTTCCTCTCTAGTAATTTTCTATCCCCCAACTTCCATCCTGCTCCTTAACTATAAATCCTTACTTGTCCTGGCTATAAACCCAAACCCAGCCTCTTCCCCACTGCAAGACACCATTGAAGTAGTCCCTATCCCACTGTAGCTAGTCTTTTTTTCCAATTGAGGGGAGTTAAAACAGAGTCTCACTGTACAATTCAGGCTGGCCTTAAACTCACAGGGATCTGCCTGCCTAAGCTTCCTGAGTGCAGAGATTATAGGCATGCACCACCACACCCAGCTAAATTGTTTTTTCTTTTACACCCCACACTGCTCTTCCGGGCCCAAATAGGTCCATAAAACACTCACAGATTCCTTATTACCTCATTATTTGGGGTGAGGACCATCTCTCCAGATGACTCTACTATTAAGGTAGCTGCCTCTGGATCTCCAATGTGGGTGTCAGACAGCGCTTACAGTGTACTTTACCTTTCCCAAACTCAAATGAGGGTCAAGTTTTTATATCTCTCTATTGAAGGGGGTACTTTGAAGCTTTCCATGTGGTTACCTGGAAGTCTACCTCTTCAAGACGTATCACCACCATCCACTGTTTGACATGATTCACCCTAGGAGCAGAGCCTGAAGCAGAAACTCTTGTTTAAGTGACGTATTGGGGAAGTTTTCTCATTAAAAGTGGAATGAAGAAAAAGCTCCGGCTGGGAGGCAGAAGAGAAACCCAGCAGGAAAGTGAGTGTAGCTGGAGACTGGCTTCATTCCTGGCCATCATAGTTAAAACTCCAAGTGCATCATAGTCTTACTATTTTTTAAACGGGATTGAATCTAGGGCCTCTCACTGAACTATATCTTCTCACAGAACTATATAGCCCCCCCCCTTTTTTTCTTAATTTTGAGGCAGGGTCTCACTAAATCATTAAGCTGCCTAGGCTGGGCTGACTTGCCTCAGCCTCTCAGTGCTAACGTGTGCCCTGCTAGGTAGTTTCATCTTCAAGCACGGAGTCCAATTTATTTCTTCCTGCTAGTTGGGTTGAGGTTTTCTGGCCAAGGTTGTCTAGCAAAGGGCATGCCTCTGGGGGTGCGGGGGACAGAGTTGTGAGGATGAAGGTAACCCGAGGGGCTCCTATGGAGCATTAACACCCACCTTTCCCACCTCTTTCACTAAAGATATTTTCATTTTCATTTCATCTTAATCTCTCAGAACAGTTAAAGGATTGTAAACCACATTCTATTTTAAAATTTATTTTTACTTTTTTGTATACTGGGGATTGAACCAGGGCCTTGTGCATGCTGGACAAGCAGTCTATCATGGAGCTACACCCTCAGCCAAGCACATCCTTCTAACATCTCCTTTCACATGTACTAGGTGAGAAGGGGATGTTTGTTTCACTCACTTTGGTACCCTATATCTATTGTACCATGTACATACTGCACATGTATAGTGGACCCCTGAAATTTGCAAGGGTAATGTTCCTAGAGCATCCCCAAATTTCAGATATGGTCAGAAAAATGTCTACAAATGTCCATTTCTATTGTTTAAACCCTAAATATGCTATGTCTCTCACAGTTATTTAACTTAATAAAATACTATATTAATAAAGCCTTAGAAAATACAGGGCATTTGGGTGGCATCTTAGGAATCTTAGGGCTTTCAGAAGAACAAAACCTGAGAACACTAGAGATAGCTACATGCAACACAGAGACCTGTTAGGATGCAGAAATGCTGATGCATCTGCCCATGAGTCACAGGGCAGCAGCCAATCAGCAGCAAGAAGAGCTGAATAATGCTCTCAGATTGGTTCCTTGCAAACCTCACACACACACACACACACACACACACAAATTGTGAAAGATGCGTGCAGTTTCTGTGAAATTGCAGCAGTTGCCACAAACAACTATTAGGTTCTAAAGAAAAATCCACCGACTGAGCCCACAAACTGTGAACTTTGACTTCTTGGGGTATACTGTATAGAGAGCCCACAATGGTGAGTGAAAGAAAAACTGTGTTAGCGCCTGCTTTGACAGCTATAATAAATTTGTGCTGTTCCTTCTTTTACAGCAGATAGCACTTGAGAGCTAGCTGATGAGAGAAAGGTACATATTCTGGACATGAAGGAGAACATGGTCAACTGCCTGTAGAAAAGAAATAGGCTGTGCAGAGTGAGTGTGGCCCAATTAAAAATAGGAAAAGAAGTATGTTTTGCAGAGAGGGAGTGGGTCACTGAGGAAGTTTTCAGTGTCCTGGAGAATAACGGTGGCTATCTTTTGTATCCCTCACTTTTCAGGCTGCTATCAGATCTATGACATCCTGTCAAATGTACCCCAAAAGGCTGCACCCCAAAATAAAATGAAAATTGTAAAAAGGCAAAAAGAATAAAAAGGCTAAGACGTCTTGGAGGAAAAAGAAAAGAGCGCTTTATTATTTAGGCTGGCATCCAGCGACACAGAGTGAGGATGGAATTTACACTGCTGTGCAACTAGGCTAAGATTTGGGGTGGTTTATAAAGGGAAAAACCGCAAAGGTGGGGGGAGCCACACCTGTGCATTCCTGAGGAAACAGGACATCTTGTTGTTTGCCTAGGGTCCAAGTACAGAGGTTTGTGGCTAGTCTATTCCAGGGATATATTATGCATGCAGGCAGTAGGCATTAAGGGAGGAACACAATTACTGGAGTCACAAGAAGTACAAAGTGCAATTTGGGACAATGGTTGCAGCTTAGGTCAAAGGATGTGGCGCATACAGAACAGAATGGCTGTGCTTGAGTTAGATTACAACATCAAAAACATGAATCCTCTTGAAAAGAACCAAAGATAGTACTTTCTGATTGGTCCCAGGTGCTTCTGTACATAATCCTGGATCTCTGGGATTGACAGGTCACAATCATTTTGTCCAGTCAGCTGGTCATCCCCTAATCTACTGTCTAAGAGACTGACAGAATCTGCTGGTTTCCCATATCCATTTTCTGCTTTTTTTTTTCCTCCCATGTTAAAAAAAAAATCCTAATTCATACTTTAAGATAGTGAATTCTGCACAAACCAAGCTTGTGACATTGATATAGGTGAATGAAAAGTCTGAACTAGTATGTCTGCAAGTTCATGTTCTCTAAAATTGAAGAATGAATTTTAGGGACAACAGAGGTGAAGAGTAGAATATACTTATTGAGAGAAAGCTTCTGTCTGAAGAGAGACAGAAGGGGGTCCCAAATGGGTTGCCCCCAACTGTGTCTTTTCCAAGGATTTTTATAGAGTAAGACCATGGGTTCAAGGTGGGGGGAAGACTGGGAACTCACAAGGCAGAGGGGTGTAAACTATAGTTAGCCAATAAGATCAATAGTTCAGGTAAAATTTATTACATTAGGGACAAATGGAAAAGCAAGTCACATAGAAAGCGGGCATTCTTGGGGTTGTGACCTTTACCCTAGAGGGATGGGATAGTGTCTCCAGGGTAAGAGGAAACTAATTAGAATATCAGTCTCCAGGATGTAGATGCATTTGTTTTGATCCTTTGTCTTGAGATCTGGCCCGCAGCAAGAGGTATTTGTGTCCTCCAAGAGATGTGTGCTCCAAGGTCATGAAACATCTGGTCCTCTGTGCCAGCTTCTTCGAGGGCCTAACCCTGTCTGACTGCCTATAATATTTCTAACTGGCTCAGCTGCCTGTAACAGCATCACCATGCCCAAAAAGAGGAGGTTAGGAGAGCTCTTCCTAGAAATTAAAAAAAAAAAACCTCCTGTTTTCTCCAGGAGAGAATCAGAAAAGTGAAAATTTCTACATGGTCCCTCAGTCCAAAATTTTTTATGGGACTTGCTCAGTTGTTTAGTGGCCACCGATCACAGATGGCTCTATGAAAATTTTAAATTACCAATAACAACTCAAGATCTCTAACCCACTTACTGAGGGAATAGGGTTTAAAAGAAACTGAGATTTTAGAGAAAGACTGGTTGTTCTGCATTTCAATCCTAGAAACTCAGGAGCTTAGTAGAAAGGAGCTGAAATGCTCTTTAGCAAGGATGAGGGTGCATTCCACTTTGCCTAAGGAAGTCACTTCTTGGGCCAAAGTCCTAGTTCACTGCCTGTTCTTATTTTAATTCTTACCAATACGGCTGATCAACCAGCTCTACAGCAGGCCCTTTCCCCAGCTAGCTGCCTTATTCAGAAGCTAACAAAATAAGCTACTTATTAGAATAGGAAATGGTCCATGATTCATTCCCGCCCAAAACTTTCTCTTCACTGAATTATAAGGATGCTGCTGGAGTGGGAAGGAGCCCTAGGCTTTATGTAGAAAAGCATCCTCCTTTCACAGACCATGAATTGTGGCGCAGAGTTCTTGTGAAGCAGTTGCAGACTGGCAACTCACTGGCCAAAACTGTAATACAAAAGATTTGACTGATGTCTTAGCTTTCTGTTACTATAACACTGAAGATGATCAACTTATAAAGAGAAAAGGTTTCTTTTAGCTCACAGCTGTAGAGATTGCAGCTCATTTTCAACTGGCCCCATTGTTTTAAGTATATGGCACAGAAGAAGCACTCACCTCATGGCCAGGAAGCAAAAGAGAGAAAGAAGCAGGGGGTGATTTACACAGCAAAGAAACAATGCAGCTACAATGTGGGCCAAACTATAATCAACCAATAAGATTACAAGAATAGCTGCTTAGCTGATATTGATCCAGTAGGGAAGCAGGGCACACAGCAGGATATAAGTCTACATTATTAACTATGGGTTATCTGTGACTTCTAAAACTGGACTATTTTGGAAAGGATGAGTCCAGACATTCTCTGGAGTTAATGGGCTGGGTGCTACCAATTACAGTATAATCTCAAATTTCCCTTCTCCCTTAGGGAAGTATGCAAGTCTGGCCATTGTGACTTTGAGGCCTTCTTTTCTTCAAATGTACTTCCAGCCAGTTTTGATATATTCTCATCTTTTGCCCTGGACTTCCTCAAAAGCCTGTCTCTATCTGACTGTCCATTAATTTCTACCTAATTTAGCTGCCTATAGTAGCATGACAGTAACTCTCCAGGACTTCAAGATTATAAAAATCCAGTTTCCTGTGCATCCTATACCTAGCTAGTTTGACAGACTTATTTTGCCCGCTTGATCTCTATATAGGTAGTTTGGTTTGTAGCTTACTAGTCATGGCAGTTGCCCAGAGTCATATAGCTAGTGTTAGATTTGGGTAAAGGACCATGTCAAAAATTGAAATTTGGTAGGCACTAACAAGAAAAATTTAAGGGGGTCAGGAGCTACAAGTACCTCTGGTCTAAAAGTAGTATTGAACCAAATCTAAATGAGCTTTGGTGAGTATGATAAACAAATGGAAGATGGGTGTTATTTTATTTATGTATGTATTTATTTTTCTCAGTACTGGGGATGGAACTCACAACCACATGCTTGCAAGGCAGGTGCTTATGCTGCTGAGCTAAATCCCCAGCCCTGATGGGTGTTATTTTAAAGTAATCAGCAAGAGGTGAGGGTTCAGAAAATTAAGAAGAATATAATGACAGTCTTGTGACAAACCACAACTGACACCAGAAAATGTTGGTATGAAGAAGCCAGATCCTAGTCACAAGGGTCACAGTCAGAAGAATCTCAGCCCGTTTGGGAGGATGGAGCACTGATCAAAGAACAGGCTTCATGCAAGAAGAGCTAAACTGTCAAGAGAGATTTAAGGTTAGGGAACAACACTGTGACCCAGCTGCATGCACCACTAGAGATGGGACCTACATTAAGAGCAGATGCAGGAAACAGTCAACTTATGGCAGTTGTGTAGGGTTCTGTAGGTTCTTCCCTGCCAAGGTACTGAGAGCTTGGGGGCTGAGGGAACAGATACCCCAGAGCTTGGTTACAGACTGAACGAGGTGTGTCTCAGGGTCGGCTCACCCAGCCAGTGAAGATGTTCCTTGCCAGGCATGCCACCCACTATTTCTTTCATCTGTGAATGCAGCCCTCGTGTCATTTAAGAAACCTACTCTACCTTCAATCTTCACTGTGTCTTTTCGCATATTTATAAATACCAAAGCTGGAACAGAACAAAGGGAGAATTCTGATCATCCTTTAGCTTGGCAGCAGGTGAAAATCAGAGCCCACAGTGCTGTCAAGTGCTATGTAAAACAACAATGGCACTTGTCAGCTGCTACTTTTAGTGGGCAACAAGTTTGATGAAATAGCCCAATTGTACAAAAAGTGGGGAGGACAGACTGACAGCTCTGGAAACAATGGTAAAAGACTTGTGTCTGCCACCTACAGATAACAAAGTTTCATTGAAATATCTTTCAAGGTGACTTTCTTAGGTAACTGTGCCTCCTTGTGAAGTGCTGGTTTCTACAGCATGTTCCTTTTTATTCAGTTGTGAGAAAGATACATCAGTTAATCTGGGGAAAAAAATAGATACCGAAAACTTCAGCTAGGCTAAATGTATAATAATTACAAACATTTTCTGGACCCCTGCTAAGGGCCAGGTGCCATGCTAGCTGCTTATGTCTCATTTAATTCTTTTCACAACTCTAAAACCTAAGTACTATTATTATGTTTATTTGCCTTTGAGGGAACTGAGCCTTTGCAAGTGAAATAAGTTAACTGAGCATAGAACACTGGTAAGAAGTAATCTGACTTAGAACAGCTCTGCCTATTCCAGAGGCAAAAAAAAAAAAAAAAAAAATATCCTCACCAAGGCACCATTCCTAATGTGAAACTTTTCCTAGCTCACAGCTCCAACCCCATCCTCCCTGTCGTCCTTAGCAAGAGAATCCCAAGTGTGTTCAGGGTAGCAATATTAAAAACTTCCAAGGGCCAGTGTGCTGATACAGTGCAGTAAGTCCCTATTGAATGACTGCCCTTCGCCCATGCCCACTGCAATAACTATGTTTGCCAAGTATAGTGTCAACTAACATTTAATCACCACTTACTTTGCATTGGCATATTCTAATCCCTTTGCATGGATTCTGGCATTATTTGATTATCCAGTTGTTTGAGATGTTTACTTAAAAATTGGTTTTATAGGCTGGGGATTTATCTCAGTGGCATAAGTGCCTGCCTGGCAAGCATGAGGTCATGAGTTCGATCCCCAGTACAAAAAAAAAAAAAATTGGTTTTATAGACTTACCTGTTTTTCCAAGTAAACTAATATATATATATATACTAAAATCATAAATATATATATATAACTCAGGTGTGAATAAAAAAGAATGAATGGTTAGATTTTTAAAAATTTATTATAGTAAGGTCCAGGGATATATAGCTCAGTGGCACAGCATCTGCCGAGCAAGTACAAGGTCCTAAGTTCTATCCCCAGTACCAAAAAAAAACCCCAAAAAGAACAACAACAAAAAAAACATTGCTATTAATCTCCCTTAAAATACTCCCCCCCACTTGCAACACATTCCATTGTTCTTTTTCTCTAATTTTTTGTTGTAATATTATATTTTGATTATATATTTTAATTCATTTGTGCTGTCCTCTTTTTCTCTCTGAGACAGGTTCTCATGACCTTTCCCAGGCTAATCTCAGACTCAAGGAATCCTCTTGCCTCAGCCTGCCAAATAGTTAGGACCACAGACATAAGCACCTAGCAGAGTGTGGTCATTTTTAATGAGTGTGCATTATGTCAGGAACACTATTTGTAAATCAATACCAGTTTGAAAGGTGCTCTGGAAACTGTATATGGTATCACAAGTTTGTAAACCTGCTACTCAGAGGCTAAGACAAGAGGGTCAAAATTTCAAAGCTAACCTGGGCAATTTAGCAAGATCCTATTTCAAAATGTAAAAGTAAGAAGGATTTCCAGGCATGGTGGTGCATGCTTGTAATTCCAGCACTTGGCAGACTGAGACAGGAGGATCACTACAAGTTTTGAGGCCATCCTGGACAGCATGAAGAGCCCCTATCTCAACACTACCACCCTCACCCCTGCCACACGCACCAAATAAATAAGTAAGAAAGGCTGGTCAAAGCATTGCCTAACATGGGCACATGCCTAACATGGGGGGATGGATTCAATCATCTGTACAGCAAAAAACAAAACTACAACAAAATGGGGACAGGCAGTCTGACAGCAAGGGAAGTCTTAGTGCTGAGGATAAATTTAATGGCAGGGTGCTTACCTAGCACACAGGGAGGCTCTAGGTTTGATCCCCAGCACCACAAGCAAAGAAAGACATGAAGAGGGAAACAGAAGGAAAGTTTGATTTCTGCTAAATTTGGAAAACACTAGTAATAAGAGAGGAAGAGAAAGTAGTTTATCAAAAGCTAAGGGAAGTTACTGACAATAATTTTAAGTACATAAAAGTTAAAAACGGGGCTATGTACTGAACTTGGCAATTAAGTAATAATCAGTGACCACTAAACAGTTTTTTTTCGTTTTAAATAAGAAATTTATTTAAACAAGACACTTGACTCAAAGAGTAATTGATTCCTACTTAAAGACAGATTGCCCTGTATGTAACAGCTATGTACAAAAAAGTTATAAAATTGACCTTGGTTTTACAATGATAAATGAGAAATATTAAAATTCTCTAATCAAACAAGTATGCAAGGATTTTTATGTTGTTGTCCTGTTAAAACAGAGCAAAATAACTTACTAGAATATAAAGATAAAAGCTGATGAGGAGGCCTCTAATGGAGAAAGGGGATTATTTTCACAGAACCCATCTCCATTTGATGTCAATCAAAACATATTGCCGGCCATTTAGTTAAAAAAAAAAAAAAAGCAATGTGCTTGTGCACATACACTTCCTTTATGTACAATATAGTAATGAGGAAGGGTAAATGAAAGAATAGAAATGTTTTGATTTTTTTTTCTCATTGCTGAGACAAAATACCTAACACCCAAAATGAAGAAAGGAAAGGTTTATTTAGCTCACAGTTTGCGGAGGTTTCAGTCCATTATCAGCTGGCTCCAAGGCAGAGTGGTGTGGAACAGGGGCAACACTTCAAGGTGGCAGAAGACAGCAAAGCAATAAGAGCAAAAGGAGGGAAGAGTAGGTCTTCTTGCCCTCCTCTTGCACAGGATG
This sequence comes from Hydrochoerus hydrochaeris, assembly GCA_004027455.1. Lineage (NCBI taxonomy): Eukaryota > Metazoa > Chordata > Mammalia > Rodentia > Hydrochaeridae > Hydrochoerus > Hydrochoerus hydrochaeris. The sequence goes on along the minus strand of PVLA01002735.1, from coordinate 209,273 downwards.
AGGACATTTGCAAAGAAAAGATTGTGGCCTCCTGCTGAGTGCAGTCCAACCTGGTCCTCTCCCGTTATTCTCGCCCCTTTCCGAAGCAATTTTGAGTCCTCTTTTTTGAGAGTCTTTAGTTGCATTGTGTTGTCTGCCTTGATGTCCTGAATTAATTCAAAATCTTTATCTTTCATGGTTACTGTGACTTTGAGGAAAAGCCAGAAGTCACATAGTGCCAGATCTGGTGAATGGAGTGGACGAGGACTCGCCGTAATGTGTCTGCAGGCTTACCTTTCCACTGGGCGCACTTGCAGCAGCATTCAGTGTGTGTTTGTTTTTTAAATTACACCTGTGAAGACACTGACAGAGGCTTTCCAGAGTTATTTCAGAAAGTAGCAAGTGGGATGGGCTGAGTGTGCTCCAACGAAGGCTGAGTATTTTGAGGGGTATTAATGGCAAGGTATCTTTTACTGTTACAATTTTGTAATTTAGATGCAATGTATATTTTGATATGTAGTCATTTGTCACTTAAAGACGGGGCTACAGGGCTAGGCATAGTGGCACATGCCTGTATTTCTAGCACTCAGGAGGCAGAGGCAGAAGGATTGCTGCTAGGTCAAGGCCAGCCTGGGCTACATAATTTCAAGGCCAGCCTGGACTATATAGTGAGACCCTGTCTCAAAAAACAAAACAAAACAGATAGGGCTACGTTCTGAAAGGTGTGTTGGTAGGTGGATCTCCATTGTGTGAATACTGTAGAGCACACCTGCACAAACTAAGGTGGCTATGACATCTCTAGGCCGTATAACCTTACGGGGCCACCATCACACGCGCAATCCATCACTGAACACCACCATCATCCTGCAGTGCATGACTGTCTGCTGAAGTTCACAGGAAAGCACATTTAGTCCATAATAACATGAAACCAATGTACTCATGAGTTTGAGGCCTTGTGAGTTATTTGATAAAGCAAGAATAAGACAGAGAGCACTGTTACGCTGGGAGATTTTGAAATAGGTGAGTCAGGTTTCTGACTGTCTTGTATCCTCCTTTGTATTTCTTCTCCCCCGCAGTCCCCAGTGCTCAAGTCCTTCCTTGTGACACCCTATAGGTTTTGTTCTGCTCCTCTCATGCTACTGATGAGTCAAACCCCAATTTCAAACAAAACCCTCCTGGCTTTTTGTAGACATTTCATATGGTTGTCCAAAGGAATACGACCTGTAATTAGGAATTTGCCAAGAGCCTCAAAAGAGGCCAGGCAGCTGGGGATGAGGGGCGAGTGCAAGCCCGAGATAGCACGGTTTCCCACAGGCGGCCTGGATCCCTCCCACTGACCGCAGGTCCTCCCAGACAACTTCCAAATTCAGAAACTCTCTAAATTTAGTCATTTAGAAACAAACAACAAAGCACAGTTTCTGGGGTGGCCTTAGTGGAAAATTTTAAGATAGGAAGTAGTGATTATTCTTCAGTTTAAAAAGTCAGTCTGACATGCGATAAAAGCCTGAAAAGAGTTATTTAAAAATGTGCACACTTTGACCCAGCATTTAACATTCAGAGGTTCGTTATTAAGAAACAAGTGAATAAGTCTGTAAGAATGTTTGTCAAAGTCCTTTTTAAAATAAGGGTCATTTGAGATTTTCCATTACCTCTCAAAGGGTGTTGTTTTTGAAAAACAATTTTTGGAAATCATTCATAAAGTATAGAGGGGCTGTTGAGGGAACCCCTGTAGCATTTTAGAATGGGATTTATTGTTGATGTATTTATAGTCTTAGGGAGTAAAGGATGTCAAAGGCCAGTCATTCAACAGGCTTCCTTAGGTTCAAGCTGTAAAGGAACACATTTCCTTTAAGCAGAATTTTTTTTTTTTTTTTTGTCTTTTTGAGACAGGATCTCAGTATGCAGTTCAGGGTTCAGGCTGGCATCCTCCTGTCTCAGCCTCCCGAGTGCTGAGATTACAGGTGTGCACCATGATCCTGGCTTTAAGAGGATTTCATGAGAAAAATAATTTGATGAATGAACTCAGAATACTGATTTGAGTTTTGGTTTTGCCAGCAATTCCAGTGTGATAAAATACTCTCCTCTCAAAAACATTTTGTTAGTTTAAATTTTTGATAATTGTTGCAGTTGCTATGGAGTTTAGGTAAATTATGTCAGTTTAAAATCAGCCTCTTTTATCTTTTAGCAATGTATTCTACCTGGAGGTTAATTTGAAGAACTCAGTTAAACAATCACACAGGCTACCACTGTCCATTCTCCATCCTTTCCATCCACCCCCCCTCGCCCCTGCAGACGCAGCTACAAAAAAGTCTCGGGAGAATATCTTTCTAAAGGTGCCAGACCATTTGAGCTCACTTCAGGTGTAGTCTGAGTCTCCAACCACTGGGGTATTACATATTTCTTCATGTAAACAAATAGCTTTGGAAGAAACAATCATGTCATATTGTCTAAAAACAATGAAACCAAATTTGATGTACTTCAAGTCTAACAATCTCTGGGACCACTCCAATTTTTTTAAATTTGTATTTGAATTTAAGACAATGATAATGAATGTGAAATGCAAAATGTGCTATTTTTGTTCGGTAAGTGCACATTTTAGTTATGCATGACATAGTTTACTGCATTTAACATAACACTTTTTAAACTGAAATTTTTTCTTCATTTTGCATTATTAATTTAAAACTAAGACAAGCTTAAGAGAAGCATTAAAATTCCTAATTACTGCATGACTATTGCTAAGTATAACTGTCTTACACAATGTTAAGGTATTAAAAACTGATATGCTTCAGCTGTCAAATACACTACATGTGGCATTGCTTGAAGAGAAAACCTCATAAGCCAGGTGTCTTAGTTATTTTCCTCTTGTTGCTGAGACAAAATACCTGATGTCCCAAATTAAGGAAGGAAAGATTTATTTAGCTCATAGTTTTGGAGGTTCAATCCTAATCTACTGGGTCCAAGGCAGGGCAGCACATGGCAGTTCACGGTGGCAGAAGACAGCAAAAGTAACAAGAGTAAAAAGAGGCAAAAAGCCTGGGGATTTAGCTCAGTGGCTTATGTGCCTGCCTGGCAAGCGCAAAGTCATGAGTTTGATCCCTGGTACAGAAAAAAACAAACAAACAAACAAATAAACAAACAAAAAAGAGGCAAAAAGGGAGGAGCAAGCCTCTTTCCCTCCTTTATATTGTGTGCAGGCTACCTGTCCCAGGGCAGGTGCAGCACTGCAACTGCCAGTCCCAGCACTAGACAATGACCCATTCATAAACTCTAGATTCAGCTGCCTTTGAAAAGCCCACCCTGATGACTGACTGCAAGACTTTGGGGAGACATCCAGACACAAACCACAACACCAAGTGTTACTAAGATTTTTCTGAGACTTGTGAAAATTGTTAGTGGGAAAACAATTTACCACTGTATGCATTAGTTCTTCAACAAAAGAATGTTAGGGCACATGAATATATAGTCATAAACCCCTTGCTCCACTTAAAAATTTGTCACCTAAAAGGCAGTTTGCCCGCCCTCCCAGTCGGGGCCCCTGGCCTGAGCTGGGAGGAGAACCTGCAGCCCCAGAGCTCTGACCATGGAGGGACTCAAGGAGCAGCACAGAAAGGCAATTTGCCCGCCCTGTCAGTAAGCACCCCTGGCATGAGGCAGGAGAAGAATCACTCAGCAGCTCCCAGGAGCCTACTGCTGAGCAGGCTAAGAATTAACCCACCACCACCATCCCCCCTCGTTAGCAAGTGAGCCAGAGATCTAGACATCTCTGAAGAGGCTGACCATATGCAATGTAGTAAACAGGGGGGATTTCCTTCTATCATCTCTTTGAAGGCAAATATTGTTATCACTGTTTTGCTTTGTTCTGATTAATGATATTGCTCTATTCAATGTTCTGTTTTGATAAGTTCTAGAATGTCCTGAATTTCCTTTGATTTGGCTATACCTTATTGAAAGAACAACTGTTGTGAAGATAACGGGATATACTATTGTACCTATTACTGTTATGCCAGTAACCTTTTGAGAGTTTCTGTACCAATTTCACTACACTCTCTCAGTTGGCTTTGTTCTGTCTCGTTCTGTTGTATTTTGCTAATAATAAAAAATTAAAATAAATAAAAAGTAAATAACAACAAAACAGATCAGTAAGGTATTGTGCAAGCTGAAACACGATATAACTAAACAGATAATGGACTTGAAAAGCAAAAGGAGGAAAAGAAAGTGGTCTAAAGGATGTAACTGCATGTGTAAGTGTGTAGGATTGATGACTATGTCGCTGGGTTTTTGTTGGATCGTTGAATGGAACTGTTCGCAGCCTCACTGTTTGAATGTCCACCTTGTATGCTTTAATTTTGTAGCTTGAACATCTAGAAGACAATATGTAATTTATCAACTAGTGATTTCTTACTGTTTGTTTTTTTCTTTTCCTTTGAAATTCTGTATTGTTTCTTCCCTTTTTTTTTCTGTTTTGCTTTTTTTTCTTTTTAAATAAAATTTAAAAAGAAATTTGTCACCAATAACCAGAAGTGACATTCAGCTACTATCATGGCCAGCAAATTTTCAAAATTTCTACAAGTAACCAATGCTTTAGAAACTGTGTTGTTTTGTGAAGGATTGTAAAAGTGAGAGAGACAGCTAATGTCTACCATTTTCATGAGCAGCTTGGACTCAAAGCTAACTATTGATGAAATCATTTGGAACCCTAGGAAAAGCACAAGTTGTGCAGAAGACTTGGATGTTGACCATAATTGTACCAAAATTACTTGCTATTAATTCAGTTAAAATGTTCACTGATTCTCCATTGTGTTGACACTAGAACTGTGATGATGGTCAAGATGGATATGGTCCTTGCCCCCAAAGGAAACCACTCACTCCCTAAAACATATACGGGCAAGTAGGTGAAGCACAGTATTATTGTTTTAAGACCCACAAAGGGTTTTGTGTTGCCACAACAAATGCCTGGGACTTCATGGGTGAAGAGGTTTATCTGCCTCATGGATTTTGTGGTTAGAAGGTCCAAACCTGCCTACATCACAAAGTGGTGACAGCTCAGTCACCTAAAAACTCACTTCTGCAGTTCACTCCTGTGAGACCCAATTTACTCCTCCAAATTAGCATTCATCCATCCATGGGCCCCCGTGGCCGAATTACCTTTTTCTGGGCTTCAGCTCCTAAAGATTTCATCACCTCACTGGAGATCTAGCAAATGAACCTTTGAGGGGCAAAAAATATACAAACCACCTTCTCCTACCACATCTTATGCTTCTCCATTGCTAGTGCTGTCTGTTCCAGCCACAGTCTTTTCTAGTTCCTCTATGCCCCAAAGTCTTCCTGTTTCAGGGCCTTTACCTATGTTGGCTGCCTCCACTTTTCCTTTCCTCAGCTGATTTCTAACAAACTCTTCAGTTCTTGGTAAAAATACGCTCACAAAGGCTGCCCTAATACTCACCTACCTGCATATCCAGCAGACAGGCCAACATATATGCAATCAATGGCTAGGTTAGAGATGTCCATTGCACACTAGGCTTCTTTTTCTTTTTCATAACTCTCACCACTGTTTGATTAATGATTTAACCGTGAAATCGTTTGTTTAATGTCTGTGTTTTCTTCCACTGCCACTTGACCCTAAGATTCCACAGGCAGAGTCCTCTTTTTGACTGAGACCATTGAATTCTCAGGTCTTGTCAAAATAAACATTTGTAGAATGAATGAATGGGGTTATGCATAAAAAAACACACAACCAACTAAGAAACCTGCTAACAGGGATGGGTGTCAGAAGAAATTTTTAATGAAAAAAGCCTGGCTCTTCCAAGAACTTACTTCCTCCTTCTCAGTTTTGTTTGCTTAGCTTGGCTATTCATCCTGTTGCTGTTAGGTTGAATTTCTGTTTTTACAATTCTCTCTCACCCCACTTTTTAAAACTTTTTCTACCTCTTGAAATACACTTACCTTAATTTTTATTACTTGAGTTTTAGCTCATTCTTAATTGTCTAGTTTTCCATTCCACTACTTTGCCTTTTATTTCACTAGTCTTTGTTTTTGCCTGTTATGGAAAAAAGGATAATAAATCTTTTGTCTTGCTAACTTCATATTTTCTGTAACCCTTTTCAAATCTAATTTTTTTTTTTTTTGAGAAAGGGTCTCACTGTCTAGTTCAAGCTGGCCCTGAACTCACTATGTAGCCCAGAGTGGCCTCAAACTCACAGTGTCCCTCCTGTCTCAGCCTCCCAAATGCTGGGATTATAGGCGTGTGCCACCATGCTCCTAATGTTTAAGTAGGCGCCATTTATCTAACTTTATTTTTATTAAATTGACTTATCTTTAACAATAGATTTAAGCATTTTTGAGCTATTAAACCTATCGTTTATTTTCAGTTTTACCCTCTGTTTCTGATTTCCCTCTCTTTCACCTACTCTCTCCCATCCTTCTTTCCCTCTCGGCCACTCCCCCTCTCCTTTCCTAACCATGTTTGCAGTGGCCACAGGATGTGTCAGGATTATAAACCGTGAAGAGAGCATGTTTATGAACACAGAAGGACAAAAATGGTCTTTCCATACCAGTTTTCCCTGCATCAGCTTCTTAGGGCCCTTTCATGAGATTATTTCTGGCTTATTAAGGTTGGTTCTCTAGAGCCCTCATTGGGGATTTGTTAAACTCTCTTCTTTCCAAGGAAACAAGCCCCATTTTGCAGCTGGAATATTTGATTTGCTGAAACAGTGTTGCCTACAACTAACTCTTACCATCTAGTCCGTCTATGTTGACTGCCCTGCCAGGAAAAGTCAAATCCGTAATAGGCTTCTCCAAGTAAGTATTCTGCAGGCCTGATCTTGGAGAGGTGCTGGTCAGCCTCTCAAGAGATACTTACAGGATAGGACTGGGGGTTTAGCTCAGTGGCATAAGTGCCTGCCTTACAAGCATGTGATTGTGAGTTCGATTCCTGGTACTGATTAAAAAAAAAAAAGAGAGAGAGAGAGAGACACTTACAGGATGTTCCATAGTAGAGAATCTTCAGCCAGTGTGTTGGCTTTTATTCTTTTAATTCAAAAAGGTTTTGTTTCTTTGGGGGTTTTTTGTTTTTGTTTTTGGTAGAACTGTGGCTTAAACCCAGGGCCTCACACATACGAAGCGAGCATCCTGTCACTGAGCTGCTCCCTCAGTCCCACTGCAGCCCTGGAAGCCAGCCAGTGCCTTCGCCATGCTTCCAGGGAGTTTTCCTTCCAGGCGCTGCAGGTTGAAAGCAGAGAGCTCCCTTCTGCACCACCACAGCCCTGACGCAGTGAGGGTGGCTGACCATAGACTGAAACCTGAGCCAAAATAAATCTTTCTTCCTTTAAGTTGCTTTGCTCAGGTATTTTGTCACAGTGACAGAAAATTCATTAATACCAGTAGATAATCCAATAAAAAATTTAGCCATTCACTTCATAAAATATAAAAATCAAATGTTCAGTGGATATAAGAAAAGGCATCAGAGAAATGCAGATTACATCATGATGAAATACAACTCATCTGGATTTTTAAAATTAAAAATATGCCAAGTGTTGGAAAGGGTGCAGAACAACCAAAATTCTAATGAGACTGTAAACTGGTATAATCACTATAGGGAAATTTGGCAGAATCTACTAAAATCTAAAAGATGAGCATACAATTACTCTATGACCCTGAAATTCTATTCCTAGAATTGCGACAGAAATGCATCTGTGTGTACACTAAAAAATATTTAAGAATTGTTTTTATTTTTAAAAGAATTTTTATAACAATACTATGTATAGTAGCCAAAATTTAGAAATAACCCAAATGTCAATAGAACTACATTGATTCTTTTTTTACTGTAACAAAATGCCTGAGGCTAGATAACCTTATGAAGAAATAAGTTTATTTAGTTCACAGTTCTGGTTAAAGGGTATCAGCTCAGCTCCTGTGAGGACCTCCTGGTGAATACCGTGGGAGAGTGAATAATCACTCTGAAACAGGGAACCAAAGAGGATAAGCAAGGGTCAGACTCAAGACTTTATAGTAACATTCTCTCATAAGAGCAGCCTGAATCCCTTCAGAAGGCATGACCTAAACCTAAGGACCTCTAACTAAGCCCACTTTTTAACACTACCATACCAAGAGCTAAGCTTCCAGCACATGAACCTTTGGAGGACAAACTCCAACCATATCCAAATCATAGTGATTAACTAATTGTGATGTATTTATAAAATTTGCTAGTACTTAGAATGAACTGTATACAGATACCTACAGCAATGTAGATTAATCTCATAAACTTAACCATTGAGCAAATGAAGCACATCATATAATAGAGCACATACTGAATGATTTCATTTGCTTAGTGTTGCAAAACAAGCAAAAATGTACTCTAGTGATAGAAGTATACATAGTGACTACCTTCAGCGATGAGGTAAGAACTGGAAGAGCACCCAAGTGGGGCTTCTAGGGCACCAGAAAATACCTTTTTTTTTTTTTTGATCTAGTGACTGGTTACGTAACTACGCTCCTTTTGTAAAACTTACCAAGCTGTACACTAAACGTGTGTGTGTGAACTTTTCTCTACATAAGCTGTACTTAGGTCAACACTCTACTAAAAATAAACAAGAACCAAAGACCTCTGGCAAGGAGCATGATTGCCCTGTGACCTCAGGAAGGAAGAGAACCAAAGTGTATATATAAACGCATACAGTGAAACAAAAATCAAACAAAGATATTCACTAAGCATTGTAGAGCTTGTCATTATAAAATTGAATCAAAGGAAACTTTTTTCTCCTTTCTAACTTGTTCCAAATACTCTTCAGGAAATCTGGTATGAGTCTTGCCATCTGGCCATTGGAGGAAAACGGAATCCTAGAAGACAGTTTTATCCCCAAAGCACCATATCAAATTGTTTATACTCAATTCTTCCTTCCATATGGCAAGCACGAATTTCATTGAGGCCCCTACATGCCTTCTAGGGTTGTCAGGTAGGTAGTTTATGGTTCACTTTATTTGAAAAATTGTGAGACATAAATATTAAGTTCCAAGGAAGTAATGTGGGAAATCAGGAAAGACTTTCTGAGAAAGGTAACAATTGATCTGGGTGTCAAGAAATGACCAGAAGTTTGTGAAGTGGAATAGGTGGAGGAGGAACAAAGGGCAGGAGGGCCCCTTGTAGACCAAGGAGCTCACACATGCAAGACATGAAACAGAATGGTAAGTTCCTTGGCCAGAAGCCAGTGTGGCATCGATGGGGAAGATGGAGACTAGAAAGGTGGCAAAGCCCCAGCCTTTGTGACTTTACACCTGTCCTGTACACTGTGTTTCTAATAGAGCTGGAACAGATGTCATTGTCTCATCAGTCCACGAAAATGGGTAAGTTCTGGAATTTTTAAATAGTCCTTTTAAAACCTTGTATACATGAAAAGCTTAATTTAAAATATCATAACATGTACGTTAGCATACTAGAAGCCCTGAAGTAATCGGCTTGAAATAAAATCAGCTGAAGAATATTCTCAAACTGTAAATTATTTTTTGTAAGTGAATCAAAACCTAAGCATGAAAATAACACTTGCTGTTCTTCTCACAGAATAATTATGTACCTGCCTGAGCAGCCTCACATAAAGTACATTTTGAAGGGCTGGGGATTTAGCTCAGCGGCATAATCGTATGCCTTGCAAGCACGCGGTCGTGAGTTCGATCCCTGGTACTGAAAAAAAAAAAGTAAATTTTCGAAGAGGTAAAATTACTTTCAGGTTTACCAGTATTATGAGGAAACCTATCATTCTGATGAGTAGAAGCAGACACAGTGTCTGTAGGATGTCACAGAATAGCTTTCTGGTTTGCCAAAAACCACTTAAAGTGCCTAAAAGCACTCTTTGTGCTAATGGAACCAATCTCCTTAGTGGTTTCACAGGAGAAGGGAATAGGAATGCATCTGGGGGAGAGCAGCTCTCATGCCACATGCTATGATTTCTGCACCAAGACTCCCAGGAAGGGCTGCTTGCTTTCTGGGGAGAGAAGACTCAGCGCGTCATCCACTCTTCTCACTTCCAAATCACACTGTGGAAAGCGGAGGAAATGAAGCACGTCCTCAAATGAACAAACTAGCAATTGGCCTCGGGGTTGCATTTAGCAGGAAAGACAATGGCTGTGCCCAGTGGGTTACCTCACTCCCCCAGGTGACCATGAGCAGGTATAAATATTGAGTCAACCCAAGACACTGTGGTAGAATAGGCAGTAGCTGATTTTAGATTAAGTTCCTGCCAAGGAAGTGGCAGGATGAATCACCTTGGGGCGGATCTGGGATTGCACCAGAGCTATAAATTGAACGATACAGCATTCTGTTGCTTTCACAGGCTCTGACATTAGCAGAAAGAACTGAGTAATCAGACAAAAGGCAGTGGAAGAGGAAAATGGAAGGGAACTAATATTGAACATTTGCTCTGTTCCAGGCATAGGCTAAAAGTGTTCCTGTGTGTTAGGGAGGTCGGGCGCTGCTGGTAATGATTCTGCATCTGCCACTTGCTGTATGAACTTGGACAAGTTCCTGAGCCTCTGGGAACCTCAGTTTCCTCATATCTCCCTCCTAAAGTTTAAGGAAAGGAAATGGGAGTCGATGTTCACATGGCACATAGCACATGCTCTGAAAAAGTAGGTACTCTTAGTTGTTTTCACTACTATCTGGGCTATCTAATCTTGCAAGGAGCATCCCTACCTATATCAGCTAGTGCTTAGCAGAGAAAACAGATTCAATACAAGATATATAAAATATACAAGATTGGCTCACGGAGGCCGCCCGCGAAGTCGGGATGGAAGAATGCAAAGGGGCCGTCTGTGCACTGGGATCTGAAGGGTCCGGTCCAAGGCCTGGAGCTCACTGCAATGTTCCATGCCAGTCTGCAGCAGGAGCCTCTAAGATCTGCGCCAGAAGGCTGAAGGGTCAATGCTGGAAGCCAGGAGATGATGTCCAAGGCAAAGGAAGGGGCAGAAGCGAGCTTTTCTTCTCCATTTCTCTTTACACTGTTCTGGTGACAATCCTCCCTGGGGTGGGTCCTCCACACCCAGAACTATTCTGAGCCAATTCAGCTGAGTAGGTCTCAAGTTGACACAATCAACCAACCATCACACAATCCATTTTACAGAAATGGATACTAAGACTCAGAAAGGTAAACATTTGGCTAAGGAATACAAGAACAATCTGGGTAAGATTGTTTATAGTTCTGTGCTTGTGAGTGAAGAGGTAGCTTGGAAGAGAACTCCCCACTTCTTTGGATGAACTCTGTGGTCTTTTTCTTGTAACGGACTGGGTGAGGTCTGCTGGCATTATGAAGGGGTACACTGCTTTGCTCAGAGATTACTGATTTAAATGTAACATTTAAAAGAAAAAAGGCTCAGTGGCAGCCACTGGGAGTGGTATTTAATCAAATTCCTGGGAACTCATGATCCAGCCGAGTGGATACAGAAAATTAACCATTGTTATGGGGGAAATATGAAACACAGAAATTTTGAAGTGAAGCACTATCTTTTATTGACTTCAGTTATCAAACTGTTAAGATTGTGATTTTGTCATGGTTTCTATTTGCTAGATTGTTTGTTTGAGAAAGGGTCTCATTACATATTACAGGCTGGCCTCAATCCTATAGCAATCCTCCTGTCTTAGCCTTCTGAGTGCTGTGATTTCAGACGTGTGCCTCCATGTTTGGCTTTGTTTTTGAAAACTCAAGTACCTTTAAGTAGTTTTGACCACTCAGATGAACAAAGTTGTTTTTTTTTTAATCAAAACAATAAAAAAATTCAGCCTTCCTGAGTCCTTTTACCTAATCCAAGTTCCAGGGTTAACTTTTGTTTTGTTTTATTTTATTTTATTTTTTATTTTATTATTTATTGGCACCAGGAATCAAACTCAGGACCTTGTGATTGCCAGGCTGTCATTGTACTGCTGAGCTATACCCCAGCCTTCTTTTTTAAAATATTTTTTTTAACTATAAGTTTAAAAATAAAGAAAAAGCTTTGCTGGTCTCCCCTTTGTTCCTTGCTGCTAAGCTGTGCAATCTTGTGCTTGCTTCAGCAGCACATATATTAAAATAAGCTCTGCAACTTACGCACTGTAAGAACAGAGTCATTAAAATTGTGTTAGGTAATTTTTCTTGAAATATAATGATTAGCTCATTGCCTAGGCAAAACTGAAAAATGATTTCATTGTAGAAGTTCCAAATTCATTCCCATTCAGTGGCATCTGCAGTAGAATGAGTGTGCTGGGGTCACCTGTGATGACGGCCTCTGGCTCCCCCTTACCACCCCCTCCCAGCTCCCCTCCTGACTTGGAGCAGTTGGGAAGCAGAGGGACTTGTTTTGATCCACGCGCCCTCACTCACAGCAGCTCATCCTGGGGCAGGGATTGCACAGCTGGAGATGCAACCTTCAACCCAGAAATCCAGCCAAGGAGACTGCTAGTGACAGAGCCTGAGGGCTGGCCACCCGCCGTCTAGCTCCCTTCTTTTGAGTAACATCAATGTGCCTATAATGAACATTCCCCAGGCAAGGGAAGGGCCACTCTCTTTCTTCTTGTTACTGGGATACAGATGTCAAGGCTGGCATCCTAGCAGTCATATGATGAGGTGTCCGTGAGGTTAGGAGCCAAACTCGAGGGAGCTTCTTCAGAGAGTTTCTTTAGAGAACCACAGGACTATTTTCCTACCTTCGTAATTCTTTTATGTCCAACAAGCAATGCTTATGTGTTCAAACCATAACTGTCAGATCTGTTTCTTGCAGCACATTTTAGTCCTAAGTTGCCAGCCCTAGTAGCAATCAAAGTGCTGAGTTTGATGCACTTCATAAAAGGGTAGTAGACCCCTGACTCAATTATACATTCTGCTGGTGTGTGAGACACGAGGCAATCTGAATAACCCAATTAACGGTGAAAAATTTTCATTCTTACTACTTCAAGTCATAAAATAGCAAACTGTTAGAACCAGAAAAGTACTTTAGAAATTCTTTCTCTTTCTGCCCCATCATCCATTTCACAGATTAGAAAACAGACACTCAGTGTTTAATTCAAAAAAGATAGTAACTGAACCAGGGATGTGAACACAAATCCCTAGGAATCAGTTCTTTATTCATGATTATTTTTTCTTTCAACAAATGGAGACATAATCTGGGTGTTACACATAATCATCAAAGAAACTAACAACTGTTGCACACACTTGAGGGCTGTTATCTGAATGCCGTTTGGCCCACATGGTAACACAGAACCATCCAGCTTTCAGTTGCCCCATTTATACCTAGAAGAATCTGAGCTCACACCACTGTGTCCACTCCACACTTGAGCATTGTACAAATAGTTCTCACCCAACGTCCAAAGCCCCTCGTTGTCTCACTTTTGGCTGTCAGTGCCAATTCTTGTTAACTGGAGGCTAATTACCTGCAAGCCTAGCACAGAAAGGGGTCCATTTGGCAACTATTCATCTTGTCAGATTTGGAGCTGATTTGTGAAGGCCTTTTAATGAAGCACTGGGGGAGGCTGCCACCTTTAGAGGCAGCTCCTAAATGGGAAGCAGGACATTTCAAACTGAAGTTCTTAGTGTTTGTGTTTCTTTACCATTTAAAAGACTGCAGTGAATTCTCTAGTACCTCATTAGGGCTGCAGGCTTTGTAAGATTAAAAATGGTCCAATGATTTCTTAAGACTCATTTCTTTGTTTGCATTGCACCTCTGAGTTCATGGTTTGCAGACAGAACACAGGTCCTTTGATGACTGTCTACTTAACTCAAGCTGTGTCCCATATAAATGGTTACTGTTTTGATTATTACTTTTAATTTTTTCAAAAATGTTAAGAGACAGCTCGTTTTAGTGAAGGGCTTCAAATTCATGAATAGTGAGAAAAATCAGCATCTCCCAAGAATCAGCCATGCTGAGACTTGGGGGACTAATCAAGAAATTAACTAGCCAGGCTTTTTGGTAAGCTGCACAAGCTGCCCAGGTTCTAGGGAGAGATAAGTCAGAGAGTCCTGTGAGCCTACCAGTGTTCCGGCTGAGAGTGTGTGTCCTTCCCACTCCAGTCCCCACCCCTGTGGTTAAGAGGACAGGCTGAGCTGATAGCAACTAAAGTACCTAAAGCAACTAAATGCTTGTATTGTTTTGTTGATTATGCAGGCCTGGGGCCAGCAGTCTGAGCATCTCTTGGGAGGATGACAGTATGCAATATAGCAAATATCTTGTCTTTGAAGTCAAATACTGTTTTCACTGTTTTGCTTTGTTCTGATTGTTTTTGCTTTATTCAACATTCTGTTTTGATTAGTCTTATTGTGTTTTGCTTTTGGTTTGATTTTGCTATACCTGATGGAATGGACAACTATTGTGAAGATAACAAGATATACTATAGTGAAAAAAATAATAAATGAATTCATGAATATTAAATGGTTTCTTATACAATCAAAGTAGTGAATAAATAACCAGTGTGATTTTCTACATTTGCTATCTGTTTGCTTACAGAAAATTAGTAGCTCAGTTATGCGTCCTCTTCTTTTTCCCTATTTTATGGTGAGGAAATGGCAACAGAGAAAGACTGTCACCCAGCTTGTGAAACACAGTGAAAACTGCAAGGCAGAACCCAGATCATATTGTAGCAGCTGTTCATGAGAAATAACAACTTTTATCTTCTGTTCTAATTTGTGTCACACATTTTGGCGATTATTTATAGTTTCTTGTGAGTGAACATCTATTAAAAAGAAGTTGCCCAGCATAGAAACTGGGAAGTAGAAGATGGTGTGCCAGAGAACATTGGATTAGAAATTGAGACCTGAATTCTGTCCTCAGCTCCACAACTGACTGCTTCCCTGACATTGAGTTACTCACTCATCTCTGGGCCTCTAGTTCCACATCTACAAAATGATATATTAGCACAAGAAATCTTGCATCAAAAGAAGCATTCTTTTTGTGTTGGTGGGGAGGTACTGGGGATTGAACTCACAACCTTGTGCTTGCCAGGCAGTCATTTTGCCACTGAGCTATATTCCCAGCCCCCAAAAGAAATATTCTTTGAACCCTGAATGCATAAAGCAAATAAGACAGGGTGCTGAAGTGCAGAAGGGACAAAGGGACCAAATGCCTAACCCTCTGGTCTTACTGCTCTCCTTCAGATCACTGCAGCCCAGAGCCCCTGTGTAAACTGAGGGCACTGACCCTTGTACACTGCCCTCTAAAGTTGTATTGTGTCATTTTCCTTTCTTTTGAGAATTTTCAAAATGAAAGAAGAACTGAAGCATATGGGAAATTCCTGTTAATGACCATCATTCGAACCTCGCTTTGGCTGGGAAGACTCCATGCAAAGAAGCAATATGTTGCTTCTCAGAAAGGAGAGTATTTCTTCAGTGCCTGTCTAGAAGCCTTTACCAACAGTGATTGACAGCCAACAG
The DNA here is from genome assembly GCA_004027455.1 of Hydrochoerus hydrochaeris. Classification (NCBI taxonomy): domain Eukaryota; kingdom Metazoa; phylum Chordata; class Mammalia; order Rodentia; family Hydrochaeridae; genus Hydrochoerus; species Hydrochoerus hydrochaeris. The sequence goes on along the minus strand of PVLA01002735.1, from coordinate 193,914 downwards.
CTAGTGTCTATTTTTATTTTATTAACTTTTAGTATGAGAACATTTCATGAGCAGACTATTTGAGGAAGTAGGGGTATTATCTAAGTACCCCAATCCATGTGACCTACACAAGGATGAGGAAGATAGGGTGAGGTAAAGAAAGGAGGGGAAAAAAGCACACCTCATAATAAGCAAAAAAAAGTAAAATATACAGTTGTATTGTATTAATGTCCAAGCTCATTGGAATTACTGCCTTCCTCAGAATGATTTTCAGGCATTATTACCCAATTTTTAAAAATTCAAAGGAAACAAAAATAAATTATAACCCAAGTTTTCATTCACCTGGCGTTCTGATCTGCACTGTGGCTCTGTTCATTTCATGCTGGAGTTCATTCAAAAAACACTGATGCCGGGCAAGCATGGAGAGTATCAACAAACTTGTTTAGAGAGAATCCAGGCTCCTTGGAGGAGGTAGGAACATTATTGCTCACACACAAACAGCTCCAAGGGTTGATATGAGGCAGGAGCAAAGCCGTCTGGGACCAGGGATGTGCTAAGAGTTAGCTGTGGGAGGCTTCAGGAAGTAATAGGGCATACAAGTGTGTGAATTTCAGGCATTTCTCTATTTTTAATGTTGGCTAGGCAATATCTTCAGTTCAAAGAGTATACCTTTCTAGAGTTTGGTGAAAATAAAAGCATAGGTATAGCACTTACATACAAAATCAGAAACTTCCTAAAGATTTAACTTTTCCAGCAACCCCGTGCTATATAATTTATAGCAGGGCAATCATAGTTTTGCTGAGATTAAAATATTTTACTCATTTAACAATATCTCACCAGGTATAGTGGCTAACACCTGTAATCCTAGCACTTAGGAGGCTGGGATAGGAGGATCGCTGTGAGTTTGAAGCCAACCTGGGCTACTTAGCAAGTTTAAGGCCAGACTGGAGTATATAGTAAGATCCTGTCTCAAAAAAAAAAAAAAATTATCTGGCACATGCAAGGTCCTGAGTTTGATTTCCAGTACAAAAAAAAAGAAAGAAAGGAAAAAAAAAAGCCAAAGGTAAGAAAATCTTATGAAATAAACCAATATTTTTATTCATCTTGATAACTATAGTTTGTTTTTTTTTTGGTACTGGGGATCAAACTCATGACCTTGCGCTTGTGAGGCAGGTACTTAAGCCGCTGAGCTAAATCCCCAGCCCAGATAACTATAGTTTTTTAAAAAATATTTCCATGGGTGTGGTAATGCACATCTGTAAGTATCCCCAGTATATCAGTTAAGCTTTACTAAAAAAAGAGATATAATACAAAATATACAAATATATAAGAATTTACAGGGCCAGGGATTTAGCTCAGCAGCACAAGTGCCTGCCTAGTAAGTGCAAGGTCATGAGTTTGATCCCTAGCACCAAAAAAAAAGAAAAAGTAAAAAATTAAAAGAGACAGGACAAACGAATCAATGGAAGGGCCTTTGCCTAGTATGGGTTCCATCTCAAGTATTGTAATAAGAAATTGTCCTCTCTCCCATCAGATTTCAGTGTTAAATGTCCCTCTACATAGTCTGTACTTGTGAGTCCAAAACTCTTCATCAATTTTTAAGGCATTTTTCTAAAATATGGAGAAATTGGCCTTACTCATGGATATTCTCTGACCAGTGGAAAGTAGGGATCAGTATTTTTTAAAAAGTGATATCATTATTTTCATTATTTCTATTTTAGAGATAAGTGTCTTACTTATTGAACAACTGTAAAGTTCTTGCCCAACATCATTTGAGCCATGAGGGTAAACTTGAGCCCTGCACATAGTTCTGCTGAGTTTAAATAGTGTACTTGATTTAACTGCTGAAAAGATAGTTACCAGAGGGTCAGTCAACCAAGCCCACCTCAATGTAGAAAAGACAAGTGTCAGAGTTGTCTGGCCCACCTGAGTTTGCCTTCTATGATGAACACATCTTTTGGCCTCTCTGAGGCTGGCAGAGGATGCTGGACCCCCCAAACACAATTTGGGAATGAAGGGATGAGGCCACAAGTACACTTAGCATGCATAAGCTGGTAATTTAGATCAGGAATCTACCTGAGACTTTTTATTCCTTGCCTATGTTGTGATATCAAGTGTTCCCTTTGTTCTGTAGACTATTTTGTACAACTGTTTGTACAAATTCATAGGACAAAATACAAGGCAGAAGTAGTTCACACAGAGGAGGATATGTGTTGATATACATTTTTTAATTCAAAAGAAAGAAGTTATTTATCCTGAACTTCCCTTTTGTTACACTATTTCTATTGACTGATTACTAGTACTAATAAAATATAAATAAAAACAAAAAGTAAAATTATATAAATGACTTCAGAAAGTTGTATATGGACTTCAGTTAACAATATTGCAACAGGTCAATTTGCCCTTCCCATGAACTGGCACAAGCCACATGAGACCCAGGAGGTGCAACAAGCCAATTCACCCTTGCCATGAGTTAATGGAACCATGCTGGGCCAGGGAAGAGTAATGAGAAAACAAGAAGTCAAATCACCCTTCCCATGAGCTGATGCAAGCCATGTAATTCGCCAGTTCACCCTTCCTGTAAGTCAGCAGAAGCCATGCCGGGCCAGTGGGGAGTAACAAGAAGAGCAAGAAGCCAGTTCACCCTTCCCATGAGTCGGCAGAAACCATGCAGGGCCTGCGAGGAATAACAAGAAGCTTATGTGCCTTCTCATAAGTCAACAAATGCATAGGCTCTGAGACAAGAATACTGCATCCCCCCTGCCCCAAGCAACTGGCTGGTCCACAGGACTGGCTGAGTTGATAGCATCTGAGTCACCAAGACAATTTAATGGTTGTATTGTTTGATTGACTTTGCGGTCCTAAGGCCTGTAGTCTCAGCATCTATTAAGAGGATAAAAATATGTAGAAATATGTGTGATTTTCTTCTCTTTTGTTTTCGAAATCCAATATTGTTCTCACTGTTTTGTTTTGTTTCATTTTATTGTTTTGTTTTATTCGATGTTCTGTTTTGATTGGTTTCATTCAGTTCTGTTTTGTTTGACTTTATTAGATCTGATGGTAGGGGCAGCAATTTTGAAGATTATGAGAGGCCTTATGGTAACCATTGCTGATTTCCTATTATCCTGTTTTGAAGTCCTGTATCACTTTAACTATTTTATTTTGATTGGCTTTATTGTGTTTTATTTTGTTTGGTTTTATTCTCTTTAAAATACATTTTCATTTTTCTGTTTTGATTGCTTTTATTTTGTTTTGTTTTTTGATTTTATTATGTCTGATGGTATAGACAGCTATTTTTGAAGAAAATAAGAGACATTATGGTAGCCATTGTAGATTTTCTACTATCTTGTTTTGAAGTCTTGTATTACTTTCATTTTTCTGTTCTGAATAGCTTTGTTATTTTGTTTGGTTTGGTTTTAGTCTTTTTAAAATAAAAACATAAAAATGTTGCAGAGGCAAGCAGAAACACTAAAATGACACCCAGGATTTGGAGCAGATTTATTTACATCAATGGGCACTTACTGGAATCATTCCCAGAATACCAGGCCCCGATCTCTGGTAGTCTGGTGCTTTTATATAATGCACAAGCAGGAGGTACAAACACAAGACATAACAGCTTGGCAGTTCTTCTGATTAGCTAGCAGAGAGAGATCATCGGTTACAAGGGTAACTTAACAATCATCAGTTTGTGAAGCTTGATACAATAGTGCAATCAGTCATCCTGTGTGTTCAGTTACTCTTGTGGTTATGTTGCAGAATCATTACTGAACCAAATAGAAAATGCTCTGCACCAAGGAGTTGGAAAGCAACTGTTTATTATGCCTGAAGGCTGGTGAGAATCAGTTCCAAATCACCATCCTAGAGTCAGCTTTTTGGCTTATATAGAGTTGCAAGAAGGAAGTACAAAAGTTTGAGAGTGTGGTCAACTTTCATTGGGTTAGATTAGTCATCATCTATTGCTGGGCAGGAAGTCCTTGAAATACGTTATAAAAATCAAAACCTATCTTTAGATGGAAAAACAAAGACATTGCAGCTAGGCATGGTCAGGTTAACCTGGGTCAGGCTATCTATGAAAAGCAGCTAGATGCAGTCATTTAAGGGTGACTAGGTTTAGTGGTCTAGCTATGTGGTTGGCAGAATGAGCATATCTTGTGCCGATATGATATGCTGTCAGTTTTAAAATTTCAAAATTTCTGTTACAGTTACAGGGGTCAGGAAAGTGACTACAAAGCCATGAAGAGTTGCAGAGCTAGGCAATTTCAAAAGAACAAAGTTTTAAAAAGAATAATTTCTCTTGAATAGTTTTTCTCTTTCATTATTCCAATATTAATGAATTAATTGCAACAAATATACAATATCAAGGTTAAGTTGTAGTAATAGAGGAAACCACATGCAGAATATAATGGACGCTATCAGTCCAATTTTTCCAAAATTTAAAACTTTAAAAAATTTCATTAAAAGAAAAAATACATGTTTCTGAATTTGTGGGAGGTGATAAGTAAAAATAACAAAACTTGTACTTTGACTACATCTGCATTCACTCACTTCTACATCTGGCAGAGTACAAGGGTAAGGAAGCCTCTAGAAGAAGACCTTAGTTGGAATCACTGCCAGTTACTTAAACTCTGAGCTTCAGCTTCCTCATCTGTGAAAAGGCCACAGCCCAACTAGTAGGACAGTTAAATAAGTAACAATAATATCATAGTGATTATTAAAATAGTAGTGTCCAGAATAATAAGTGTCTGAACAGTGCTTGGCACAGCCTCAGTTCCCGTCTCCAGTCCATTTTGATTTAGGGCATCAGAAGTGGAACCAAGAGTCCATGCTATAGTACACCCCCAGGCGATTCCCATGGTCCTTAGTGAATTCAGCCTCACCCCCACCTCACCTGTCAGTGCAAGCACTCGCCTGACCACCACAGCTGTCAGAAGTCGGCTCACTGACTGGATTTCAAAGTTCCCCCTCCAACTCCCAGAGGTCCCTTCTCAGTGCCTTGGGGGCCTCCTTATCTGACACTGTTGCTTCCACAGCAGTGGTAGGAGTTCAGGAAAGAGCTCATAGGTCATTTCCTTACTCTCCTCTGTTTTTTCCTCTTTCATACTGATTTCTGAAGAATTCCAAAAAGAAAGGAAGCTTTTCACAGTATATATATATATATATATATATATATATATATATATATATATATAAAACTTTCAGCATTATAACCTTAGAATGAGTAATTCCTTGCAAAAGCATAGAGAATGATGCTATCACAGAGGAAAGTAACAGACATTCCAAATGGACACACCAATGTTATCCTAACTTAAATTCTATTGGCATCAACTAATTTTCCCCAACTCTAATATGCTTAAGAGTCTAATTTCATAGAGACCTTCAGCCATGACAATGATTATCTTTTCTCAGTAACTGCTCCCCCTCCCCCCCGGGCGGACTATTTCTTTATTTTTATGCATCTGACAAGTTTTCAGCAAATAATCCTTCCAGTGGCAAACAGCATGAATATCAGCCTCCAGCCTCGGCGGCTGCCCTGCTCAGGGCCTAGGCCCTCCCTTGCCCAGGTGGTGAGGTGGAGGGGTGTACCTCCCTTCCTTCATTAGTTTACCCCGATGGTTCTTGATGGCATGCATGCATTTTATCTTCTGCAAGGGCAAAACATCCTGTCAAATCTTCACTCTATTTTGTGCTCTTTCTGCACCCAGCTATTCCCAACTCCATGTGCATATTCTAGCCGTTCTTTTTCATAAGCATGGCTTTGGGAAACAATTTTGTTTGTTTCCCAGCACTTTGGACTGTCACGTAAGTGGGCTCCAGACTAGAGCCCACTCTTATGTGCAAGTCAAAGAAAGGCATGACGACCCACATAAGTGGCCTTGTCTCCTGCCCGGGCCACCGCTTCATAACCACCCAGTAGTTGCTCTTTTTTTTTGTACCAGGGATCAAACTCATGACCTCACACTTGCCAGGCAGGCACTTGTGCTGTTGAGCTAAACCCCCAGCCCAGTAGTTGTTTACTTACCACACACTGAAAATGAGTCTTGAAAAAGTAGAAATACAGAATGTAGGCTAGCAGAGGTGACCTGATACGGGGCAGGGTAGGAGGGGAGGAAAGAGAAGGGAAGAGAAATATATACATTAAACTGAAAAAATTCTTTTAACTTCCTCTAAAAATATTTATTTTTTATCTTCCTGCTAGGATAGCATCAGTAAAAATAAACACAAAAGTAAGAAAACAGGAAGTGCTAAGAAACTTAGAAAAATATTTACTAATGGTGGTATAAATTGGCCTTGTATTGCTGTTATATTGATATATCTTCTCTTTAAGACTGATTATAAGAAATATGTAGCTACAAAATGCCACAATGAAGTGCCTTTTTCAATGAAGATTTGGTATGTTTCAAACCAAATCCTATTGTTTACGTGCTGTGACACGTAAAGTCTCGGAAATCAGTGCCATCCTTCTCCTCTAACACCAGCACCACTCAAGGTTGTTGTAGGTATTTGAATTTTGGCTTTCTCATCATCTATTCTACATTTTTCTGGCAATATTGTTCTAATTTCTCTAAGGTACACTCTCCTTTCCACTCTCCTTCCAGACATTATGGGGAGTCACCTCATTTTAGCTCCAGCATTCCTGCATCATAACAGGTTGCTGTACGGCATGTAACTACCTTGAGTGTTCTCATTTCGCTCTTCTTAAAGCCTTAACATCCCTAACATGCCGCCCAAACACCCTGTACCTTCTAACGCTTATTAATATAGTACTGTCTTAAATTAAATTACATAACTGTGAGAGACATGGTATACTTGAGTTTAAACTTTTTTTTTTAAAGATGAAATTGTGGTCATTTTTCTGACCATATCTGAAATTTGTGGTATTTCACAATTTGCCCATGATCTAGGAATATAACCCCTGTAAATTCTGAGGTCCACTGTAGTGAATTTAAAGTCTCTTCTTTTGCCCTTGCAAGTTTCCCTGTATTGTAGATAAGGTAACTGAGGCCGGAGCCAGAATTTGAACCTAGATTTCTCTCAGTGCAGAAAACATGACCTCAATGACTCTTCTGGATCTACTATGATCTGTACTGGAATCCAATATTGTATAATAAAAAAATACTAGAAAAATATATGTTGTCAGTTTAATAGGAATCTTTTAAGAATTCAGGTCATTCATTCTATGCATAAGGAGAAGTATTTAAAAAAATCACAGCCTTTGTAAATTGTTATGGCTCATGTCTAGATGTCTCCCCAAAGCCTCATGCAGTCATGGGGAAGGGTTTTAGAGGTGGCTTGTCACTTGTCACTTATATATTGCTACTGGTAGTGTTTTGGGCTTTGTAAGGCCCATCTGTTATGTCACTCTGCCTTGGAGCCAGTCAACTATGCACTGAAACCTGTATAAACTGTTATCTAAACCTTTCCTCCTTTAACTTTGGATGTCAGTTATCTAGTCTCAGCAACAAGAAAAGTAACTAAGAAAGAATTTGCTACCAGAGAAGTGCACACTTCCCTCTCAGGGGCACACTCCCTGACCTCCCAGACCTTCTTCTGAAATCTGAGTAGAAGCCTTCCTAACTCAGCTGTTACATGCACCTAAACCAGCACCATGAGGATGATGCCAAGGTCTGCTGCCAGCTGAAGAAGTTGCTATGACTATACCTGATCATGTGGTTCAGGAGCCTTTGTAACTTATTTGTGGGAAGAGTTGGAAAGGTTCAGAGATGCTGACTGAAAAAGCAGGTCTGGAATTCCTGCCATGGTACTTGATGGAAGATTCTTGTCAAAACTCAGAAGACCAGAAGCTTATCAGAATGCTCAGGAGCTGGTAAAGATCAGGCTCAGGAGATTTCTTCTGGGAAGAAGGACTATACTGGCTGTTGAACTCCAGGCAATGTGGGTTATACCTTGATATAAAGTTTGTCTGAATTTTGCTCTTGTCCAGAGACTTTGCCTGAGACTGATACTAAAAGCAGCAGACTAATTAATCTGGCAAAAGAAATCTCAAAGCAATCTAACATTGAGGTGGTGACATGGCTACAATTAGGGACTTTTAGTCAGATTTATGCTGAGAATCAAGAGAAAAGAGCCCAGCAGGGTGATTTAAAATGTTATAAGTTTGTCAAGAAAGGAAGCACCAGTAAAGCTATGTAGTACCAAGATAGAGCAGAGAAGGAACAGAATATAAAAGATGACATGAGGATATCACAAAAACCAGCAAGACTCCATTCTTTGCAACCTCAGAATTGCAAAAGTGAAAGGCTTTGCTTTGAGAAGACAGGCTCCAGAGCACCATTTTGCAGAATACCCTGACCTAGGCAAGTTGTTCCTAGGTGTTTGAATTACAGGCACTGGACCCCTACAGCCAAAAGAGAAGGAAGTCTAGCTATTGCTCCAGCTGGCAGCAGACCTTGGGATCATCCACATTGTGCTGGTTTAGATGCATGCAACAGTTGAGTTAGAAAGATTTCTACTCAGATTTCAGTAGAAGGCCTGGGAGGTCAGAGAGTATGCCCCTAAGAGTGCAGTGTACAAAGCTATGAATATGAGGCCAAAAGTACAGTTTAGACCCCAGAGATTTGAAGAAACCATGAATCGATTGTCTCAGGAAAACTGCAAGGAGCGAGCAGAGCTGGTCCAAAAAGAAGCTATAGGAGCTGCAACCACAGGCAGTGCCATAGGGGCAGATCCACCCAAGCTCTTAGGGCTATCCACAGATTTTCACAGATAACCTCTGATGGTGAACTTGCGACTACAGAACTTAATATTTGCCCTGCTGGATTTTGAAGTTGCTTTGGTCCGATTCCTGTGTATCCCCATTTATAAGTTTTGGAATGGAAATGTCTATCGTGTCATTGGATGTTAGAAGTGTTCAGTTTTCTTTTCATTTGTACAGGGGCTCATAGCTAAGAGAGTGTCTTAAATCTCAGAGGAGATTTTGCACTTGGACTTTTCAGCAATGCTGAAACTGTTAAGACTTTGGCAACTCAGAGATGAACTATGAGTCTTTATGAGTCTTTGGGGGAGCCAAGGAGAAAATGCTATGGCTTGAATCTAGATGTCCTCCCCAAAGCCTTGTGCAGCCTAAGGGGCACTTTTCAGAGGTGGCATGTCACTTGTCACTTGTGTATTGCTACTGCTGCATGTCTTCTGTTTCATGCTGCCCTTCTTCCATGCCACCCTGCCTTGGAACCAACGTACTGTGAACTGAAACCTCTACAAACTGTGAGCTAAATAAACCTTTTCTCTAACTTTGAGTGTCAGGTATTTTGTCTCAGCAATGAGAAAAGTAAGTCATAAATATTAATGTTAAATAAGATCAATACCCAAGCTTCTTCTCCTATTTCTGTCTGTAGCTGCTGCCTTCCCAGCATTTCCTAACCCAAGATGGGTACAGCTCCCTCCATCAAGCATGATGTTCCCTGCACAGTCTGCTGAAAAGTAGGATATTACAGTGCGTGGATTTTAGCTACCACAGTCTTTGAATTTCCTTAGGTATCTCTACTGCCTGAAAAGTTCCCAGGGGAAACCAGTACACACCAGCACTCTGACACTGTCTTTCATCTTTTGAAGTCCCTAGACAAGCCTCCTAACCCTCAGGATATCTGACGAAAATTTAAAATTCCCAATGTTTTAATATGCAGTACAGTTTAAACTTCTTATTTTAGTCTTCCCTATTGAGAGTAAGCTTTTAGAAAAGAAAAATTCATGACATTTTCTCAAACAAAATAATCCTTTTAGGGATTTCTATCCTTAGAAATACAAAAAAAAAAAAAAATTAGCCAGGCATTACACATGCCTGTAATCCGAGCACTTGTGAGGCTGAGGCAGGAGGATCACAAGAAATCAAGGTCAGCCTGAGCTTCAAAGTGAGTTCAAGGCCAACCTGAACTTCATAACAAAACCCCTTCTCAGACACACATACACACACACACACACACACATCAAAAAGAATCTTGAAATGTGTATTATCTTATTTTCTAATTATAGTTATCAAAAGACAGTTAATATTTTGAGGATGTCCCTTCATTTTTAACAGTACTTATTCAGAATTTAATACTGTAAATGGTTGTTAATGGATTGTCTACTAAACAAGCATCTTTCTTTTTCTCTGATACTGTTATTCACACCTAATGTCTTTGTCTTCCAAACAAATGTCTTTGTTTAGATATGTGATTTAGAGATAACTTTGCTGAGCTCCACACTGTAAAATTTTTAAAGTTCCAAGAGAAGATTGAGGTTTAGTGTCTCAAAGAATACTGAGCACCTGAGGCAATCCAAACACAGTAAACCCCACACCCCAAAGAACAAGCTCACTCCTATCTCTCCAAACAGGCCTCAATCTTCATTTCCATCACATCTGAACACAAGGTCGGATGATAGGTGATGTCCAGGCATCCAAATTTGTAAGGTTTGAAAATATTCTGACCATGACTGATTTTTTCCCTGGCTCCATAAGTGAATTTTTGAATAGCATTTAGATAACAAACATTTAGATACTATTTTTTCAAATTGTAACAGAGAAAGTTATGCCTTTATTTCTTTAAGTAAGAAATGCATCTGCTCTCTAGCTGTTGAGACTGGGTAATCTAAAGAGAACCAGAATTTGATTGCTTAGTGATTTGGCTTCCTGGGTGAAAAATATTTTTAGATATCATCATTAATAATTTATGAATGAGAAAATGTTACCAGAATAAAGAAATTTCCTATCCTTATAATTTATCTTTACACTGACTCAATGCCCTGAAAAGGTAGGCTCACCACGAACTCACTTTGGGCTATTATTGAAATGATTCATAAAATCTTTGTGCCCCCAAACAAAGGTTGATGGCTGCACTCGAGCCTGGTCTTTGCCCTTCTCGCTGGGGACCTCTCTGGAGACTTGTGATCAATATATCAGAGACCTTTTAACAGACCATATCAGCAGATTGCTTGGGGCTGCATACATTCAATATTTTTTAAAATTTATTTTATCCGGTGATGAAGGAAAAGTAAAAGAGTTTGGCCTACATCTTCTTGTGATGGTGATGGAAATTTTGGATAAACAAAGAGTGTTGTCTCTGTGTTGATACACAAGCTCCCTTGCCTCCACATCAGAAGGCAGAAGAGATGAAAGACTTCTCCTTCCCAGGAGGATTTTTAAATTAGAAGTGACATTTTTTTCCTGGAGTATGATGTGTCTGTAAATATGATTTTATTATTCCTGAAAACTATGACTTCTTGACCCTGTGGTGTATTTGGGGAAAGTCAGAATCATCTGGGGAAATTTTTTCAACACACATTTACTCACACACTTCTTGTTCCCTTGGTAGGAATGGCAAGTCACTCTGTGCAGACATTCTGCAGATGAAAAATGTTATCTGAACTGATGAGACGCTGGGGGCAATCGCTGCTTTACTCTATAAAGGGCAGTGCTGCCCAAGAGGGGAGGGGCTGGCCCCACAGGGAACCAGATCTTCAGGAAGATGCTGTAAGACCAGGCTTCACTTAGCTTTCTCAATGCCTCTGGGCTTTCACCACAAAAAGAACCTGGTTAGTTTCTTGTCCAGTTTATTCGACTAGTAACAAAAGAGCTCTGTTTCATTCCTGGTCATGGAAAACAAGGAAAGAGCAATTTAGAGATGGAGTATTTTATAGGGCAGATGATGACAATGAGAACCTAGAGCCAAGGATTTTCATCATGGCTTTTTGTTATTGTTGGCTTTTGAATCCTAAGTTAAACCATTTGTGCAAATAGCTTAACTGCTTTGTGTCCTGGTTTCCTTTTCTATAAATGGAGATGATACTGTAAGTGACATTATATTGATGATGCTGCAGAAAAAAATACTACAATAAAAATAAAATGGAGCTGGTCATGGTGATACACACCTGTAATCCCAGCATTTGGGAGGCTGAGGCAAGAGGATTGCTGTGTGTTCAAAGTCAGAACTACATAGTGAGATCCTGTGTCAAAAAAGTAGACGTTGCCAGCCAAAATTTTCTGAGAAATTACTATGGGTCAGGCATGGTTTTGAGCAACTGACACCTCTGAGTTGATTTAACTCTAATAACATAAAATGAGTGCACACACATAAGATGTGCAAAGAGGGGCAGGGCATATAATAAGCACTCTTCGGTTGTTAGCTAGGATTCTGAGGAACTGCTAATAGTCTATAGTTGACCCATTCTTCAATCTGAGGGGCAGCTATGTTTTTTCCTCATTTTCATGTAAAACTTCTGGAATAGAAGAATGGGGTAAGGTGAGTGTCATGCATTTAGACTATTTCCTTCTTTCTTTTTTTAAAAAAAATCAGTAGTATATATTCCTTTGCCTCTCAAGAGAAGTTTTAAAAATAAATAAAAGATTACTTTTCTCTCTTTAAATATTGATGTGTAGTTAGTATTTGGAGTATAGTGTACTACATTTATCTCTCACCTCCAGGGAAAGTGTGACAGCAGGAAAGCTAAAAGCCATTCACATCTTAACTTGTCAGTAAAGAGTGTAAATGTGAAAAAAAGAGTGTGTAATAAAATATTGGTCAAGTAGATAAAATTAATTTGAGGTGTTCACGAAAGGTCCAGTTTTCAGTTTCCATTTATTGTTGCTTTCTGTTTGTTCTCAAATTTTTATTGTTTTTCTCTGCTTGTTTCTGCAGATTGATGTTAATTGCTGACCTTATGACCAAATATTGTTTTTTGGTTTAAGATACTTCAGATTTTGTGACCGATCCTAATGAGCTATGCCAGTTACTACCCTACCTCTCTTGCTCTGTGTTTGAAGGACAAAAGTTGGAGAATTTAGCAGGGCAGTTCCTGGCAACCCTGAACACCAATGAGAATTAAGCCTTAGGCCATGTCTCTGATAGCTCAGGGCCTCTTTATTTTCTCTGTTCATTTTAGAACTTGTCCAACGAGTCAGCACTTGTGATAATATGCCTCAGAAATTTCACTATTTTAATGGTGACAACAGGACCAGTTATAGAAACCCCTCCCTATATATCTGGTGCCTCCCAGGTGAATTAAAGTGTGGCCATTGTTTTGGGGAACCCTCTGCCCCAGTGTAATTGGTGTCAGAAATAAAGAATCCTATCACTTGTACTATGGTTCTTTTAAAGAAAGCATGTAATTGTTTATTTTCTTTTGTGTTCCCATGCATTAGTGAAGTGGAAAATCTCTTCATATTGTTTGCTTGTTTTTCTCCTCTTTATTGTATATTTCAGCCCTTTGCCCATTTTTAAACCTGGGATGGTTAGTTTGATACTGATTTCTAGGAACTTTTTGTGTACTATGGATGTTAACATTTGCTAAATATTTTAAAATTACTTTCACCCTACTTTTCCACTTCTCTATTTACTTATAGTCTCTTTTAAATTTTATTTATTTATTTATTAGCCAAGGGATCACTATATTGTCCAAGCTGGCCTTGAACCCCTAGTTTCATATGATCTTCCTGCTTCACGGTGGTAAGTAGCTGGTACTACAGATATGAGCCACACACCTGGCTAGGTTATTGAGTTTTATCAAGCATCTATTGAATGTATTATTATTATTATTATTTAGTTCCAGGGTTCGAACTCACAACCTCCTGCTTGCCAGGCAGGCGCTTATGCCACTGAGCTAAATCCCTGGCCCCTATTGAATGTATTATTATAAAGTTTTTGTTAATATGCTTATGTAATGAATTACAATAATAAATGTTGTTAGTGATGAACTAATTCAATCGAACTTTAATTACAATGTTTTATATTTTAGCACAGGGATGGATCAAACTTATAAATATTTTATTAGGATGCCTGGATGTATAGTCATAATTAAGACAGCCTAAATTTTGGATTGCTTGTCTCTGTGTCTTTCTATCTTTCTGCTTATTTATTTGGATGCCATAATTGGTCTGCTTTTGATATTAAGGTTAGGTTATTTCATAGGGACTATTATAATATTTCTTTGTTTATATCTTAAGATATTTAAATAGCATGAAAATCATTGATTTCTTGAACCTGAAAAAAGTTTATTAAGGCTATATCAGGTCAGTTCCTTTTTTACAGGTAATCTCTATATTGTTTACCTACTACTGTGTAAGAAATTGTCCCCAAACTGAAATGAATAAAACAATAACTTGCCAGGTGTAGCGGTGCACTCCTGTAACCCCAGCACTTGGGATGCTGAGGAAGAAGGATCACTGTGAGTTCGAGGCCATCCTGAACAGCATAGTGAGATCTTGTCTAAAAAAGAAAAAGAAAAAAAAAGACAGGGGAAAAAAAACCCAATAATAATCATTTTCTCATTGACTCTGAGGGTGAGGCATTTGGGAGGAGGTTAACTAGGGAATTTTTCTTTGACATATCTTATGAGGCTTAGGTCACATGTTCTGAACTTTTTCATATAATCTGAGTGTGCAATACTATGGCTCAGTAAGTACCTGTTTGGTCTCTGTCACCTCATTTCCTGGCACGAAGCTCCTTTGTAGTCACTGACATGTTTTTTGTGCTAATGTCTGGTAGCAGGATGCACCTTGATAGCCTCAGGATAGTGGCTGGCTGCCTGTTGCAACCTGTGGTAGGAAACAACCAATACCCCTAACATCCAGGGAGGAGGGAAGGATTAGAGATGGACTTAATCACCAATGGCCAACAGTTCAGTCATTCATGTCTACCTAATGAGCATTTACACAATTTTTTTTTGAAACAGGGTTTCACTATGCAGTTCAGGCTTGTCTTGATCTCACATTGTAACCTAGGCTGGCTTCAAATTTGCAGCAATCCTCCTGCCTCAGCCTCCCAAGTGCTGGGATTACAGGTGTGCACCACCACAGCCCCTGAATAGTTCAGAGAGATTTTGGCTTGTGCTGGGAGAGTGGCATGGACACTCACACTCCTTGACCTATCCCTTAATGCACATTTTCCATGTAGCTGACCCTGAACTGTACCCTTTGTAATAAACTGGTAATATAATTAGTAAACTGGATTCTGTCTGTGAGGCATTCTAACAAGTTACTATACTGAAAGAAAAGCTATAGGAACTTCACATCTATAGCTGGTTGGTCGGAGCACAGGTCAAAACCTGCACTTGTAAATCCATGTCTGAAGTGGAGGCAAATAGGATTGAGCACTTGATCTGTGAGGTCTAGGCTAACCTGAGGTAGAGAGGAACAGAACTGAACTCAATTTTGGGATATCTAGTTGGTGCCAAAGAACTGTGTAATTGGTTGGTGTAAGTATATCCCCCAACACATGCATCTGGCATCAGAACTAAAGTAGAGTGAGTGCTGAGAATCAAAAATGGAAGTTTTCCTTTCAGATGGGAAAAAATACTGCAGGGCATAGGAAACATCATGCTCCAGAGTTCAGGGACTGCCCACACTTTTGCTGACACCTGCAATCTAGGAAGGCAGAGTGGATCAGAATCTGCTAATGTAAATTTTAAGGTTCAGAAGAAAACAGTATTATAACAAACAACCAATGGAAATTTCCTATGTTTCCAAGGAAAATGATGACAATTACTACTTTAACTAAAAACTATTCTTGGAGACAGTTGGTAACCTGTCTACATGGCCTACTATATTATAGAAGTTAAAACCAGCCACAGAAATTAGTATGAATCATAGACAAGACAAAGAAGGAGACAGGTTAGCCTTCCCCAAGGCAAGAATTTAACTAAAAGCGGAAAATACCACTGTCGAATTAACTTCATTTTTACTCTGGAATAACTACTTGATGATGCATGTTATTATTAACATAGTCTTTCTTTTTTAAAACCATCATTGACAGTATGCTTGCTTTAGCAATTAAAAAGTTAAGAAAAGCATTTGCATTAGACAGGTAAGAAATGCATGTAAAGCCCGGCAAGTTATTTTAATATTGCTTAATCTCGCCTTTTTATTTTTAGCCTAGGTGATAGATCATGATACTAGAAACACATTTTTAAAGATTTAAGTGATTAATTCATAGCTTTAAAAAACTATCTCAAAATTAAGCATAATCCTATAATTTTTAACTATGTAATTTTTGGCAAAACTGTGTTATGAATACACATTCCATAGAAAATACTGCTTCAGGATCCAATGAATAAAATTTATGATATGCAACTAATTGTTTCATTTTAAATTTTGAATTATTGTGAATGCAGAAACCTAAGGAAACTTTATCTAGTAACATAAAAACTGTATGTATTTGAGGCCAACCTGGGCTCCGTAGTAAGTTCAAGTCTAGCTTGAACTATATAGTGAGATCCTATCTTAAAAACAAAAACAAAAGCAAACAAACAACAACAACAAAACCTATCTGATAATGAGTTTGTGTAAGAAACCCAACAAATCTATCCGAAGTGGAGGAGTTAAGTGAATAGGTCAGAGGGGTAAAGGTATCAGTATTAAATAACATTATTTACTAAATTTTGAAAATTGAAATTTTGATCAAGTTTTCACTGACTTCACTGTTGGCAAGAATTACACAATTAAGGTTGGGATCCTTATTTGATATGAATCCTTACTGTTCCTTACTGAGAGCTTTACTGATCTCTGAATCCCAAAGAACATCATAAGAGCACTAACTTGGGCTTGGGGTGTAGCTCAGCTGCATAAGTACCTGCCTGGCAAGCATGAGGTCATGAGTTCAATCCCTGATACCAGAAAATGGAAAAAAACAAAAAAAGAAGAACACTAACTTTTGTGGCCTGGAGACCAGTTCAGTGGTATAAGCTCCTTCTGGCAAGCACAAGCCTATGAGTTTGATCCCTGGAAAAAAAACAAACAAACACTAACTTTTACCACAGATCCACTAAATTAAAAATATTGTATATGTGTGTATTGTTTCCCTGTATTCATGGACAAAATAAATATGGTTCACAAACATAACTGCAATACACTTTACTTAAACTTCTTCCAGTACAGTCTTTTATAGTTTAGCCCACTCTATGCTTCTGATTTTCGCCTTTGTACATTTTATTCAGGTTCTTTTATGCCAACATAACATGTTTATCATGCTTCAACAGTTGTTTTTGCCCTGAATATTCTGCCCTTCTCAATGTGATAAACTATTTTTCCTTGTTTAAGCCATCATTTGCCTATATGACATTTGAGTACCTCTTTATATGACAAAGATTTCTCATCTCTTGCTCAAAATTTAATATACACAAGTAGCCTGCTTGACCCCAATTAATCAAAACTTCCACTTTTTTCTTCCTACACTCAGCAATTAATTGTATGTCTCTCCCACAAGATCATGAATCTTTCCCAGTATACCATGAGTTTCATGAGAGCAATGGCAACATTTTATTCATCTTACATCGCTGCCTTTATTACTGTTCCTTCATCATACTGCCTAGCACAATGTCTGGCATAATAAATCTTTAATGAATAAGTGAATGCTAATTCAGTATGATCCCTTGTTATTTCAAAGGGCGATCTAAAGAAGAAGATATTAGTATGGCTAAGCACACACACAAAAAAAACCCTACATGATGTAAACAAAAGATGACATGCAATTTGAACCAAAATTTGGTTTAGAGAGTAAAATTAGAAGCTAAGTCTTCATGGTAAATACAAAAGTTAAATGTAAATCACTGAAAATTTGCATAGGGGGCAATGTTTGGAGGTGAATGGAACATCTGACTCTTGTTTTCATAGATACTGAGTCCTAACAGCGTGAACTTCTGTGACCAAATAGTTCATTTTGAAGTGCACCGTGGCTTTTTTTTCTATGAATAGTTTTTCTACATGTCAAGGGTTGTTTCAATGGTTATTTTTGTCATGTACAATTATGACAATGTCCTTCAACGAACAAAACAGCGTTCATCCCAACTGGGGTTGATAAGGAATTATAATTTTTAAATTGTGACTGATATCACAAGTATCACAAAACCCAGATAAATAGCATAATATTACTGTTAATTTCCTGACATGCTTCTGTAATTCTTTTGTGTCTGCGCTTTTGGATGTACGCTATTTGAGTGCCTCTTCACATGATGACGATTTTTATATGTTAGTTACTGCACGAAAATTAAAAGCATAACTCAGTCTCGCCTCGAGAATGTTTTTTCTGTTCTACCTACATCCTCTCAATAAGGGTCACTTAGAGACCCTTTGATACTGTGAAAGGTCTCTGACTTTGTGCCTCTGTTGTGATGCCCTTAGCATAATGAGAAGAGAATTTCCTAAAGCCATTTCTATAACTTACTGCTTCACAGTGACATCAGCACAGGAATGATGAGACTCACAAAACCATCCCAAACAGCACATGACTCTACTCTTTGAAATATCTATTTCCCAGGAGATGTCAAGGGTAACAATTTAGAGGCAAACTGAGACAGAGAGTGTGTAAGGAAAGAACAGTGTTTTGTTGCAAAATCATGACTTCTAGGATTTACAGAAGCTGGAGCAAAAGATAATTTATGAATTAGACAATGTTTATAAAAATAATATTTTCTCTTTCCTATGGGCCGGGGATATAGTTCAGTGGCACAAATGCATGTCTGGCAAGCAGGTGAGTTCGATTTCCAATCCAAAAAAAAAAAAGAGATTTTTATGGCTTTAGTCTAGGAGTCACAAAGCAGCGATGTCTCAAAATAGGTTTTATTTGTTCTGTAAAGTGTCTTTAATTGAAAAAAAAATTAACACAAGCAAACATGACTTTGAAATACAGCATTCTGGGTACACTGACTTTATTCTCTCTATGGCGGCATTCATCTGGGCCAGGTAGTAATTGCCCCTTTAGATATGATACACAAGCCCTAGATTGTCATTGCCCTCAACACTTACACAATTACATAAAAGCATTTAATTCAGTCTACTTTTCAAAAAATGTTTGGTTCTTGAGTAGGTCTGACTACTGTCTTCAAGATTTTGTATTTGATCCACGTTTGTGAAGAGACCATGGAGGGACCAATTTTATCTGGAGAGGCCACGTATATTGGACATGCCATCACAAGATGTGCAGAGACTGCTATGGGAGGGAGACACCAGAGGAGCACACTCATATATGGGTACTGGGCTGCCTCCAAGGACACTGTCTCAGACTAAGCACCAGAGCTGGGAAAACTGCAGTGGAAAGAGGTTGCATGATGCTATTGGGAAGGGTATGTGTGTTGTCAATAACTAGGTTCAGAATGTGGGGCTTTTCTTTTAAAGATAAAGGGAGAGACATACAGATGAGACTAAAAAAAGGGAGGGCTTTGGAGAAAAAGATGTGAATCTGAATTAAAAACAAACAAACAAATAAACAAAATAACCTTAGGGGCAGTGAGGAATCCCAAAGGAATCACCATGTGAACATTTTACACAATCAGATCTTGGGGACGGAATCATGGCCACAATTACTAGATGTGAACAGCTGAAAGGTGAGTACTACCTTTAACAAAGTAAGCACCCTGAGTATTATGGAGAACAACACAAGATCTTGTCAAGTCCATTGCAAGTATGCCACGGTGAAAGGCTTTAGATCCCATTCCTAGCATAGTCATCCTTGTCTCCTTGTTTTTGTTTTTTATTTTTATTTTTTGTGGTACAGGGGATTGAACTCATGACCTTGTGCTTGCCAGGCAGGTGATTAAGCTACTGAGCTAAATCCTCAGCCTTGTTTTTGTTTTTTTGTTGTTTTAAGAAATCTGTATTTAGGGGCCAGGGATTTAACACAGTGGCGTGTGCCTGCCTGGTAAGCACAAGGTCGTGAGTTCGATCCTCTTATAAAAAAGAAAGAAAGAAAGAAAGAAAGAAAGAAAGAAAGAAAGAAAGAAAGAAAGAAAGAAAGAAATTTGTATTCCTACTCTTTGTGAGGCAGGGATGACAAAATGGTAGTCCAGAAGTCACAACTGGTCCATAGTTACACTATCCTGTGTTGTTTTACAGTTCATTAGTTTCCTTTTGCATATTACCTGACAAACTTCTATGGGCAATTGAATTTTGACTTCAATTAAACTAAGCAAACTCTGTGGAAGGTATACGAATAGTTATGCTGAGACCTGATTGTGCTGTTTTTTAGAGAGAATAAAGAGTGGAGGGCTTGAGGAAAAACAGTACTTGAAATGTAACTAGCAGAGCAAAATGGAACTTTGCAAGTTACAAATTTTCCTTTAGAACCAGTCACTTCTCCAAACTTCCTCCTGCCAAGGATGTAATCACCGCCCCCTCCTTTCTTGAGGCGCTGATCTAGGAGGTCAAAGTTCAGTTCCCTGTCTACAAGGAAGACGAGGGAAAGATGGCCTGGAGGGATTATGCAAGCTTGATTTGTCTGTTTCACCGTACTGACCTCTGGGCTCCCTATTTTAAATCTCTTTTTTACTATAAAAGGCCCCCAATACTACAAAATAAAATAAAATAAAATAAAATGAAAAATGCTCTTCTACACCTGGGCCCCAGAAAGTGAGGATTTGTGGCCATATTGTTACAGGTAACTGAGTTAGACAGAAATATTATAGGTAGTCAGATAGCCAGTGCAAAAGACCAGATACCTTGCAACCGTGGGAGAGACAGTTACCTCCTGCTGTGGGCCAGACCTCGAGACAAAAGATAAATCAAATGCACCCGCATACTTCCTGAGAATAAGCATCAAGAATTGATATTCTAAATAGTTCTCTATCACCCTTAGGAAGCCAGGAGTCACCATCCTAACCCCCACAGGAAGAGTCACTGCTTTTTAAGTAGGCCTGCTTGCTAGGTGACTCTCTTCCTCATTTGTTCCCATTTAATCAATTTTACCTGAGCAGTTAATCTTATTGGTTGACCATAGTTCTGTCCCACCTTACACCCACCCTGCAAGTTTCCATTCTGGACCTGTATCACCTCATGGTTTTGCTCTATAAAATGCCTATAATAGACAGGGACTTTGGCAACCCAATCAGGACCCCTTTTGCCTCTCTTTTAGATAGAAGCTTTCTTATTATTAATAAATATATTCTGCTCTTCACCTCCGTTGTTCCTAAAATTCATTCTTCAATTTTAGAGAGCACACTTCCCAAACAAGTGGGAGAAAAGGGTTGTGGTGACTGGCACCTGCAATCGAGTCATTGCTAGTTTGGCCTTAATCTTATGGAGTTTTCCTATGAGTTGTGACAAACAGGGCCAGGGTGAGAACTAACTGAAAGAGCAAGATTCCATAATCTTCTTGCCCTTTCAGCTCACAAATTCTAATCACCAGCCACTTCTGCACTGAGAATGACTGGTCGGCTTGTTGCTGTGTGTGGGATGATGAGGTCTGTCTGTGTCTCTGGAATCAGCTTTTGGGCTGTCCTTCAGATTGGATAGAAAATGTTGGTGAGGAAGGAACAGAAAGAGCAGGTTCCCTGGACTCCTTCCCATTCAGACTTCTTGACCGTCACTTGTAATTGTATGTAACTTTTTGTGCTTCTTGCTTCATTCCTTCATGCTGTCATCTTCAATCTAAAGGCCATGTGGGGAGGGGAAAATGCTGAACATCACTGTATAGTTTCCTCAACTGTCCCAGCCATGTTATACATAGATATGTCATGTTATTATATATTTTGTACATTTTCTTCATCTCTGATCTGCTCAAATTCTGCACTTTTTTTATTTTCTGTCTGAGCTGCCTTCTATGAGTCAGTTTGAGTCCTCAAGACTGATGTCCACAGTGAGTCTGGTTTTCAGGAAGTAATAGAAACAATAGGGAATTTGTGTGAAATATTAGTCTCTTTCTCACTCTCTCTGTCTCTTGCTTTCTCTCTCTTTTCTCTCTCTCTCTCTCTTTCTCTCTCTACCTGGCCATCTTCAAGGTTGAGAAAACAGACTATATTCTGTATTTGCCACTTATTTTCACAGCATGGGATACATAGCTTCCTTAGCAAGGAAGGTTGATTTGAAAACTGCTTTGATTAAACTACATTACTAAATCCACCCAGCATGTGTGTGTCTGACTGTGGCCTCCACACAGTCAACACCACATCACTGAGCTGCCTCAGTGTCCCCTGCTCTGAGTGGCTGTGCCCCTGGGTCTCACACCCTGCCTACTTTCAGCCAGGCACCTTGCTCCATGGAAACCTCTAATGACTTTAATCTTGTTTAAAAAATTGCTCCTCTATGTGTATTTTCCATGAGTATCTCTAAAAAAGGCAAAAAAACTTCTCTGTGAATAGCAAAAGAATGAAAATTTCTTTCCTTTTTTTATTTTTTGCTATTTCCTTATGGATAAGATTGAGGCATATGTCAGGTATCCTGGTGTTAAGTGTAGAGGAACCATGGGGCAGAGACTGACTGGGATGGATTTCAAGGTTTTTCCCCTATTACTTGACAGTGGTTTTTTTGTTTAGTTTTTTGTTTTTTTTTTCTTCTGCGTTCATCCACAGTGGCCAACTTGAATGATGCTGCCTGGGGCTATGCCAGATCCTGCTACGCTGCCCCTCTGGGTCCTATGCTGGCTCCTGCCTCTCCCTGCTTTTGCAGCCAGGGGTCAGGAGGTGGCTTGGGTGCGGGCTGGAGAGGCAGAAGCCCCTACCTGTTGGTGTCCCAGTGCATGGAGCCCCTTGGGCTGAGCACCAAGACTTTGAACCTTTTTTGTTTTACGTTTTTTTCCAAATAACTGTTGGAAGAAAAATCAGTGAAATCCCAGGGGTAGGGTGGGGTGGGAGATTTCAGTGAATACGAATTAGGGTTTGGAGATGATAAAACCATCCCTGGCTATCCTCCTCCTCAACCACATGGTTAGTGTGGGGTCGGTGGAAGGGAAGGAAGTGGAGTAGAGACTAATAAGGGGTTTTAATTCAGACAAATGCCTTGTGTGGTTGTGGCTGGAGACCCTAGTGTCAGATGAAAGCATTGTTGATCTGCAGATGACAAATGCAAACAGCTCCTCTGATTCCACAGAGCAAGCTGAGAACTCAATGTTAATTGTCTGTATATATACTGTTCTTGAAATAGATTTGTTACTGGTTACTGGAGAAAGGGCAGTGAGCATGGGGGAGAGGAGCCATGAGCATGGGGAGCCCCACAGAGCCCAGGGACTTTTTCAGTATTCAAAATAAAAAACAAAAAGACCCATGAAAAAAACCCAAACCAGAAAAAAAATTTTTTTAGAGAGCACAAACTCATACCAGATACCTAGTAAGTTGGGAATTTTATTCTCCTATATCAATATGAGGGCTCTCCAGCTCTTCGGAGCTTACTTTGAATGAAACTTTTCCCTTTCACCATACCTCACTTGGTTTACTTGGGAGGGGTGAAGGACAGTGACAGGGCCTGAATGTGTGGACAAAAGTGATAATGACAGGAAAGGGGCAGCAGTCTGTGAGAATACATTGTTTTGAGACAGGATCTGGCTATATAGTTCAGGTGGTTCAGGCTGGCCTTGAATTCACTATACCACCAGGCCAGCCTTGGACTGTGGTGACTCTCCTGAGTGCTGGGATTACAGAAGTGCATCACTGCACCTGGTGAGAATTTATGATGCTATGCGAGCATTAAAGTAGGTTTGCAGAGGCAAGAAAGAGCAGATCCAGAAAAGTAGAATCAAGAACTGGGTTTGGAAATTCCAGTTGGGATATTTATTACCTGTGTGACCTTAGGTAAATGCTGTACCTTCTCTAAACCTCATTTTCTTCATATGCAAAATTGGAATATTAGAATCTATAACCATAATAGCCAGAATCAAGTGAGACACACAGGAAGACCATAACTCTCAGACAGGCATGGTGGTGCATGCCTGTAATCCCAGCACAAGGGAGACTGAGGCAGGAGGGTCACTGCAAGTCTGAGGTCAGCCTGGGCTACACAGTGAGTTCAAGGCCAGCCTGCACTACAAAATGAGGACCTGCCTCGAAAAACCAAAGCCAAACTAAACAAAATCAAGCAAAACAAAACAAAAATCATAGCTCTTTGCCGCATAGTAAACTTATTGCTTTGCATACTAATTCTGAGTTAATCAGCAACCTATTACAGAGTATTTTTTCATAGGAATGTAGTTCATATGCATGATACATTTGAAAAACAATTGAGAATTCTTGATTTTTAGAGACAATAAATTATCAAATAATATTATTACAACTATTTGATTAACATCTGGCTTCTCGGGCTGGGGATTTAGCTCAGTGGCATAAGCGCCTACCTGGCAAGTGAGAGGTCGTGAGTTCGATCCCTGCTACCAAAAGAGAAAAAGAAAAAGAAAAAAAAATCTGGCTTCTCTAAGGACAGGAACTTGATTTAATTGCTCACACTGGTTATACAGTAGATGCTCAATAAGTGTTTGCCAGCATATAAATACATACATGCTCAAAAGAGTTTATTATCAAGATAAAATTGTTCAGGCTCTGCAGATGTTACAACCAACCAAGAATCTACTTTGTGATCATAAAGTCTTCCATTTTAGTAACACTTGAAACATATACAGTTGCTCCCAACTGGTGAACTAATGAATCTGTGGGAGAGATTTGAACAGTATTATTATCCTCTTTTGATGAATGGGAAAATAATGGAACAAAATAAAATAACACTATCATATCACTAAAAGTTGACAGTGGCAAAACTAAAAAACTTTGTAACTCCTCTTTTTTTTGACAAACTTTTCAATATGTTTAAAATAGCAACATAAATTCCTTAAAAATCATCTTGCATATATATTGCTGTAACATAGGAAAATGTTCAGAGCATATTGTCATTTGAATATCTGGCACCACTGAGTACATAATATAACCTCATTATATTATTCTGTTTTGTGTTGTAATACAAAATACCTAAGGCTCTGTAACTTGTAAAGTTACAATTTTTTGGTGGTTTCTGCACTATTTTAAAATGACTTAAAGTTTTAAATATTTCTTCTAAAACTTTTATCACTGATAAGGAAACAATTACAGATGGCAAATTAGTAAACAACTGTCAAATTCACAAATTAAAATGTGTGAAATCTGAAATTACAGACTTTAGATATAAATTCTTTTTTTTAATTTTTTCATTTTAAAAAGAATAAAACAAAACAAAAATCATAGCTCAAACAAAACAGATCAGAGTAAAACAATACAAATAACACAGGACTTCAAGACAAGACAACAGGAAATCAATAGTGGCTATCATAATGTCTCTTGTTTTCTTCAAAATACTTGTCCATACCTTCACACACACTAAGTTAATACAAAACAAAATGGTATGAAAGCAATCAAAACAAAAGAATTAGAGCCTATGAGTCTTTCCTAGTGTCTAAAACCAGACACTAGGAAATCAATAATGACTACCATGTCTCTTGTTTTCTTCAAAATAGCTGTCCATACCTTCACATATATTGAGATCCAATAACTGAAAACAGACTAAAATCAATCAAAATGAAGAATAAAAGCATTATTAGAGTTCAAAACAAAATGATAGGAAATCAGCAATGCCTACTATGATAGACCTAAATTCTTTGGAAAGAAACATCCCTCTGAAGACAGGCACAGTAGTGCATGCCTGTAATCCCAGCACTTGGAAGGATGAGGCAGAAGGATTGCCATGAATTCGAGGCCAGCCTGGGCTACCAAATGAATTTGTTCAAGGCCAGCCTGAACCATACAGTGAAACCCTACCTCAAAAAAAAAAAAAACAAAAACCCAATAATAATAATGATAAATAAATAAAAATAAGAAAGAAAAAGAAAAAAAAAGACAAGACACTTCTTCCTCTGAATTTCTAACATCAACCTGTCTTCCACTTGATGTATTTTTAGATAGAGGAAAAGGGAATTAACCTCAGAGATGACAAATTACCTTGGGAAATGAACCTCCCCAGAAAAGTGCTAAGAAGGAATTGCTTAATATCAAAACTTTAAGCTCTAAAAGGCCACCATCTGGCCAGGCCTTATTTCATCCCTTTATGTGGCTGTGTTGAATCCATAGATGGAAAATCTTACATAATAAGCATCTATTTTAAAATGCATTGTGCAGCATTAATACACATAGAACTGAGATCATTTTATTGCGTCTTCAAACACCTTTTGAGTGACTGCTATGCTACATCATCATCAAGTCTGCAAAGAAATGGGAGGCACAAGTGAGACCCAAGAGCAGCTCTCAGACCAGGGGGAGACCCGGTAGGCAGAGAAGACGGTGCAAAGTGTGTGTGGTATCTTCTGAGTGACACTGCGCCGAGCAAGTGCCGAGGCAACAGGCATCGGAAGCTGGCTTGATGGGTAAGATAGGCTTGGTTTAGAGCTGAAAGGAAGAGTTGTCACAGTCACAGAGTAAAAGGAAAACAGGGGTGAAGCCATTGCCACATGACTAAGACTGAGTTTAGCCAGCATCTTAAAGGGTGAGTTGTACAAACAGGAGCACTTTATAAACACCAAATCTAATCACACCTGTTAAGTAACTTGATCATTATGCTTATACCTACATTGAGTTATTAGATGACATTTTGAAAGACTTTAATCTCACTTAGCCTGGTTTGGGGATAAATTTATTTTTCTTTCTATATTTTCTAGAAACAGCTTGCATTAGTTTTAGACACATAAGCAGTACACATTCAGCATGAAAAATGATTAGTAAAAATAGGAAAAAAACATCAATGAAAATTTCATCCCTGAAGCCATTGTTATTAGAATTTTGGTGGATACTAATGCTAAGTTCATCTTCAGAAATGTTTTCTCAACAAAGAATGGTGGTACACACCTGTAATGCCAGCATTCTGGGAGGCTGAGGCAGGAGGATTCATAAGGCTGAACTCAACATGGGCAACTCAGCAAACTTAGTGAGAAAAACAGAAAAAGGGCTGGGGGCTGCTCAATACAGGGGACTTGGATTCAACCCTCAGCACAAAAATAAATAAATAAATAAATAAATAAATAAATAATAAGGCATGTTTTATCAATGCATAGTCTCAAAAAGAAATAAAGTGACTGGTCAAGTCATTTGATTAATTCCAGGGTGGGTATGCTTAAAATAATGCTCTTCTGAGTTGACATCTAGTATTAGTACGAACATGTTAGAGTAGAAGTAGTGACCCTTGGAACTGGGTGCAGAAAAACACAGTTTTTGACAATATCATCTTATTTTTCCATAGAGTCATGATTGGAAAAAAATGTCTTTTAAAAAACAATTTGCTGATAGATGTAGTCATGATCATTGAAAACCGCCTTTCCCAAAAGCTGACTTGAACACTGCACTAGGGTAGAGAAGTAGAAGGCAGAAAAATAATTTCTTTGATTCAAGCAAGATTGTATTTTTGAAGTCAGTAAAAGAGAAATGAGCCCAGGGTGACTTTTGGTGCATAGATCTTGCAGCTTCCACAGGAGGTGCCTGAAGGGCTGGCACTGCGGCAATTAAAAAAAAAAATGGAGGTGAATAGGGAGATTTGGGGGTGAGTAGGAAGAAAAGGCTGCTAAAGAGACTAGCATTGCATCTGGGGGGTTTAGGTTTCTTTGGTGGTAGGGAAATTGGTATGTTTGTTTGTTTTACAGAGGGGCCAGGAAGACAATGAAAGGAGATGGTATAACATCTGTCCTCATCTGAATTTGGAATTTGGGATTTAAAAAGTCTTTGGGATTAAAAAAAAAGTGTGAGAAAGCCAAACACTGATAGAAGTGATTCTATGACACTCTGAGATTCTGGGCAAGATCTGAGGGGCCAGAAGTGATGGGATTGTTGAGCACTGGGACTTTGGCCTAAAGAGCACTACCCTGCTTCCTAGTATAAAGTGTGGCAGGAGTTAGAAGGATGGTTACCCACTTTGTTTTCCAGAAGGAAAGCAGCCCTTCTTGGAGGCCTGCATGACCAGGAGAGGGCTCATCCCTCGGCCCTCTCACCCCTTGATTTTCTGGACACTTGGAGACCATACTAGACACTGACTGACCTTGGTTTTCTTGCTGCAGTGTCCAGAGGCCCGGGGTGAGGCTTCTGCTTCTCCATTAGGTTGGAAAGAAGGAGAGAAAGAAAAAGCAGATGCAATACCTCGACCACAGCTGCCTGCCCAACCCGTCTACTCTGAGAACTCGCAGAAACATTTCAGGGATACTCAATAGAAGCTGGTTTCCCGTGGGGCCAGGTGGGCAGGGGAATGTCAAGGGAGTGCCATGGCTGGACCAGATCTCTGATGGCAGCATTAGGATACAGCAAGTGGGAACTGTTTTGTAATCAGACTGGAAAGGCTTGCTTGTAGATGGCCCTGAAATCCATAGCCACTGTGCTTTGGGGATATTTAGCCTATAAAATGCTTTCTTCCCTTTTATTTAAAACCACTAACTTCTCATTTTAAATAATTGTACAGTACACTTGAGTAGTATCTTCCTTACTGTTAGATATTTGTGGTTTAGGCTGTTTTATAGCAAGCATAGAATTGTGAATTATGATACCATGAACATCTTTCCTAATACGATTTTGAGCACAGCTATTTTCTTAGAATACAATCTCACACACACACACAAAAAGAATACAGGGGCTGGGGATTTAGCTCAGCAGCATAAGTGCCTGTCTCGCAAGTGCATGGTTGTGAGTTCGATCCCTGGTACCGATTTAAAAAAAAAAAAAAGGATACAATCTCACAAGGGTTTTTTCAGAATCAAGAATACATAGCTTTAGGGATTTTTGTTTTTGTTTTTTAACCCTGCTATTAGGGATTAAACTCAGAGACTTACATTAAGCTATATCCCCAGGCTTTTCTATTTTTTATTTTGATCTAGGATCTTACTGAGTTCTTTTCCAGACCAAGCTTAAACTTGTAATCCTCCAGCCTCAGCCTCCAGAGCAGCTAAGGTTACAGACCTGTGCCACTGTGCCAAGCTTTAGGTTTTTAACAGCACTTCAAAATGCCCTCCAGAAGCTGGGCATGGCTGAGGCAGGAAGATTGCCATGAGGTCAAGGCCCACCTGGGCTACAAAGTGAGTTCAAGTCCAGGCTGAACTATATATGGAGACCCTGTCCAGAAAAACCAAAGAGCAAAAACAAAAACAGAGACAAACCCTACAGAAGACTGAAACTACTTATGCTCCCACTAAGAAGACATGGATGTTACCCACACTTTTAACAGTAGGCATTGTTACATTAAACACTTTTTATAGTGAATAATGCTCTTTGGCTTTTCATGTACATTTGATTGTTATTAGTGAAGTTAGACATGCTTTTTCTTTTCCTCCCCCCGCCCCAGGTACTGAGGAGCAAACCTAGGGCCTTTTGCATGCTAAGCAAGTACTGTGCCACTGTGCTACATCCCCAGCCCTAAAGATACTTTCTTTTATTTGTCGGCCACATATTTACTTTGTCATTGTTGTTTGTTGTCAGTTTTTTTTGTTCGTTTTTTTTAGTTTTTTGAGACAAAGCCTTGCTCAGTCCAGTTTGGCCTTGAACTCACTATGTGGCCCAGGCTGGCCTTGTCTATACTTAAGTATCTAGAAGGACAAGAAGGACAAGAGGGAAGAGTTTTGCTCCTTTTCTACACTGCTTCTTCACTAAGGGCAGGAAAGGGACCAGCTATTAACAGAATGCCTATCATCTATGCATCACAAGCACTCTTAGAGGTTAGTGTTTCTCATCCGAACATTTTGTAGTTGAAGGTCAGGAGCCTCAGGAGAAATAAGAGTAAATCGTCCATGTTCTAGGGCAGGAGCAGAGTGGCCCAAGACCAAAAGCACTTCTCTGGGCCCACAGTTCCTAAATGCCAGCCATCCACATGCTAGCTTTGAGCACTTTGTTATATCTAAGTACGGCATTAATAAGCAGTTTACTGTACACTAACTCAATTCACTTTTTAAATTTAAAATGTGTATTTAAAAAGAAAAGTTTGTTAGTACCATAAATGGAAAGCTAGTATCAATGGTTATAAGTAAAATTTAACTATAAATATTCCATGTTCAAAATGCTCAACTTCTAGCTCATCCTGAGGCAGTTTCTGCCCAGTGAGATCTTTAATACTCCTTGTCTTTGGTGTTCAACTCCCATTTCCCACGCTGTCCCATTCCTTTTCTCTAAAAACTGAAAGTTTCTTATCAAATACTTTTGAATGCCATATGTCTCCACTATCATTCTTTTATGTAGGCAAACATGTACACTTTGGGAAATTACAAAGTAGGATGTTTTTATCCTTCCCTTCTAAGAAAAAGTATTAAATCTAAGTTGTCTTGATGGATCAAAATACAAATAGTTCACTTCTAAGACATGTGAATTGTCCTAGTCACTCAGTAATGACTTTGGAAAAACACAAAGGGCTAATGTATCCTTTCTTAGCTGATAACATTTCTTTTCTAAAGCTCTCCACAGTGACATTTATTTATTTTTAGAGTCTTGTGGCTAGCACACTGGACTGGGGTATGATTGATCCATTCATTCCCACTGCCTTTAATGTTGAAAGCAATTATTACAGATGAATTAAGTGTGTCATAAACCAGACCAGTGGTCACCAGTGCAAGTGGTTTAGTGGTGCCTTGAACTTATGTTTTGTGGACAGTCATCATTTCTCTCTGGTTACATTTAGAATCTGTGAGAAACAATTCTTTGAAGCTGTGGTGAATTTTCATTGGAATACACATTGTTAAATGTTGATTCTGCTAGTTATGGCTGCTGTGTTTGGATACGTAAACCACTAATCCTGTTACAAATGCAGGTGTTCTTTTGAAAATTGGGTATATGGTATCCCATTGGGACCTACAATTCATGACAGCCAAGATTCCCAGTTTCTTGTTTTTTGCATGGCACCATTTATCCCCCCACCTCGTTAGTGTCAAATAAAGTCACTCTTTGCAAATGAAAATAAAAGCAGGCAGTGAAGATCAACAAGACCATAATTCTGGAAAGAGCAGGGCTCAAAGTGTTAGGCTAGGAATTCAGAAGGAATGCTTCAGGAGACTGGAAGACAGAAAGACATTAAACATTCATTACACTCGGTAAAATTTATCCTTACTGCCTGAGCAGAAGCCATCATTTTGACCGTAAGAAACAAACAGAGTTTACCATTCATGTTTAAGTTTCCTTGAATATTTTTTGACCAAGATTGTTGCTCTTTACAGAATTTAACATTTTCGAGATGATTTTTTTAAACCAGTTTGGAAAGTAGGAGCAGAAGCAGTTGCCCAGGAGTAAAACAAAAATAGTTTATGATTGAGTTATGGGCCAAGACCAAATGTGAATAAGTGCAATGAGAATGATGGGATAGACTCACCATTTCAGAAACAGGAGAGAGACTGCTAAATTGTTCTGATGGACAATATTCAAATGGCAAACAACATTTGAAGTTGATGCTGTTTGTACATGTAGAACTAACTACTCATCGACTTTATAAAGCAACTAATTCAGATTATGCTTTGAAAACAATGACTAAAAATCTTTTAGCTTAGAGAACTCAGTCTTATTAATGGAAGAGTTTCTACTATCTCAAAAATAGATGTTTGCTTTAAGCAATTGGTTCCTTTACTAGTATCCCTGTAAATACATCTCTCTCTTGGTATTAGATTACTCACTGGTAAACATTTCTAGGCAATCAAACACTCCCCCAGTTTGTTTATTGGTTGTATAGTATTGGGGATCAAACCCAGAATCTCATCAGTACTAAGTGCTCTGATACTGAACTTAGACCCTCTTCTCCATGTTAATCAGTGATTATTTAATGGACCGTCTGAATGTTTCTTAGAAGATATTGCACTGGTTTTATGTATTTGTGAGTCACCACATTGCCACATTTCTGTGATCTTGACTCAGTGCCATAACCAAGCCTGAAGCATAGTCTGTCTATAAGATTCTTGTGTGATTCTCAGGGTATCAGTGTTTGTACCTGAAGTATCTATAATCACCATATAACCCTAAGGCAGTGGTGGTGAACCTATAGCATGAATGCTGCCATAAGCACACAGGGCCCTCTCTATTGGGATGTGAGCCAAGTTGCCCCAGCAGCTGAACATCATCAGATAACAGTTGTGTTTTCTAAACTAAAGCCTCAGTATTCAGGTTTGATTGAAGTGTTAGCACTTTGCAATAAGTCAGTGGGTTTGGTTTACAGTTTAGCACTTAACCTTTAAGAGGTTCATCATCACTAGTCTAAGGACATCACTTATTTTCTAACCCAAGATAGGTGGATGATTAAAAAAAATATGTTAGGACTTTTTTTATAGTTTGGGCTTGTAGTTTAAGATTTAGTCTTTTTTTTTTTTTGTCTTTTTGCTTTTTGAGACAGGGTCTTGCCATGCAATTTAGGCTGGCCTTGAGTTTACTTTGTAGCCTATGCTGGTCTCGAACTCAACAATCCTCCTGTCTCAGCCTCCTGAGTGTTGAGATTACAGGCGTTTGCCATGACCCCCGGTTTAAAATCCAGTCTTATCGCTCAGCCTACTCAACTTCCTCTACTCAACTTCCCGCCCTCTCTTCTCTGCTTCTTCAGGTGAAGAAAGGATAAAACCTGTAGATATTTTTTATTTTCCTCTGTTGAGGAACTTATTTCTTTCAAGTCTTCAAATCTCTGCTCCTTGATTCAACTTCAAAGTTGCTTATTAGGAGCCTGACTGGTTCAGTGTAGACAAGGGATGTCCTTCATTGGCCTTTTCAAGGGTATGGGTGTTTAATTCTTTCAGTAGAGAAGTTTTTAATTCAGAAAAAAATATCACAAGCTTTAACATGGTATCTTGTTCAATTTTGAAGGGCTAACCAAAAAAATACCTTCATGACACAGGGATCCTTCAAACTACAAAAGACATTAGTTCAAAGGATAAATTGGTTATTTACAATGATGATCATGACTTGTTTGTTTGTTCATTTTTTACTTAAATAATGAATTAAGAGCCTATTGTATGTCAAACAGTTTTTATCAAAAAATTTGTATGGATATTGTTTAGGTTTCAGGGCCAGTTTCATTAAAGTTTTTTTATATAACATGAAATAAACTATACCACAAACTGTAAGTCATGTCTCTGAGTGTTGGAAATAGCAGGCCAAGTGATAAGCAGAGGGAGAGGGAGAAGAAGAAGAAGAAAAGTATAGAGTTTTCTCTATCTATCTGGCAGTGGAGCAGCCCCTATGACCAATAATTTATAAATGCCTATTATCAGGAGATTTATATAAAGTAACTTGTTTACATATATGAAACATGTTTTTGGTTTGTATTGGCACGAGTCTTCCATCTGCACCTTTCTCAGATCTTCAACAGCCTCTCTCCACCTGTTCTTGCCAGGGCCTACTTGTGGATCTATGCTCTCTGCTTTAGTTCCGGTTTTGGCCAATTTTACTCTGCAAGGTATTCTATGCTCTAAAATTCCTTAATCTCTCTGGGGATAAAACTTAGTGAAATAAGTGTCTGCCTGGCAAGTGTGAGATTATGAGTTTGATCTCCGGTCCAAAAAAAAAAAAAAAAAATTCCTTACAAAAAAAAAAAATTCCAACCTCTACCCATGAAAACTCTCATCACTTATATGCAGTTGATCACGGTGTTAAGAAAAGAAAAATTCTAAAAATGCTTTTATTTTCAAGGAGGACAATTCATAAATCGAATGCACCTTTTACGGTATTTCAGGCAGATGGGCCTGGCAGTGAAAGGCTGGAGGGGAGTCCTTGATTCCTGAGTAGAAGGGTCACCTTCTGCAGAGACAGACCTTACATGTCACACTTCAGACCTGTTTTGCTTTTTATGGAATCTTCTCACTTCTGAACACAAAGTATTAAAATTAATTTCTAAAGATTTTAACTTATAGGGCTGGGGATTTAGCTCAGTGGCATAAGCGCCTGCCTTGCAAGCAAGCGCAAGGTCATGAGTTCGATCCCCAGTACCAATAAAAAAAAAAAGGTTTTAACTTGTAGAACACAAATATCCTGATGCTACAGTATTTTTACCTCAATTCTTAAGGATATTGACAATGGACTAAAGCCCTCAAAGATAGGAGATGCTGGATTTTCTTGGTCATCTTTTGGGTATAACTTTCTGAGGTAAGAATTAACTATTTGAAAAACGTCTAATCTTTACTTGTTAATCTTTTAACCAGAAGGCTAGGACCTGTTACTCTTTGTCAGAGTCTTCAAGGAATTATGTAGATGCCAAAAACAATTACATCATCTCAACTTAATTTCTACTTTTATTGTATTAAAGTTGTTTTATATATTTTCCAGAGGAATTTTTAAAAGTTAAGGCTTTTTTTTTCTAAACTTAGAGCTCCCCTAAAAGAGAGTAAATGCATATTAGTTTTCATCTAGGTCAGCCCAGATACAGATGCCACGCACTGTAACCACAGTATAGGACTGGGTGACAAAGAGGCTTCTATTCCACTATGGGATCCTGGCATCTCCAGCAGCACGGCAGCAAGACAGAATCAAAACATCTAACAATGGCAAAGGAATCAAGCATTATTATATAGCTTCTTTCGTTATTATTAAGTCAGAGAGGACGTAGGGATATTATTTAGAAAAAATAGTCTCTTCCTTACTACTTTCGTAGTTTCCTCCAAAAGTTCTATTCTTTTCTTTTTTTTTTAAATGAAGATAATTTTATGTTCCTACATGACTGAGCTGCAGAGGGAGACAATTGCCCTGAAATATGGTGATGGAAAATACTTTGGTATAAATTTTGACAAGCTTTACAAGATGCCACTGAACCAAGAGAAGAGTGGGAACAAGTCTTCCAAGAAGGTCTCTTTACGCAGCCCAGGGTGGACCTAAACTTGTCATTTGCCTGCCTCAGCCTTCTAGGGCTGGCTTTACAGACTTTCTTCTAGAGAGACAATGGTTTCCTCACATTAACTAGATAAGAACAAGACATATTACATAAAGGAGAAGTCACTGATATTTCTGTAGGAAATTGAAATGCTTGTTGAGACTCCATCAGAAATATTTTTCCTAGAAGTCCTGCTTCCAAGCATGAGCTACAGTGAATGTGTTTCAGGCTGGGAGGGTGGGCTGTCCCACTCAAGCCAGTTCTAGTGTCACTCACACGTGGCCTGCCAATCAAAACTCATCCTTGTTCCTTTGCAACTTTTTTAACATGGAGTCAAGGCCCTGAGCCAAGCCCCAGATCTTCTTGAGCTCCTCATCCTCCCTCTCGTTGGCCTGTTTCAGCTCCAGCTTCGTGTCACAGTGCATGAGTGTCTGAGACTCTGCTTGCACAACTGGATAATCTAAGGTGAGTTCCTCAATGGGAACCATGATTTATTGGGCGCAGCCCCCACCCCTGGCCCAAATACCTGGGAAACCAGACCCTTGCTGCATTCATCCTGCATGGTCAGTTTCTACCCAATGAGCAACTTTCATTTGCAGATGCTTTTCCCATAATCTTGGGAAACATAGTGGTAGATCAGCCTATCAGGATGCTGCCTGAAGGTAGAATAAGGGGTTTGAATCACCTTTTTTATCAGTTCAAACCCCATCAGAAAGAGGCAATATAGATACTCCTAGCCCAATGGTTTGGCCATTTAGTGCTACAATAATAAGCTTCTTTTTTAAAGAAATTAGTTATTTAATTTGGTTCTTAGTAAGAAATTTAGAACACCAAATCGTTGTTGTTGTTGTTTGGTACTGGAGATTGAACTCACAACCTCCTGCTTGCCAGGCAGGTGCTGTGCCACTGAGCTATATCCCCAGCTAGAACACCAATTATGAGGGTAAACTCCATTTGTCAGAGTGAAAATGGATCACATGTAGCCTCGGAGCTGAGGGACAGCTTTGATTTTTGGTAAAATCTGCGACTCCACTGCTTTCTGTTGGATCTTGAGTTGCTCTGAAATCTGGTATCTGTCTTTCTTGGTGTCAAAGATCTCCTCCTCCAGGTGTCTGGGCTTCTGCAATTTCTTCTTGAAGTAAGCGTCAGTGAGGCATTTGGGGATTTTCATGTTGCTAACATCAATTTTTGTGGAGGTGGCAATGGCAAACTTCTGGTGTGTTCTACGCAGAGGAATGCGACTAAGGTTAAGAGACCCAGTCACAAGTAGCAAGCCACTGGGCAGCTGCTTCAGAGAAACCACTCTCCTGCCTCTGAGGCACCCAATGAAGATCAAGTGGTCCTGGGAGTGATGCTGGCTCACAGTTTCCTCTCTCGTGCTGACTGAGTTTTTTTTTTTTTTTTTTGCTGGGACTCAACAGCTTTCAAGGCACATTTTCAGTAGTAGGGTGGTATCTGGGCATTTTGCAAAGCTTAGCTACCAAGATACCACCATTCTTGTCATCATCAACTGGCTTTGTGACAGTAGCAAAAACATTTTTACTTTTTCTTCTCAACCTTGGATTTAGCGGCTGAGTCCTTCCTCTTGTACAAAGACTTTCTGGAATACATAGCAGATCAGGAGTATCCATCAATTCCTCCTAGCAGGACAGGATTTGGCTGCAGTGGGGCTGCCCCTTCTTGGACTTTTTAGCCTTCTCATTACCCTTTTTAACCATGCCAGTGGCACCAGCCTTCTTGGCTTTCGGTTTTCTCTCTGTAGAATCTAACTTCTCAGCTTTTTCATCTACGAGCTTGCATGATGGGAAAAAATAACAGTCTTCTTAAACAGAATGATGCTATTCACAAAGTTTCTGATAGCCTTGGCCATTTCAGTGTGTTCTCTTTTTCGGGCATCTGAGATGCCACATAAAATAAACAAAGTTGAAACCACAGAAGAAGATGCTGTCAACTGTCCGGTCCGCAGCAGTAGCTTTAGAGCACACGGGAGTTCTCTCATTACCTCTGGATTTAGTGAGTCATTTTCTGATGATTTGGTGGATAACAAGATATAGGTGAATTCATCATGCTAATGATGTCTCTGTTTCTCTCACACTGAAATACAACTCCTGTCAAAAACCTGGTTAAAAAAAAAAGTTGCCCAGGTAATAGTTCCTGCTGTAGCTCCTGTTATTACTGTCTCCTAGAAAGGGCTGGTCACTGTGATGCATACTGTAGGAACCAAGCAAAAACAGCCAAGTATTGTATTCTGTACTTCCTCTTTGCAATCCCATAAAAACCTCTCTCCCCAGGCCTTTGAGGCCTGATATTTTGAGGGACAATTGACTTCCTGTCATTGCTGATTAAACATTACATTAAATAAATCTGCACAGTCACAGACCCAGGCACCTGGGACACTAGTGAGTGAACTGAGGGCCTGTCACCCAGCCAGGCTCCCTCCACACCAGAGCCCAGTAAAGCTCCTCTGGACTTCCCTGCTGCTGGTTCTGGTACCATTGTGTCCTTGGGATCCTGTCTAGTTTCTCAGGACTTTCTATCAGAAAGCCATCCACTTCAGTCCTGCTCTTAATGGAGTTCTTAGGCATAAGATCTTGATGCCTGATTTTGCAAGGTCCATGTTCCTCTGGCTGGACAAGGATAGGGCTGTGTTTTTCCTGAACTTCTGGCTAGCTGCAAGCAATGGAATATTTTTGAACTCATGGTCTTTGCTGATCACTAGTGCCTTAGGGGACGCCTTGGAGAAGCTGCTATTGATGGACCTGGAAACTTGCCTGCAGGTGTTGTTGGGAGAGGTCCGATTTGCTAGGGTTGGGGTGCTCTCTTTCCACGGCTCAGTGTGGCTTCTGTTGAAGTCATGGATGTTCTCCTCCAGTTTGCCAGGTGCTACACTGGCTCCCAGGCATTGTGCTTACTGTCACAGCCTTTCTACTACACCAGAAGAAGAGCCACATAGGGACACAGTGGACCTGGTAGGGAGATTATCATCACTGTCATCGTCATCATCCTCTATTCCTGTTCTAATGGAGGTGACAAGAAGCCAGTGTCAGAGATGCTCCATGTGGATCAGTGAAGTGCTCCTCACCGGAGTCACCTCTGGACTCTGCTGTCCCAGAAGGGGAGGATTCTGGGAGCCTCTAATTGGGCTTCTTCTTCCCCTGGGAGGGAGGCAAAGGTCTCCAGCTGTTCAGCTATCTGGCTGCTTATCTCCTTCAAGGTGGAGGTTTCTTCCCTCGTTCTAACTGGGAGTTAGCCCCTAGAGTTAGTTTCCTGTGGAGCCACAGTACATTTTCTTGGTCCACATCAGATCCATCTGCACTCTGAGTTCCTCTGGCTGTCTTTGAGGCTGTGTATTTCCTGAGTGCCAAGATGCTTGTTGAATCTGGAGAATTTGAATAGACTTTGTCAAGTCTTCCTTGGTTTTCTCTGCTTCTGAGAAATGCATATAAAGTTTCTTCTTTTTTCTTTCAAGGTTTTTAAAGAAACATTTAACCTTTAAAGCCCATTGACCAGTTTCTCCATACCTTGTTTGGCCATTGATCTAAGTGAAGACCACTTTCTGAATGACTCTTTACTTCCTGATGCAAGATATCACCACGTGTTACATCTTCTCCAAGCATCAGAGGCCAGTCTTTGTCTTGAGCAAACAACTCAGCCAGAGACTTACTTAATGTGCTTTCTTTTCTTTCTTCCAGAGTTGTTGTTCTGATCATACCTTGGCGTTTCGGAGTGTTCTTTTCAGCTAGTTAAGTTTGCTCGCCTGTTCTTTCTTCCTCCTCCTCCTCTTCCTCCTCTTTTTCCTCCTCCTCCTCCTTCTTTTTTGAGAGACAGAGTCTCGCTGTGTAATTCAGGCTGGCTTTGAGGTCACTATGTAGCAGAGGGTGGCAATCTTCCTGCCTCAGCCTCCTGAATGCTGGGATTACAGCCATGCACTACCATACTCAGCCCATTCTTCCTACCCTTAAACTTCCTGTAAAGCTGTTTCTGGGTTTCCTGGAGTTGGAAAATTTCATATAAAGCATCTGTTACTGCTTTGTTAGGATGGCTTTGGCTTTGGGTACTTGTGACATAAAGATTTTAATTCCTCTTCTAGGGACTATATCCTTTTAGAAATATCAGTCATCCTTGACTCCTGATATTGGAATGTTTTCATTTTCTCTTTGTCCTGATACACCATTTTTTGTTGAAAATAATATAATGCAAAAGTTCATTTAATAAACAATCTAAGCTGGGCATGGTGGCACATGTTTGTAATCCCAGCACTTGGGAGGCTGAGGCAGGAGGATCACTGTGAGTTCAAGACAAGCCTGGGCTGCATAGCGAGACCCTGTCTCAAAAAGACAAAAGACAGACAAAAAACCAAAAATAAACCTAACCTACTGTTTCAACTTAGTAACAAAGCATGTTGTAGAGTATCATTACTTTCCCTAGAGACTGAGGGCGAGGCTTGCTACTGCTTCACAGCATTGTGACCAAGTACTGTATTGTATATTGGCAACTCAGAGAAAAGGATTAAAATTTAACAATTTTAAGTATGGTTTCTATTAAATGCATATTGCTTTCACACCATGGTAATGTTGAAAAATTGTAAATCAAATCATCATAAGTCAAGGACTGTCTGTATTACTGTCATTCCCCCTTCCCCAACACACACAAAGATGAAAGGAAATTAGTTCTTAAAGACTCTATCACCTAAGACATTTACAGAGGAAGAGAAACATGTTAACGTACTGCATAACTGGTCAAGTCTGTTTCATTCACTTTGGAATCAAGGCTTTATGGTAGTTTATAAATTCCTTCGTCAATATAAATTCCTTCATCTTTTTAGCTCCCATTCTCCAGATTCACCTGTTTAGATTTGCCAAGAATCGGTCTCCTCACTGAGCCACATACTTGGGGTCACATTCTTGGCTCATGGAGACACATCTGGGAGCCTGGAGGGCCCAAATGAGTTCCGAGATTAGGGCTGCACTGGTTTGGGTGAGGTCAGACTGCTGCAACAGCTACTGAACACCACAGCAGTTTAAACAGTATAGAGTTTGTTTCTCCATCATGTAACCGTTATAAAGAAGGTGGCTTAGGTCAGCCAATCAGCTTTGCTCTCTGTAGTTAGTTAGAAACCCTCCAATTATGCTGTTCATCACCCCCTGGGGCATATCCTCCCTCTGCATTGTTGAAGAGCATACAATATAG
Organism: Hydrochoerus hydrochaeris; assembly: GCA_004027455.1. Lineage (NCBI taxonomy): Eukaryota > Metazoa > Chordata > Mammalia > Rodentia > Hydrochaeridae > Hydrochoerus > Hydrochoerus hydrochaeris. The sequence continues at coordinate 154,253 of PVLA01002735.1, read as the reverse complement.
CCAGGCTATACAATGTAGCCACAAAAGCCAGAGAACATGGGAAAAGCATTTGGACTGTTTCAAAACCCAAGCCTACAAACCCCACACACATTTTTTTTTTTCTCCTTGAGATAAAAGTCTTGCTACACAGTTCAGGACACTCTTGGATTCACTGTGTAGTCCAGGTAGACCTCGCACTTGTGGCGATCCTCCTGCCTCAGCCTTCCAAGTGCTGGGATTACAGGTGTGCATTGCCATGCAAAGTCTGGCACACGTCATTTCTGCTTATACTCTTCTTGGCAGAAGCATATTCATCTCTGGCAGAAGGAACACCATCTAGGAAGACAGTCATAAACCCAGGAAGGAGAGGAGAATGAGTTTTGGGTAAATAACAGGCTCAGCCAAAGGCTACTCTCCCTCCTAGGCTCTGAATGGAGGTGGTGGTGGGTTTCAGTTTTGCTGTGTAGTACTGAAACCTGAATCCAGGGCTAACCATGAGTTCTATTGCTGAGTTACATCCTAAGACCTGGGCTATGGCTGTGTGGGAATCATTCTTTCACTTGCAATTTTATCATATTATTTTAATGATTTTAATAATCCATAGGATAGAAATTACTATTTCCATTTATTTATTATTTATTTATTTTTTGTTGGTACTGGGGATAGAACTCATGACCTCATGCTTGCCAGGCAGGCACTTATGCTATTTCCATTTTAAAGAGAAGGAAGTTAATGATTTAGGGTATGTAACTTTCATAGAATATTGTTCATTATTTAGAGTGTCTTCTTCCTTTTATTACATTTATTTGGGATATAGCCTCAACTAGATTATACAATTATATGTCCGATATTCAAAATTCAACATCTAAACAATTGCTTAACAAAATTTTGGCATGCGGATGACTGAATTAATGATGATCATATATTTATGCTCTGAAAGTAGGAAACATATATGTATGTTCTTCTTTGAATAAAAGCAGGCTTTTGCTACATTTGAGTAAATTATTCTAATAAAAACTAACTTTAAAGTGTAGCAAGACAACTTTGAGGGATATAAGAGATACAGAACACTTCTTCCTTTTCTTACACTCAATACACAACACTTCTGAAACCAGGTGTGTAGTTTCCCCTGTATATGAAGAAATTTTCCAGTAGACCCAAATTGGATATTTTACAATTCAATTTTGTTCTGACACTCTCTACCTGAGTTTCGAGCCAGATCCCATAAGCTAAAGTCTCAGTCCTTCAAGGCCACCCCAACTGCAGATGCCAATCATGAGTACTAGGTTGTTACCTCTACTTCCAGTCAATCAGCTGGAAGTCAGGTTTCCCTGACTGGTTCCTCAGTTCCTAATTTTCTAGATGGTGCATAGAACGCAGGGAAATGTTAGTGTCCCTGGACTGGTATGTTAGATGCATAAATGAAGGGATAAAGGCTGTGATAATGAACACAGATGAACTGCGAGACGAGGAGATGCCCAGGGTAAGACTGGTGGACAGAGTTCCTGCAGAACACAGGCCCCTCCATGCGTTCTGCAACCTGAAAGCTTTCCTCACCTGGCAGTTCAGGGATTTTCTTTTTGGGGGGGCTTAACCATGTCTGCATAACTGATTACCAATTCTCCAGAGCCTCTCCCTTTCCCAGAGGATGAGAGGTAGTGGAGCTAAAAGGTTAAAAGTCTGGCCAGGGGTTTATCTCAGTGGCATAAGTGCCTGCTTGGCAAACATGAGGTCTTGAATTCAATCTTCGGCACCTAAAAAAAATAAAATAAAATAAACAAATAAATAAATACAAGTTCAAAAGTCTAACCAAGGTTTGGTCTTTTTTGTAATGAGTTTCCATCTTGGAACCCACAAAGAGTAGCCTCATTAGCAAAAAAGAACAAAAATTTCCTATAACCAAGAAAGTGCCCAGGGATTAGGAACTCTTTCAGGGTCAAAGATAAAATATCAGAACAAAAGGTACTCCCAGCATCCCAGTTGCTCAGGAAATAGGAGTTCTGTGCCAGGAAGTGGGGAAGAAAACTGAAAAACTGATGTATTTTTGTTATAAATCACAATATCATAAGGGGTATAAAAATGACTGCTATTTTCTTCAATAGTGCTGAGACATGAAATCATTTTTGTTTAACTATGTGAGCAATTCATGATTTAAAAAAAGATCAAACCAGCTGGGCATGTGGTACACTCCTGTAATCCTAGCACTTGACAGGCTGAGGCAGGAGGATTGCCAAAAGTTAGAGAACAACCTGAAATATGTAGTGAGTTCAAGGCCAGCCTGAACTACACAGCTAGACTCTATCTCAAACAAGCAAACAAACAATAATAAATAAAAGAGATCAAAAAAGCTAACTTTTTAATGGATCAGTAAAATCTTCTGCAGACAGAGTGGGTCCTTAGATTGGAAGAAGAAAAATGAAGAAAACTTAACACTGCATATACTGTGCGATCGGGCCTGCAAATAATCCTCCCCAAATATTACTGGGTTAATAACACATAATCATTCACATAACCAGGAGATTCAGAAAGATTGAATTACTAACACAGGCTTACTCAGGTACAGAATGCAGGGCAGGAATTTCAGTCCATCTCTGCTGGCCTCCAAAGCATCTTCATTAAAAATAGAAACATTTGGAAAGAGTCTGATTTCTCTATTTCATTTAAATTTTTGAAAAAATAGTTTCCTCCCAAACGGTTCCTGTGCCATTTACTGTAGCATGATAATGGCTTGAGGTTTGGCAATTTTTTAAAAAATGTAATCTCATTTGACCCTCTAGGCAGTAGAAAGACAAGACTTAAACTAGTTTTACACCATAAGAACTTAAAGAATGTAGTGAACTGTCTATGACTGAGCAATGGGTTGGTAACATCGCCATAGCCCTGTCTCAGCCTTCCTCAATCTCAGTGTCCTTTTATGGCTATTCCCTTACGGCCTGCACACTAACTTTCTGATAAACCAAAATGGGAGTATCTCATTTAACCACAGATCTCTAGGGCACAGGCTCCCAGATTAACATGAAAGTCACTGTTCTAAGATCATAAGGTGGTTTTAGAGTCCAGGTTTAGACCCTCAGGAACCTCAGGAATGTTCAGAGGTTGAGGTGGGGGGATAACAGGAAGTGCCACAATGAGGATGAGCAATGAGCTGAGTGGAGTTAAAAGCAGGTTAGTAGAACAGAGGCTCCTCGGGCTTCAAGGACCTCTTCCGCCAGTAAAATCTGACTTTACTCTTCTCCGTTGTTTATCCCTAGGGCAGGAGCAGCAAGGCAAAGATTAGGAAATTTTGGGCAAAGAACTGAGCAAGTAAAGCGCAATTTCTTCTTGGCTTCTCTTTCTAAAAAACAAACAAACAAAAAAAGACCTACATTCGGCCTTCCTGTAGCAAACCAAAGGGCTTGAGCCAGCGCAGGAGCTTGAGTTAGTAACAAGGGAAGCATTAGGAAATTCAGTCCATGGCATGTTTTAAAAACCTCATTTTTCCCCCAAAACTGCCTTATCTGTAAGAAAGGTGATATTTTAATAGCTACTTTCCTGCCTTCCTAATCTCTCAGTTGGTTGCAGTTTAGGAAAGGAAAACCGGTTTTATTTACTGACTCCTTGGTAGCCAACTAGATAAGGTTTTGTTGTTGTTTCTACTTTTCCTGCTTATAGAAGTGTCCTAAATTCACTGTAAAACTGTTTCTACGCTATGCTCTAATTTTTCTTGTACTAACCAAGTTTTTTCACTCATGAATGTGGTGAATTTTTTTAATGTAATTATAAACCTAAATAGCTGTTAATTTTCCAGAGAAAAATCCGTTTTTGTTATTGGAGGTTTCAATGAAATTTGGTATTTCAGAGGTTTCAAAATTCGTCAAGAGCAAATCTAATATAAAAGAAAAAAGAAAGAATACCTGAATAAATTCAATAATAATTGTTAGCAAATCTCACATAAAAGAAAAAATAAAGAACATGGAATGATAGTTATTATGCTAATAAGATGTCATTAACATTAGAAAAATGAAACTGCAATACTTCTTTTTAAAGTCATCAAATTGATTAGCAGTAGGGAAGCACCAGGGTCCTCCTCTGATAGGAGAAAGTCATAAAAATTATCCTTTCAGCTTATAACATCTCTTTACTGACAAAAGCAGAAACTGATTCCCTTTTCCCTTTGGCAGTTATTTAAGCACTGCTTTCTTCCAGGTTTCCTCCTTCAGGTCTTTCTTCCAGGCTCTTCCTGTGTCATCTTTAAATGCTGGACTCTGTCCTCTTTATTTTTGTTTACTATGGGCAGTCTTATTGACTTTCCTTGGTACGTGCATACTGAAGATATCTAGATCTCTACTTGCCACTTAAATTATTTTCCTGAATCACATATTCAATTTTCTGGTAGAGGCTCCATGGCTGCTATAAATGAAATGAGTCCAGAATTGAAATCATTTTATGTACTCTTTTTTCCAGACTGGAAAGTTTCACGTAAAGATCTGTGTTTCCAGCTTTTTATTTATTTATTTTTTATCAGTACTGGGGATCGAACTCACGACCCTGTGCTTGCAATGCAGGTGTTTATGCTGCTGAGCTAAATCCCCAGCCCTCCAGCTTTTTAAAAATTGGAATACTTGGTGAATACTAATCGTGTGACCACAATTAATCAGATCTGAAGAGTAGTTTCAGATAGGAACCTTCTCTAAAAGCAGCCTGCCATCTCCCATTGTTTGGAATACCTTCTGCTCCCCTCCACTGTCCTATGCACCTGGTTGACTTCGTAGTGTGTTTCTGACATAGCCTGTATAGATGCTTGCGTTTGTGATTACCAATCTAGGCCACACTAGACCATCTGCTGAATTAAAAAATGAATTAAAATCAAATAGCATCATTCCTTTATTTAGACTGGAATCACTGGATTTTATTGAGCCTGTCAATTATAGATCACAACTTTGTGATCTATAATCCTGAGTCTGTCAATTATAGATCACAACTTTGTGTAAGTTACTTAGCCTGTCTGTACTTCAAGTTATCCACACAATAGCGATGCTGATGGTAGCTACTTGACAGGGTTGTTGTGAGAGCTAAAATGTATAGGCAACTTAGCCCACACACAGTAAACTAGAGAGTTTGTGGCCTCAAACTCTACTGTTTTAGTTACTGTCTTCTGGGTTTTTGTAACATATTTTCCAAAATTGTTTCTAAAATAAATTATTTCATAGGATTTGATAAAATAGATTTAATCTGGTTCCTGATCTGTAAAGACTATAACCTTAACCCTAATTGTATGAAACAACGTAAAAGTATGTGTTTATTGCTAAGAAATAATATTTTTAATCCTTTACATTTTGATGCTTGTAATTAATGAGAACAAATCAGACCAAACTGAAGTGACAAATACGCAGTGCCCATCTGCAGTATCTCGTGATGGCTTGGTTTGACTTTTTCTGTAGTGAAATCCACAGCCAGGCAAATCTGGACATTGTCATTTGAGTTAACTCTCACTTTGCACAACGAAGCCAAACTTTTATCCTATGACTGTTTTCTTACCAGGAATGCCTGTTCTATGGTCACAAAGCATATTCTTATTTCCCATTCAAGGTTTGTTTGTAGTGTCACTCTGAAATTTTCTCAGATGCCCTTTTATATTAAGCCTATAGGTTGAGTTATTAGTGCTTGTTTACACACCTGTCTTTCTTGAAATGAATTCCTTAGATCCTGGGACTACACCTTATTCATGTAACTGGAGAAGACATGGCCATAGGTGCAGACTCTGATGCTAGACTGCCTATATAAAGTCTGGCTCTGCCACTACTGGGCTGTGCAGCCTGGGTATAGATTCTGGATCAATTTGAACTACAATTTCTCCCTCTACAATATAGAGTGTACCATAGGATTGTCATTAAGATTAAATGAGTTAGTATTTATAAAACACATAAGAGGTATTTAATAAATGTTAGTAGCCAGGCATGATGGTGTAGGCTTGTAATTGCAGATGGAGGCTGAGGCAGGAGGGCTGGAAGTTCAAACCCAGCCTGGACAACTTAGCAAGACCTTGTAGCAAAATAAAAAATAAAAGGGGGTGAGTATAGCTCAGTGCAAAGCTCCTAAATTCAAACCCTAGTACTACTGACAAAAAATTAATTATTATTGTTGTTATTTAGCTTTATTTATACATTGTATCTCTAGTTTCCTCTAATTGTTCAAATTCACTCAGCATTGTAACTACAGACAAACCTAATTTTAAGGCTCTTTGCTTCTTTCAGCTTTAAGAACTAACTTTTCAAATTGCAAGAATTATAGTTGGATGTTTCAGAGTTAGAATACTGCAAACTTTATTGAATGTTTAGTATTGGCAATAGATGCATAGCCACATTCTATTTTTTTAAATTTATGCTGCAATTTCTCCCTACATGGTAAAAAAAAACCTCTCTGGTTGATTCATTAAATCCTTTTAATTTCTGTATTCTACTATTCCATTACAATGTGATTAATATATGTTCATATTCAATTAGTAAAAGTATCTTTTTTACCCAGTCACAGTACAGTACTTGATATCAACATATGATGTTAGTCTCTTTTTTGGGGAATTTTTTTGGTATCAGGAATTGAACTCAGGACCTTGCATATTCTTTGTGCCAATGACTATATCTCCCAAAATGTCAATCTTGATTATTTAATTAAGGTGGTATGTGTGAGGTTTTTATGATATAAGTTTAATAATATATTTTTAATGGTTTAGTATTTAATATGTTAAGGAGTTTAATAATATTTTTACATATTCTTTCCTTTAAAAATGAGCAATTCATTCTAGGCCACAACCAAAGGGACAGAATTTTTATATCATTATGGAACCGTGGATATTTATTTATATGACTATCTTAATAGCATCAGCATTTTGTTGCTGAAATTGCTTCAGATATTTTACACTGGCTGCTGTGTCCTTTTGACATGCCTTCATCTCTCTTTTTCTCTCACACTTCATTGATTTTATCCAAGTCCCTTCCTTTCTAGCACAAGCTGATGGATTCATCCTGTATTTTCTTTTTGTATTTTCTCTTTTTTAATTGGCAAGTGATATTTAGAAACTAAGATTAGTATGCTAGGTATGCTTGCTGCTACTGATATGTCACTGCTGCTAGGCTGTGTCAGTAGACAAAGCTAGGAAATGGGTATATTTTTCTTAACACATATATGTGTTTTATATATATATATATATATATATATATATATATATTTTTTTTTTTTTTTTTTGGTACCTGAGATTGAACTCACAACCATGTGCTTATCAGGCAGGTGCTTATGTCACTTAGCTAAATTCCTGGCTTATATATTTATATCATATATATGTCATCCATCTATTTGTTCTTTATATATCTAAAAACATGAATTTGTACTAATGCTTCTGATCCTAATCTAGCACCAAGTATTCATTCTAGCCTTCTCTACTTGTTTATTTGTGACATTTTCTTTGCTAACAAGAAACCTGACTGTCATTATCTACAATTATTTACTTAGTTGCTCTACTCTAATATTTTGGGTTGACCTATGTCACCCTGAATTTTATATGTTAAATTCCTAACCCACAGTATCTTATAATGTGACTTTATTTGGTGATCAGGTCTTTGCAGAGAGAGCCAAATTAAAACGATGTCATTGTGCTGGGCTCTAGTTTGATGGATCTCTTTATTAAAATGGGAAATTTGGACACTGACACACAGATAGAGAGAGAAGGTGATCTTCTACCACAGAGAAAGGCCTAAAGAAGGCCTCTCATCCCCCTGACCAACTCTGCCAGCAACTTGATTTCTAGTGTCTCAGGTGAGCCCAACACATAAATATTTGTTGAATGAATATATAAATGATTGGCCTTCTTTGGCTTTAATGGCAAAGATTTTAACTTACAAACTATGGGTCAAAAGATTACATTAAAAAGGCATGCATTATTAGCAGTTTTTCACTGTTTAGTTGCTAGGATACACTGAAAAAAGATGGAGAAATGTAAGAAGGTACATATAAACTAGTAATGATCAACCTTTAATTATGGAGGTATGGGGGTGGTAAAACTCAAGAAATTAATAGCTTTAGAGCCATGTAGTGGCTGAAAATGATGAGGCTTCCTTGAGTTGAGATATAAACCATGTCTCAGAAATTCTATCATCGTAAAGTTTATGGAAAGGGGATGAAAGTTTAGTTTATTTAAATAGGCTAATTACTTTGCATTGTGCAAAGCTTTGTTTAGAAGACAACACACTTGAGGTTTCCATTGAAATCAGACAGGGTCAAGCTTATGTATATGAAGAAAGAATGCTAAGAAAAACAAAATCACATAAGAAGAATCAAAATGAATGAGTACACTAAGGCATTTGTAGAATATGAAAAAGTACTAATTTCAGCAAGACTGAACTGCATCCTTAAAAATATAAGAAGGGCTGGGGTTTAGCTCAGCTGCACAAGCCCCAGCACCATCCTGGCAAGTTCGAGGGAGGTCCTGAGTTGGATCCCTAGTAACCGTCCTCACCCTCTACCCCAACCCTAACCCCCACCAAAAAAAAGAAGAGACAGGTACTAAACGTGAGGACTCTAGTAGACTTGTCTAGGCATCACTCCAGTAGGGTCTAGAACAGTAGATCTGAAAGCTATCAGTTGAATACCCTTGCAAACACTGAAAATTATTTACTTTTACCTTGATATACTCAGTCTTAAAAGGAGATGAGATAGACTAACACAGTTAGGGCCAACAAACCATTTTAGATCTAACCCACAGCAATGCTTATCATGTCTATCTGCAGAACTGAGCAGGGATGATCAGGGTGATCCCGGATTTTTTAAGCTAATAAGGGAGACTTGGAAGGCTGAGATACCAAATTTTATTCTGTCTTTTGAGGTACCCATTCGGTATCTGAAGGTACAGTCTCTATGTTTTTCCTACTAATCCTCTCTCCTATTAAGTTTATGCCTCAATTTTTTTTTTTTTTCAAATGGGACTCGAGCCCAGGGCCTTGGGCTTGCCAGGCAGGTGCTGCACTGCTGAACTACATCTAGGGCTCCAGGCCTCAAATCTTGAGGGTGTTGGCCAATCTAAATTTTCTGTCAAGGTAATAAATTAGCATTAAGAGAGTTTCTGACATGCTTGTTCCTAAGCAAACCTTGGGAGTACAGATACAGATAACCTTGGATAACTTGGATTGTGTCCTGAAACTAGTTTTCTTAGAACTACATTTTTAAAATTACAATTTTCCTTGACTATTTTTAGTTCTTTAATCCTACCTCAGTGAGGTTAAGAAGGTGCGGAAACTCACTGACTTAAGCAAAATCGGTGGAAGATGCTGCCGAGATGATCATGAACAAAGAATTGTTTTTGAGTGGGGAGAAAAAGTTGTTGCGGGGTCCGGGTCGTTGACACAATTCAGCTGGATGAGGGGTAGGGCATCGAGGCTACAGCAAAGGCGAGTGCTCCCCCCACCCCCAAGGTCCAAAAACAACAGGGACGTGGTGGGCTGGGAAGGAGGAAGGAGGGTTAGCTCTGCCTCATAACGGAAGAGGTTGATAGTTCTTTTTCAGTGAGCCCGGAGAAAAAGGGCGCGATGCATAATAGAGGAAGATAGACCATGGCGGGAATCCGAAGAGCCCAAGCCTGGCGCTAGGGTAAGAGCCGGATACCTGGACATGTAGGTCTTCTGGAAAGAAGGACGGTTCTGTTACTAGGCAACACAGCTCGGGCCCGCCTCCCGACCGCGTTGCTAGGTGACCGCGAGGCGGGGGGAGGGGAGGCGGGGAGCGGGCTACGTGCTGACGCTAATTGTATATGAGCGCGAGCTGCGGGCTCGCGGGTCTTTTTTAGCGCCATCTGCTCGCGGCGCCGCCTCCTGCTCCTCCCGCCGCCGCGGCCGCCCTGAGTCACTCCCTGCGCAGCTTCGGCCGCCTGACTACCCGCACTAGCCGCTGGTAACGATTGGGGGGCTAGAGAGGAAGGGGGAACGTGGAGTTGGCGGGGAGGCCTGCGCGGAAGGGAGGGACCGAAGGAGGGCAGCTGGGCGCGGGGCCTCCCGGTCGCGCAAAGGCCGGAGCCGCCGCAGTCTCAGCCCGCAGCCTCCGGGGCCCCGTCCGGCGCTCTTTCCGGGGAAGGCTGTGGCGGCGCGGGATTGGCGCGGCCTGAGCCTTCCTGAGCCCCACCGACTTATCCGCGCGGCCCGGAGTGAGGCCGCAGCGCCGCCCGGACGCCCCGAGGAGTCGGCGGCCACAGCGCGAGGTCCCGGGAGTCGCCCGGGATGCGGGGCCCGCTACCGCCTTGACTCACTCGCTGCTCCCCCCAAAAATAATACCCGGAGGGAGGCCGCGGGAGGATGGAAAGAACCGCGGAGGCTGCAAATTCCGACGGGAGGGAGGGGCGGTGCGGGCCGGGGCCGGGGCCGGGCCCGGGCGGGGCGGGGCGGCCAGAGCGGTGGCGGGCGGGGAACCCCGCGGCTTCCCCGGCACGTGGTGAGAGCTGCGTGCGCGTCCCGGGCCCGGCCGGCGACGCTGCCTGTCTAGGGCAGGGTCGCTTTACTGGAAGTTGTGGAGATGGCACGAGGCAAAAATGACAAGTGAGCCAATGGGCCCGATCCCTCGGATTTTAACTCCTTGCCTTTGGTCTTTCTGGGTACCAGAGAGAAAGGTTACCGGATGGGGGTTGGAGAAGTCTCTCACGGCTGAGATCTTAAAAGAATTAACTCCTGTAAAGTGCTGGTGTTCCAGGTGTAGTTATAATTAAGATGTGTTCTTTGGCACAGTACCCCCCCCCCGGAGGTTTGCAGTTTAATCGACCTATCGAACTAATTCACCAAAGGGTTCAAAGGGTTCTAAGATGAAAATAAAAAGATTTGGCTTGTAAAAGTGGTTTTCACTTTTTCTGGACGTTTCAATAAATTAATTCCCTTACTTGAAGTACTCTTAACAAGTTACTTACCTAGTATTTTCTTTTTAAATTCAGTGGGAAATGCAAAGTGGAATGACAGATTAATATAAACTGACCGAGGCAAGCCTATCCTGCTGCCCTGTTAATGCGCCAGTCTCGGGATTGGCGGTGAAAAGAGGAGGGTACTAAGGTGTGATTCCCCGCCCCCCCTTCCCCGTATGCTGTCAAATGAATCGAAGGCTGTCTGCAAGGGGTCAGTATTTTAGACTGTCACACTACTCTGATGAGTTGTGAAAAGACAACTGGCTTCCTGGTTTTAAGAAGAGCTATAAGACAAAATCGCTGCTTTTGAAAATAATCAAAATATTTTTTTGAAATTAGTGTCTGCCCTGTTTTCTTTGCCCGTTTATTTAGTAGTCCTTACCTTGAGAAAGTGGTGGTCATTATGTTTGACCGGATAAGAAAAAACCCTAATAACAGATTAAATTTATATAAAACTGGAGGCGAATGAGGTTTTTAGTCATCTTTAGAGATACTTGTATCTCAAGTTTATTTGGAGTTGCTCAAGTTAAAATACATGGCTCAAATCAATACTCTTAGTAAAGTAGACATGCCTATACAACATGAACAAAACAAACCTATACAGTATATAAAACGTGGTAAATGCTGTGAGAAAAAAGGAGATATATGGTAATATATAACTATGCAGAAAAATTTTAAGAACTGGTATTAAGTCTCTAGTTTGACCAGAGTAAGTGGAGTTTAGAAAATGGGAGGTATTACTTTACTTTTTAAGTTCCTTAGTACATTGACTGAAGACTATTAGAACATATTGAAATGTTGGTTTCTCAAAGTGATCTCTTGTATTTTGCTTCCCAGTTTTTCCTTTTACTATTACCTATTTGGATACTTTTTTATTTCTTTGGAAGTTAGGGTACATAGTGATTTCTCCACCTCTCCGAAAGGGTGCGGGTATCATTGTATTTTCTAAAGTAAGGAGAGTGTAAGAAGAGCAGGAAACAGTTACCGAGTGATTAAACATTATTTGAAGTTTTTGTACATGTATTAACTCATTTAATGCTCTTAGAGGTAGGCAGGCAAGATTAACATTTTAACAATGAACCTGAGGAACAACAGGGTTAAATTATCCAAGGTTACAGAACTGAACAATGATAATTTAATGATGCGATTTTTGTACTGGTTTTTAAAGGATGATCCTTTGACTTGATGTGAATTGAAAGGCTTATCTTGGCTTACCACTGTGCTCTGATGAAAAACAGCGGTAGTATAATCATGAGGTTTGATTCTAACATGGAGTTTGTTTATGCATAGTTGATTAATTACTTCTTAGCCTAATGTATACTGTGAATATATGTTTTATGCTACATATACATGTAGCTTGGGAAGTCACGTGGATAAATGGTTAATTTGGGTGAATTTTTGTGAAACATCACCCTAACTGGAGTAGCTTCTCTGCTGTTGGATTATATGATACACCTAATTGAGAGTCTTAAATAGTCCATTTTGCTTCATAGTGTATAACTATTGGGTCTAAATTGACTGTTAAGTGAGTAAATAGTGCTGCTTAAACTGTGACATTGTATTGGAGCCAGATATTACTTGCTGAGCCCCTGCTCTACTGGAAATGTTTTAAAAGAACAGCCATGTCTGTCACACAAATTTGGTTTGAAGACATTTGAAATAAAGGGAAATATATTCTTTGGGAGTTACTGGTTCCCTCTTATACTCTAAACCACTTTCATTATTTAATAATTGGCCCTTTTTGATGTAGTAGTCATTTTCTATAGAGGAATAATAACTATCCTTCGAATGTATAATCTGAACAGGCTGATTGGGAAGGTACTCCTGATTTTTTTGAATAGTGAGCTGGGCATTGGTTTTGAAAGTCAGATTGTTCTCTTAAGGAGTGTTGCTAAGGAAGGTGTTGTAATCCCAGCACTTGTGAGGCTGAGGCAGGGGGGGTCCTTGTGAGTTCAAGGACAGGCTGAACTACATAGTAAGACCCTGTCTCAAAAATAAAGTATTTCATCTGCAATTAAGAGGAAAGTGTAATATTCCCTCACAAAGTGAACTCCATTAATGAGGGCATTGTTGATGATATAGGGAATTTATTCAGAGTAAGATTTACCAGAAAAATTTTTAATTAATAGGGATATGGATATCTTGGTTTTTTTGTATCGGTACCAGGGATTGAACTCATGACCTTGCATGCTTGCAAGGCAGGCCCTTATGCCACTGAGCTAAATCCCCAGCCCTGGATATCTTGGTATTACAAGACCACAAAATCAGCCATCTCCCATCTTGTCTCTAGTGGAAGATTTTCTTAATTTTTAATATTCTGTTGTGAGCGAGCGATACCAGTAAGGTACACTAGATAGGTTTATATCTTAATGTCAGAATTTATGGAATAACAGTAAATTCATGAACTACAATTTTCTAGGCTTTTTTGGGGACATACTCAAGGTTCATTCAATATAGCAAGTGACCTGGGCAATCAATCACAGGTTATTTTTTTCCTCAGTTTTAGTTAATAGTATTTGTGATGCTCAAGTCACACATCACTTTTCACACAGTACTGTATATAGTTAAATGGTTAAGAAAGGGTTAACAGCGATGTGAAAAGTTACAGATGGCTAGTGAGCTTATCTGTAAAACCAGTTTGGGACTTGTTGAGAGCCACACAGAGATGGTTCAGAGTCTTGTGTCTGGACTACAAGGTGAGAGTTCAAGTAGGACTCCTTAGGTAGGGAGATCAGCTGAGCCAACGCTGGTTGGGTGGGGGAGGTGAGAGCCAGAGTTAAGGTTTGTCATCCACATTGTTTACCAGATGAACCGATGAGAGATAATAGGTTCATGTGGTGTTGCTGCACCCCAATGTTGGGTGTCCCTCCTATTATATGATCCAGGTGAAGAGATTGTATCATTTGTTGGTTTGGCATATGCAATGAGCACATGGGCCTGTTTTTTTGATGTAGTTTAGATTCATCATGTGCCCATGTGCCCTTGATTAAATAGATAATGTTTTAGATGTTTTTTATTAGCATGATTTATCAGTTTATGCCTCATAATTGTGCTGTGCATCTGGGAGATGTTCTTGAAGTATGATTGATTACCTGTCTATGCAGACAAGTTATTCTACCTCTGCATTTGTACTCAAAATGGAATGTGTTGTTTTATAAAATGCGGTCACTCAAGACCAAGCACAGCCTGAGTGCTACTGTTTTATACAACATGGAGTAACTCACAGCAGGACACAGCTTGCTACACAGTTTAGTTTTGCCTACAGGAACCAGGTTGTCACTAGATTTTCTTAAAGCACAGGAGCCTTCAGCTTTACATTTAATGTAAGTACTATGAAGTTTAGGTTTAATTATATTTGTGCTTTCTACTTGTCCGAACTAGTTTTCTTTTAGGGTTGTTTTAAAAGTACGTGTTTTTATTTTATTTTCGAAGTTACACTTACTGTCCCTAATGTTATGATAAAGATTGTTCTGGAAATTTACAACATTGTGTGCTTAAGGGCATTAGAATACTTTAATACATTTCCTTCCTTCTGTTCACACCAGTAAGTTGAAGATTATGGTCATTTTAAGACACTGCACAGTGGTGGTATTATTTTTTAAAACTCTTGTTTAGCTGGACATGGGTGGCATGCATATGTAATCCCAGTGCTGGTAAGGCTGAGGCCCAAGCATCACTTGAGCCCAGGAGAACCAGAACAGCCTGGGTCCTGTCTCAAAACAAAAATCTCTACAAATATATTCTTCCTCATTTCGGTCCATCTGGAATCACTTGCCTTCTGTCTGAAGGGTATACCTAACAGTATTTTAAGCAAGAATAGTGGAGTTTTTTTCTTTTCTTTTCTTTTCTTTTGAATGGTGCTGGGAATTGAACCTAGGACCTGGCTTAAACTAGGCAAGTGCTGTACCACTAAGCTACATCCCCAGCCAGAGATGTCTGCATATAAAATATATCTGCTTTGCCTTCAAAAGAGTATTTGATTGCATGTAATATTCTATCGTTGTCTTTAACTTACTGAGATTTGTGTGGTCTCTTATTTATCTGTTTAGAGATAAGGTTTTGCTGTGTAGTTTAAGCTGTTCTCAAATTCACTGTGTAACCCAGGCTGGCCTTGAACTCAAAGGAATCTAGCCTCAGCCTCCCAAGTGTTGGGATGACTGGTGTGCACCACCACATCCAATTTGTAGTGTCTTTGAAGTTAGGTTTTTTCTGTGTTTTTGACATGATACTTTGGCATTTTGCCTTTTTACTGATACAGCTAAGGGTATGTTTCTTTTTTATGTATCTTAAGAATTTTTAGGGCTCCTTGATTCTCAGAGTTGGCATTTTTCATCAGCTGTGCAAAATTCTTAGCTGTATTCTGTCCTGTATTCTACTCCTATAATTTGAAATCTTTCTTAGTATTGCAAAAGACTAAAAGATGAAAAATCGTGAAATAATGAATGAAAGGTATTTCATGATTTTTCACTCCTAGTGTCTTGTCATGTTTTGGTATATTTTTTTCTAAGCTGCCTTCCTGTTCACTTAATTCTCTCTTCACCTGTATCTAATCCACTCAGCCTTAATTTGATGTCACCTATTTTTAATCTGTGAAAATTCAGTTCACTTTTCTAAATTTGCTGTTATTACCATTTTCAAATGGCTGTGTTTTTTTTTTTTTTTTACAGATACTGTGCTTCCTTTTTCACTCCCTTTTTCTGACAGTAAGTATTGGCTTGTTGAACGATGGTTAGAAAATGCCTTTTTGGCCCACCTTCCAATCACCTTAATTGGGCCAGGTTGGACAGTCCTGTATCTGTCTGAGGCCTTCCTCTCCTCCTCTGTGATGGAATTCAGGGCCTACTCCATGCTTGGTAAGCCTTTTGCAGCTGAGGTAAACCTATAGCCCTTTGACTCTTTGTATGTAGTCTATATGTTGACAGTGATATTTAATCATTGTGTTGTAGGAAGTTTCTGTTGCTTGGTTTTTTTTTTGTACTGGGGATGAGACTTTGCATTTGCCAGGCAGGCACTTATGCTGCTGAGTTAAATCCTTGGCCCTGTTGCTTTTGAAAATTACTTGAATGGATTATTTGAGGTCTAAGATGAAGGTATCTTTCACTTACCTTTTGATATGCAGGTACTGGTGAACACCCTTGCAGGGCATTTTTTAAGAACATGCCTTGGGATTTTGGAAGGCAGAGAAAGTGAGATGAATGAGGGATATTTGTCTATGTTTATTATCTCTGAAAATACAGCTCTTTGGGGTTCCTGCTTAATTTGGGAGGATTTGCTGTAAAGATTCCGAACTTTTGGGTGGGAGTGGATTTGTACTTTACCATAAAGTGTTTAAAACACATTTGCTGATAATGGCTCTTGACTTTAAGGCAAACATGGCTTCCTGTTTTGTCTTCATTTTTAGACTTCCTTACTGGTGTTTCAGTGCTTTTAAGATTTTAACAAATTTTCTATACTTTTCATTGTAACTGTCAAGGTTGTAACTATATCAAGAATGGAAGTTTTGAGCCAGGTGTGGTGGGATTCGCCAATAATTCCAGCACTTGGGAAGCTGAGGTAAGAGGATCACTGTGGGTTTGAGGCCAGCCTGGGCTACATAAGCAAGTTCAAAGTGAGCCTGACCTACATAGTGAGACTCTGCCTCAAACAGAACAAAACAAATGGAAGTTTTCCACAGATTTGAGAATGCAGTTTCATGTTTGACAGACTTCTCGTTGATTTTATTTAATGTCAATTGCATTTAAAAATGCAGATGTTAAAAATCTGCATTAGTATGATCTGTTTATCTAGAAAACATCTGCCTCAGAAACTGAGGTTTCTTATTGGGATCTACATTGGGCATGTTGATTTTCAGAATTGGACCTGGGGTCTAAGAATCTTTTTAATTTTTAAAATTAGATTATAGAAAAGTTGTTACAGTTGGTTCACAAAGTTCCTTTATGCTCGTAGTTTTTCGTAAATTAAATATTAGACACCATAATACAAATTTTCAAAGCTAAAAGTCTGCTTTAACTATTACCTGAGTAATTTGCAAAACCATTGTTCACATGCTAAGGATAATTTAAAATGGACTGGATGAAAACAGCTTGTTTTTCGAGTGGTTACTACATATCAAACATTGGCATCTTTTATGTGGAATTACTCCTTCAGCCTTTAACAGGATTTTGTATTTGTTTTTATTTGGGGAAAGTTGAGAATAGGCTGGCCTTGAACTCACAATGATCCTCCTGTCTCAGCCTTTCTAGTGCTGGTATTACAGGCATGTACCATCACACCTGGCTAGTAAGGTTTTTTAAAAAAATTTTTAAAATGATACTTAAAACATAGTAGTTATACATTTTAGTTTTAAGTTTTTTTCTTTTTGTGTTTTTTGCCAGTGCTAGGTTTATAGATGGTACACATTTAACCTAACAGATTCCAAAATGTATCAAGTAAATTTCTGTATCAGGTAAAGTATTAGAAAATCAAATAATGCAGAGTGTAAGTTCTCATTTCTCTTCAGTTCTTTTTATGGTTAACTACTACTATGTTTCTGGCAAAAAAAAATTTTTTTTTTTTTGAGACAGGGTCTCAGTATGTGATCCAGGCTGGCTTCAAACTCACATTAGTTCTCCTGCCTCAGCCTCCCCATGTTGGGATTGCAGGCATGCACTGCCATACCTGGCTCTGGTATGCTTTCTAGATAGGTTTTATTTAGGGAGCTGAAGGTGTATCTTGATGGTGGGTTATGTACTTCAATGTGCTTTGGTGGTGTTTCTATATCAACTTCTAGCTATTTGACTAAAACACATTTCATTACATGCATGTTGTAGGGTAAAAGCAAGTTTATTACGTATTAAGTTATATGTGTACTACCCTGAAAAAAATAACAGTGTAGTGATTAGCAAAAGCCTGTGGAATTCCTCTAATTGTGAGTCTTACAATCTGGTCAGTTGGGAGAGACAGACTTAAAGTCAGTGCTAGCTTTTAATTATGTATTTGAGATATCAGGATGAAAAGAAATGAAACTTTATAGGAGTTTGTATGACTAAGAAATATTTTAAGAAATATTTAATGTGCAAATTGGAAAAAATTATATGAAAAACTTTTTCCCCATATTTATTAATGAGCATTGAATCTAGGACATTTACATATACTAAGGGATGCTCTCTCTCAGTTACATCTCTAGGCCTTTTTTTTTTTTTTTTTTTTTTGTATTGGGATTGAACTCAGTACTGCGCACTTGCAAGGCAGGCACTTGCACTGCTGAGCTAAATCCCCAGCCCCTCTAGGCCTATATTTTAATTTTAATTTTAATTTTTTTATTTTTTGACGCAGTTTTACTAAGTTATTCAGGCTGGCCTTGAACTTGTGGTTCTCAGCCTTGGCCTCTTGAGTAATGTATCTGGGATTACAGGTGAGTGCCACTGTGTTAGTCTAAGAAGTAAAATAATTGTGCTGCTGTGCTAAGAGGTAAAATTTTGAGGTAGTACCAAAGCATGTATAGGACTTGTTCACTGGGGCTTTTTTTTTTTTTTAGAGAAAAAAAATTTCAGAACTTGATAATTAGGGGTAACAATGGTATACACATTGCATATTGTTATCTTTAAATCAGTTACTGAGTATAAGACATTTACATTTAGTCACCTGAACAATAGTAGCACAAACCTTTCTCTTTAATGAGCTCAGAGAAATCAGAGTATAACAATCTTAACTATCTTTTACATTTATAGTTTCTTTCAGCTCATACAAGTGAGACCATATGATGTTTACACATGGCGTGTCTGATTTATTTCACTTATGAATATGGTCTTAAGTTGTATCCATTTACCTATGATAGTCTCAAGTTTATCAGTCTTTATGGTTGAGTAGTAAGTACTCTGTTGTATTAAGAACACCCCATTTTTTTGTTATCCATTCTTCAGTTGATGGGCATTTAATTTGTTTCTAAGATCTAGCTATTACAAATTGTGCTGCTATAAACATGGGTGCACATATATCACAGTGGTATGATGTTTTTATTTTTTCATTTTTTTGGAGTTTTTTTTTTTTTTTTTTTGTACTGGGGATCAAACTCACAACCACATACTTGCCAGGCAGGTGCTTATGTTGCTGAGCTAAATTCCTGGCCTCATGTTTTTAATTCTTCTGAAAAGACACGCAGAAGAGGAATAGGTGGGTCAAATCGGACCTCCAATTCTAGTTTTTTGAGGAATCACCATACTGATTTCTACATTAGTTGCAACAGCCTACATTCCCAATAGCAGTGGAAAGGGTTCCTTTTTCCCCAGTGCCTCCAGCATTTATTTGTTGATTTCTTGGGGTGAGGTAACATCTCAGTGTTGTTTTAACTTGTATCTCTTGAATGACCAGCGATGAACGTTTTTTTCATATATTGCTGTTTGTATTTCTTCATCCGAGAAGTGTGTATTCATTTCAGATGCTCATTTTTGGATTGGCTCTTTAAATGGAGGGGGGCTTTTTTTTTTTTTTTAAGAATTTATATGTTGTTGATAGTAATCCTTTGAGGAACAGCTGGCAGACATTTTCTCCCACAGTGTGGGTTCTCTCTCTTCACTCTGTTGGTAGTTTTTCTTGCTGTGCAAAACCTTTTTAATAAGAGGAGATCCCAATTGTTGATTCATTTTGATAGTTCCTGTGCAGTTGGAGTTTTGTTCATAGAGTCTTTGCCCACACGTCTTAAAGATTTTTACCTATTTTGTCTTCCAGCAGATTTCTTGTTTCTGTTTTAATATTTAGATCTTCAATCAATTCCAAGTTTAATTTAGTGCATAAAGATAAGGGTCTAACTTTAATCTTCAGCATGTTTTTCCAGCCCCATTATTAAAGAGGCTGTGTTTCTTCCAGTGAATGTGTTTAGCCACTTTTGTCAAAGATAAGGTGGTTTATTGTGTTTGGAGTTATTTTTGCATTTTCTAATCCTAATTCTGTGAGATGTTATTGGAATTTTGATTGGGGTTGCATTGAATCTGTATGACAGTTTTGGAAGTATCGCCATTTTCACTGTGTTGATTTCTTCCTACTTAAGAGCATAGGATACCTCTCCATTTTCTAGTATCTTCAATCTCCTGTTTCAGAGTACTGTAGTTTTCAATGTAGAGGTCTTTTCATCTTTCATTAAATTGATTTCTAAGTATTTCATTTTGAGTGTTGACTTTGTGTCCAGCTATGCTACTGAGAATGATTGCATCTATGTTCACTAGGGAAATTGGCCTGTAATTCTCTTTCTTAGTTGGGTTCTTCACTGCATTTGGTATTGGTAATGCTTGCTTCCACGAATTTTGGGAAGTCAGTGTCTCCCAAGATCCAGCAAAGTTGGAACTTGGGACTGAGCAAGAAAGCAACACGCCTTCCTTCCTGGTAAGTGGTGGCAATGGCCAATGGCGGTACCACCGCCTTGAGGGAGCAGCAGGTGCGCTGGAGAGAGGACAAATCAGCGTCTCCCCTGAGCCTATAGGCATGTGGGATAAGAATCAAACGTCCCATCCCCTCGCCCCCTAGCAACTGGATGGTGTTGAGGACAGCCAGAGTTGATAGCAACTAAAGCACATAAAGCCACTGAATGTGTGTATTGGGTTGATTTTTGCCGACCTTGGGGCCAGAGGTCTGAGCATCTCTTTGAGGATGGCTGTATGCAATATAGTAAATATATGAGGGGTTTTCTTCTGTCTTCTCTTTGAAGGTAAATACTGTTTTCACTGTTTTGTTCTGATTGTTTTGCTCTATTCAGTATTCTGTTTTGATAGATGTTACAATGTTCTGTTTTTGGTTTGATTTTGCTATATCTGATTGAATGGACAAATATTGTGAAGATAACAAGATATGCTGTGGTGGTACCTATTGCTGTTACCCTGGTATCCTGCTGTGAAGTTCTGTACCAATTTCACTGCATTGTCTCGATTGGCATTGTTCTGTCTTGTTTTGTTGTATTTTATTACCTTCAAAATAAAATAATTTGGGTGGGAGTATTGCTTCTCTTTCAAGTTCATTAAAGAGTTTGAGAAATAATGGTATTAGGTCTTCAAGTAGAATTCAGTGAATCCATCGGGGTCTAAGCTTTTCTTTGTTGATAGGTTTCCCGCCCCCCCACTGGAGATTGAATTCATGACTTTGTGTGCCAAGCAGGCACTTAACTTACGCTGCTGAGCAAAACCCCTGCTCCACTTTCATTTATTTATTTAATTTATTTATTTATTGGTACTGGGAATCAAACACAACCTTGTGCTTGCCAGGTAGGCGCTTGTGCCACTGAGCTAAATTCTCGGCTCTATTGATAGGTTTTGGGTTACATCTTTGATTTCATTGATTGATACTGGTTTATTTAGGATTTTTGTGTCTTCTTGATTCAGCTTTGATAATTCATATGTATCTAGGAATCCGTCCATTTCTTCTGTATTTTCCATCTTGTTAGAGTACAAGTTTTTGAAGTAGTTACAGATCTTGTGAAATTCTGCAGGGCCTGTTGTGATTTCACCCTTTTCATTCCTAATTGCGTGGATTTGACTTTTGTTTTGATAAGGTTGGCTAAGGGTTTGTTGATTTTGTTTAATCTTTCAAAGAACCACCTTTTGGATTTATTGATTGTATTGTTTTAGTTTCTAATGCGTTAATTTCTGCTCTGATCTTTATAATTTCCTCCCTTGTACAAGCTTTTAGCCTGCTCTTCTCAAGTTTGAGGTTCACCATTAAGTTTTGTGCTTGCTCTGTTTTCCTTATCTGGGTATTTACTGCTATAAATTTATCGCTAAGGGCTGTTTGTGTCCCATAAGTTATATGTTGTATGTCATTACCATTCAACTCTTAAAACTGTCTAATTTCTTCTTTCATTTCATCTGTGATCCATTGGTTGTTTAGGAGGGTGCTTTTTAATATTTTTTTATTTTACTTTTTTGGTACTGGGGATTGAACTCACGACCTCGTATTTGCCAGGCAGGTGCTTATGCTGCAAAGCTAAATCCCTGCCCAGAAGGGTGCTATTTTAATTTCCATGCATTTATGAAGATCTTGTGTTTCTTTTGCCATAGGTTTCTAATTTCAATGCACTGCAGTTTGATAGTATGCATAGGATAATTTGAATTCCTTTGCATTTACTTAAGCATGTTCTGTGAGCCAATGTGTGGTCTATTTTGGAGAATGTTCCGTGTGCAGCTGAGAAGAATGTGTATTATATGTCTTGGGGTGGAACATTATAGACATCTACTAAGTCCGTTTGTTCAAAGCTTTGGTCAGTTCTAATGTTTTATTTATTTTGTCTAGTTGATCTTTTGTGACAGTGGAGTATTGAGATCTCCCAATTATTCAGTTGTTTTGTGCTTGTTAGTATTTGTTTTATATAGTTGGGAGCACTGGTATTTGTTGCATATATACTTATGATTGTTCACCTTTTCCTCTTGGTTTCCTTTAGGAGGATAGAGTGACCTTTATCTCTCTTGATCAGTCTTGGCTTGAAATTTACTTTGTCTATAAATAGAATAGCTATCCCTGCTTTTTTCTGGGTTGCATTTTGTTTGACTTTCAAGTCTATGAATTTCTTTTTGAATTAAATATGTTTCATGAATGCACCATGTTTGTTGGATCTTGCTTCTTGACCCAGTCTACCAATCTGTGTCTTTTGATTGGTGAATTGAGACCATTAACGTTAATGGTTATAATTGATATATATCGACTTATCCTTTTGATTTTTTTTTTTTTTTTTTTTGAGACCAGGTCTCACTATGCAGTTCAGGCTGGTCTTGGGCTCACTTTGTAGCCCAGGCTGGTTTTGAATTTGAAATAATCCTCCTGCCTCAACCTCCTGAGTACTGGGATTACAGGAGTGCATAACCATACCCAGCTGTATTGATTTATCCTTGTTATACCTTCTTCGAATGTTGTTGGCTCCCTCCCCCTTTTTTTCCTTCCCCCTAATTGTTTGCCTTGGTTGGTTGATTCCTTGTGTTGCAGCTCATGGGGCTGTATAGTCCTTATTATTTCTTTCTAGGATGTCCTTCAGAACATTTTGGAGTGCTGGTTTGGTGGTTTTTTTATTTCCTCAGCTTTTCTTTGTTGTGGAAGTATCTTATTTTTCCATCAGTTTTGGAAGATAGTTTTCTGGGTACATCGATCTGGGCTGAAAGTTGTTTTCGTGTAGAGTTTGGATTACTTCATTGCAAGCTCCCCTTCCTTGACTTGAGAGTTTGTGCTGAGCGGTCAGTGTGATTCTTTCCGATGGGCTTTCCTTTTATAGGTGGTGGTATGTTTCTTTTCCCTGACAGTTTTTAAGATTTTGGCGAGGGGGATCAAACTCATCACCTCATGTTTGCCAGGGAGGTGCTTATGTATGCCACTGAGTTAAATCCCTGGCCCTAAGATTCTATTCTTTTTTTTGTACCAGGGATTGAACTCATACCTCATGCTCTAAGATTCTATTCTGGCATCTTGACTATGATATACCTGGCTGTAGATAGATTTGGGGGGGGGGTCATGGCTAATTGAAGTTCTATATGGCACCCTTATCTGTATGTCAAGTTCAAGATCTTTTTCTTTACCAGGGAAAATTTCCACTACGATGTCTGTGAACATTTTCTTAATATCATTTGTGATATCTCCTGCTTGGTTATAGACTCCAATCAGTCTTAAGTTATTCTTGTCTCATCCAGCAGCTGCTGGATTGCTTTCTCATGGTCTCTTGCTATTTTTGAGAAGTCTTTTTTTTCTGGTCACTTACTGTAAATGTATCTTCAATATCTGAGATCTTATTCTCACATTGGCCTAATCTACTTTGAATACTTTCAGTGGAATTTTTATTCTCCTGGATATCTGTTTGAATCTGCTTTATGGATTCCATTCCTTTCCTATGCTAAGTTTTCATAATTTTCTTAAG
Source organism: Hydrochoerus hydrochaeris (assembly GCA_004027455.1). Classification (NCBI taxonomy): domain Eukaryota; kingdom Metazoa; phylum Chordata; class Mammalia; order Rodentia; family Hydrochaeridae; genus Hydrochoerus; species Hydrochoerus hydrochaeris. The sequence continues at coordinate 130,509 of PVLA01002735.1, read as the reverse complement.
CTCATTTTTTTTTGTGTATGTTTATCTGCTCTAACATCACTAAGCATAGTCCTTATTTTGGACACCATCTCTGCAGTTATCTGAGAGATTATTTGTGATTTTTTTCCAGAGCCTCATTCATCATTCAGTTGCTTTGTTGTTACCACTTTAGAGAGGCTGGTGGGAGGCTTTCTGGTTGTCTTACACCGCATTGCTCTTTGGATTTGCCTTTCATGAGCTGGATGTCTAAGGTTGCATTTTGTCTAAGTGTCTTAATTTCTTTTGTTTCTTATTAGTTTAATTCCTGGAGTGATGCTTATAAATTGCCTATGGTGGGTTGCTTTATTGCTAGTATTTAGGACCTTTAGGTGATGACTACTACTCTGAAGTATCTTCCAGGTGTAGCTGGTTTTTGGGTTTTGAGTCTTTGGAAGATCTTACCTCTTCAGTTTGTTCAAGATGGGAAGTTGTTTGGCCCAGTCCCTGATTCTTTGGCAGTGTGCCACAGTATTTTCTGTGACCCTTAGGCAATCTCAGTCATGGAATACCAGGACCAACTACTGTTTAGAACAATGACGTCAATTTTTGCTATAGTGGTACCAGTAGCATCAAACACAGCCTAGAAAATGACAGCCTGAGCTAACCCTTAATTTACCACTTTTAAAATAATATGCATTATACAATATATCAATTTATATGTCAATTTTGCCCTCAGGGGTTAAAATTTAAAATAATTTAAGGAGAAAATAGATTCAAAAGAAGAGGGAAAGAGAAGAAGGATGGAGGACCAAGGGGGATCATGCTAACTTTGGATAACTAGTGTAAAAGACTGGAGGGAAAGAGTGAAGGAAGAGATGAGAACAGAACAGCCACAAGGAGGCTAGAAACCACATTCACACTTATATAAAAAATATAAAAACGATCAAACAGTGAAGGAGAAACAAAGAAAAGAAAAAATACAAAACTAAAAATCAAAACAAATGTAAGAGAGGAGGGAGAAGACTGGGGAAAAAATGAACCTGCCTGGAAAGCACAAAGTTGTGAGTTCAATCCCCGATTTAAAAAAAAAAAGCCAGGCGAGGTGGTTTATGCCTATAATCCCAGCACTCGGGGAGGCAGAGGCAGGAAGACCATTATGAGTTAGAGGCCAGCCTGGGCTACAGAGTGAGTTCAAGACCAGCCTGAACTGCAAAACGAGACCCTGTCTCAAAAAGACAAAAACCACTTCCAGATTTGTCTCTGCTTTCACTGGCAGACAACATGCAGAGATAGAACCCTGGTCAGTCTATCCCAAGCCAGCTGTAGTTTTTATGGAGGAGTAGTAGGTAATTCAGCCAGCACTTTGTGTGGGAGACCAGTCAGTCCCGCTTGGCTCACTGCCTTCCAGCACCTCCTGAGGGTGTGAGCTCTGCTCTAGCCACTAGAGGGAGACCGATCAGTCGCATTTGGCTCACTGCCTTCCAGCACCTTCTGAGGGTGTGAGCCTTGCTGGAGCCACTAGAGGGAGCATCCGCAGTTCTGAGTTCACGTCTCAGGCTGCGCGTCTCCAAGATGGCTGCAGGGCCGTGGTTCTCTCCCGAACAAAGAGCGAGACTCTTGCACACACCAGGAGTCAGCATATCGCTTCAAATCCGCTGGTCCCTTCCACCACGAGGTTTCTCCTCAGAGGCCTTTGGAGTTGGCAGCCGTCACCATGACCCTGTGTTTGCAGGTCCAAACTCCACCTCAGGAGCGGTGAGTCTTTCTCGGGATGAAGGCGCCATGGGCTGCCTCCTCCTTGATGAAGTGTTTCTGTTTACTTTCTCACTGGGCTTCTACTTGTGCTTCAGATTATCCCTGGGTCCAGGGCACCCACTTTGTTCCTTGCCTTCCTCTCATTGCTATATTTCAGCGTCTGGATGGCGACTCTCAGGCACTTTGTCCGCTGCCTAGTATGTCGCCATCTTGGCGCGAATCCCTCGTGAGTTTTTTAGATTCACAACATTTTAAAATTTCTTATTTTGTGTCTGTGGCTCATACGGGACTCATGAGCATTCTGCCAGTGAGCAGGTGTACGTGCGTGGCAAGGCTGGCCCCGAGTCCTTCCTCAGCCCGAGTCGTCCTTCTGCCCGCCATGACCTAGTAGCTCTCAGATGCACTGAAGAGCTTTTCTTTTCTCTTTTTTTTTTTTTTTCTCCCTTTTGGTACTGGGGATCGAACTCACGATTTCACACTTGCCAGGCAGGCGCTTAAGCCAGTGAGCTAAATCCCCAGCCCCTGAAGAGCGTTTCTTGTGTATACGACACTAACCCCAACTCACCAGGATTTTGAGAAAACCTTTTTGGGGAACAGACAACGTGTGTGTGTGTGTGTGTGTGTGTGTGTGTGTGTGTAGTGATCAAAAATAGTGAATGTTAAAAAGGATGTTAATAGTAAAAGACATTGCTAAGACTGGTGGAATATATTTTAAGGGGGACTAATGGCAGCATGTCTTATTGTAATAAAATTGTGTGTGTGTGTGTGGGGGGGGTCTTTTTTGAAATAGGGTCTTGCCGAGCCGTTCAGGCTGGCTTTGGGCTCACTTTGTAGCCCAGGCTGGTCTTGAACTTGCAAAGAGCCTAACTCAGTCACCCTAGTGCTGGAGTTATCGGAGCGTGCTGCCACGTCCGGCTTTGTAATAAAATTTTTAAATAATTATTTATTTTGGATTTTTTGGGACAGGCTATGTAGTCCAGACTGGCCTTGAACTCAGTATGTAGCCTAAGCTGTCCTAAAACTCACAGGGATCGTGTGCAGGCTCCCAAGTGTTGGAATTAGAGGAGTGTGCTGCCATGTCCCAACAAGTTTAAGCATTCACCATATTTAGTCACCTGTGTTATGCATTTTTATGGAGTGTTCTCTTTCTATAGCCTGTTACTCTTCAGAAAAGTACAAGTTGTAGGAACATTCTGGATTTACAAGTGCATATTGACAATAGTTTGCTGTGCGTGGAAAGACAAGTCTTGATTTGATAGACAAATGGAATTGCTTTGACTGACAGGTTTTTTTCTTTCGCTCTTTTTTGCTTTTGCTTTCGCTTTCGCTTTCTCTCTTGCTTTCGCTTTTGCTTTCTCTCTTGTTTTCGCTTTTGCTTTCTCTCTTGCTTTCGCTTTTGCTTTCTCTCTTGCTTTCGCTTTCTCTCTTGCTTTCGTTTTCGCTTTCTCTCTTGCTTTCGCTTTCGCGTTCTCTCTTGCTTTTGCTTTCTCTCTTGCTTTTGCTTTCGCTTTCTCTTTTGTTTTCCCCTCCCTTTTCTTCCCCTTTTTTTTGTTTTAGACAGGGTCTTATATAGCTCAGACCAGCCTTAAACTCAGTCTGTGGCGATCCTCCTGCCACAACCTCCCAGGTGCTGGTGTTCAGGCATGTGCTGGCACATCTGTTGTAAAGTCTTGTGGTGTTTTTTTTTTTTTTTTGGGGGGGGGGGTACTGGTGATCGAACTCACGACCTCGTGCTTGCAAAGCAAGCGCTTATGCCAGTGAGCTAAATCCCTGGCCCCTAAAGTCTTGTTTTTGTCAAGTAGTACATATGTTAGTATATGAGTAATATTTTTTTTTGTAAGATTGTGTGGGTTTAGTTCCAAGACTTTACTTTTTTAAAGATTAAAACCTTGATTCTAATATGGTGTATTATATCTAAGCTTGGGTTAGAATTTTTTTTTTTTTTTTTTTTTTAGTAATCTGTTCCTGAAGCTTTCAACAATTTTTCTACTTGAGTATAACACATTTACCTTAGGTTTTGTTTTCTTAAAAACAGTATTCTCTTTAAGTTTTAATCTTTTGATGGGAAGGAATTTAGTGGAGGCTCTTATCTGCTAAGGTGTTTTACCAGTGTACCAGCATCCTAGAGGAGGCTTAGGGGTGGCAGTGGTGGTTGGTTATGAGTGATGTGACGTAAGGTACACTTGAAGAGGTAAGGAAGGCATACTTACCTGGCATAGGTTGAGACTCAGAACTTCATAAATATAGTGAAGTATAAAGGACTGACCTGATGAAAGAATTAATATGCCCAGGGACATAATAAAGTCTAGTAGGTAGTAGATTTTAGCAAGTGGTTTTTTTTTGTTTTTGTTTTTTGGTACCCGGGATCGAACTCACGACCTTGTGCTTGCCAGGCAGGCACTTAAGCCACTAAGCTAAATCCCCAGCCAGGTAGTAGATTTTAAAGTTTAATAAATTAATATGTTTAAAATGAAGTGAGAGCTGGGCGTGGTGGCTCATGCCTGTAATCCCAGCACTCGGGAGGCTGAGGCAGGAGGATCGTTGTGAGTTCGAGACAAGCCTGGGCTACAAAGTGAGCTCAAGGCCAGCCTGAACTGCATAGCGAGACCCTGTCTCAAAAAAAAAAGTGAATTTGTTTTGAGATGCTAAGAAATCTAAACAGATTTTGAATGAAGACTAGTGTTTCTTTTGTATAATCAAGGGAATTTTTGAGTCTTAGGACTTTATAACAGTCTTCATTTGCTGTATTATGAAAGCCTAGTGTAACTAGCTTAAGCAATTTTTCTGAAATTATTTTAGGTAGATAGTGAAATCTTTTGTATGTTGCATGTTATTTTGTTTTTTTACACTGGTGTTTCTCTCCATAGGTATCTCGAGTTCGTTCGCGCAGCATGGCAGACATTGATAAGTAAGTAACATTGATTTGTTGGTTCTTTTTCAGAAATTTGGCATAACTTTGTGCAGTGATGGAATTAATAGCAGTACAGATTATGTTATGAAAATGTATGGTATAGTGACTGCTGCTTGGTTCCTGCTATTAATAAAGTTAGTTGCAGTGTCTCTAACCTGTGATGTGTTCATTACCAGCATTATAAATAGGTAAATCATTTGTCAATGTTTTCCCTTAGGAATGTGATGGTTGTATTAAATAGATCATAAATACTTACATTTCTTAAGAAATTTTCTGCTAGAATTGTAATGTGTTAGTACATACAAGATGTGTATAAAATCTGAGTAGAGTTTGAACATAACAAAAGTACTTAAGTACAAGTTAAATAGAATATTACTATTAGAAGCTCTTTGTGCTTCTTGGTTGCATTCTCCATCTTTCAGCTTGTCATCTGCAGAAGTGCAAGCACTATCTTGCTTTTTGTCTAAATTTATTTTTCTGCTTTTCTTTACTTATCAGTTCTTAATGTTTACTTTTGAAGATCTGATAGCACAAATTTCGCTGTGTAAATCTCAAGTTTGAAGATAGGACAGTGAAAGACAAAAGAAATTACCTTGGTCATAACCTGTCAAGGGTCTGTACTGGAAGTGTTAATGGGCAAGGTGTGATGTAGCTCTTTAACATATTGAGAAACATTCATTCTGGTAAACACAGGTTTAATTAAGTTGTGTACTTGGTTGCCAGTATAGATGGATGTCTTGGAGAAATGTGGTTGACAAGAATGGGATGAGCTGCATCCTGTTTAGTTTCACAGTAGCCTGCCACCTCAGTAAGGCAGAGTACTTGGAATTGAGGATGATAGTATTGATTGTTCATAGCTGTTGAGGGGTCAAGGCATGGAGGTGGGAGGGCAGGAAGATTTGTCACAAGTAAATTTTATTCAGTATATCCAAGTATAGACGAGAATTTGGGCCAATATTGTCATGCATGCGTGCTGTCTTTGGCAAAAAAATAAGAGATACCAGTTTAGTGATAAACCAGTGTCAAAGTGGGTCATACTACTCTAATCTGGATTGCTTAATCTTGATGTAAAAAGTTGTCTTTGTTGGACTACCTTACTGTCTTCCTGGGGTTTCCTTTTTGTTTCTCCTGAGTTTGATGTGTTCTGTATTCTTTCTTCTTCCTGCCTTCTTACAAGAGTACAAGGGCAGTAAATTATTTGGTATGTGATAAGATCGAAAATGACTACTGTTAAGTTTGATAATTTGGATATAGAATTCTAAGGCAGAAAGTATTTTTCTTCAGAGTTTTGAAGGCACTTTCCTTTGTCACTTTGCTTCCACTGTTGCTTTTAAGTTCAAAGTTATAATACTCAATTTATATGTGATTATTTAAAAATATAACCTTATCTCTGTTGTATTTTCCATTTTTAATCTCTTCACTCTAGTCAATGCTGAGGAAACCTCCATTCTTAGGTTGTTTTAAAATATGTGTAGTTTTACTTTTTGGAATTTTTTTGTCCTTTGTTCCTGTTTTTACAGCGTCCTGTTGTGGTTTCATGATGGAAATAGCTTTTTTCTAGATATTTCATCTTCATATAATCTGTTTGCTCTTAAATTTTTCTTTCCACTATTTGTTTTCATCTCAGTAGCTTTCCTTTCATGTGAGGTAATTTTTGGTCATTCTCTTTAAGATTGAAATTATGTTGAGTGGTTTGGAGTAGGGACTGTTGGGGCTTTTTTTTTTTTAGAAAGATGATTGGAAAATTTGAGGGTTGGGTAGGTGAACCTAGTACTTTGGGACTTTGGGTAGGGTCATCAGAGAGTGCATTTGTTGTGATATTTTTCTGATGTGATCACGTTCTTCAGTGAGTAGTGTCTGGGTTATAGAACTAGCTTCTAGTGTTGAAGGGGAGGTGGAGAGAAGGCAGGAAGGGAGGGTCTAACATACATTTAGTATTCCACTGTGTACATAGCCTGAGATTATGTTAGGTAAATTGTGTGTGGTCCCTCAGTGATAGTCATGAATCTTAACTATTTTTAGAGAAACTACTATATTTTGCTAAGGTTTGGGAAAGGATCTGAGTATTGAACTATGTAGCAAGTTTTATCTAGTTCTGTTTTCAGCTATTTTCAGCCCTAGTTACAGAAGTGTTGATGTCATCAGTTCTTGGCCCTGAAGATTGGTTGGGCTCATCCTCAGTGCTTTGCAACTGCTACCTTATATTTCACTGCTATTTTCCAGCTTTCTAAGTTTTGCTGCTCGTCTTTCCATGTTTGTCTGTGTAAAAAAATGTTCAGAGGATTAAACACATTTGTGCAGCCCTTATTTTTGAAAACTTTTAGAAAACAAGTAACTTGGTTATTATAGCTTGATTTCTCCCTCTTAATTTTGGATGCCTATTAGCTGTAGGACAGTGAGAGAAAAGGTATAGTTAAACCAAGTCAGTAAACACTTTAAGTGTTTGAGAGTAAATTCTTTAGGCATTTAAAGGTCTTGTAACTACTCAACTCTGCAGATAGAGGATGTGGGAAAGCAGCAGTGGGCAATACCTGAATGAATATGTCTATGTTGCCGTAAAAATTATATTTACAAAAATAGAGGTGGGCTGGGTTGGCCATATGCATCATTCGTGGGTATCTGCTGACCTCATACTATGGTGATTTTCCTGCAACAACCTCTGGAATTAATTACATGCATGTGGCATGACATCTGGTGTCCCTTTCTTGATGCTAGACATAAATTCATTTACCAAACATAATTTTTGTGATTCTTTAAGACATTAGTGAGGATGTTATTTTATTGTTTTGTGTTTTTTTTTACCTTTAATTATTCATTTGGTGCCAGGGATCGAACTCACAACCTCACACTTGCAAAAACAAGCACTTATGCAGTAGAGCTAAATCCCCAGGGGCCCCCCCGCCCCTTTAAACCTTCTTAATGGCACCATTCTCATGGCTTTTTTAAAGCAAGAAATAGACTGCATTCTTTACCATCTCTTCTGTGAGACAAAAGTCCAGAGATAGTGCAGCTTGGTCTTAGTCATCAGAGATCCAGATCCTTGTTTTCCTGACTCCTTCATTTGTGGTGTGGTGGCATACATTCTCTAGGGTACTCATCAATGGGCTGTTGGAGCTGCAGTCATCACATCCATATTCTAGATGGAAGGAAGGGTGAGAGCACAAACAGGCTTTCTAAAGTTATCTGCCATTCTGTAAGAATTCTTCCTCAAAGTTCTACTTCTTTAAAAAAAAAAAAATCTCTACCAAAAAAAACATAACCACGTTTGGCTACAAAGTGGGCTAGGAAAGGCAGACAATTGGAGATACTAAGAAGGAACTAGCAGTTACTAAGACGGGAAGACTGGAGTCAGTGGATATTATATCAAAAGCATGTGATGTCACATTTTCCTACAAACCTATCAAGTCACACTTTTAAATCTTGATGTGTAAACTTCGTATTTGTCTAGATTGCTTTTAAAAGAAAATCGTAGCACTTGTTTACATATGAAGTTAGAAAATTAATTGCCTTTTGAATTTCTTGTCATCTTTGAAAGAAGCATTATTTAAAAAATGAATTTTAAGTTTTTCTATATATTTTTTTGGTAACTGGTACATTTGAATGGTGTGATGCTATGATATTGTAGCAAAGAACAGTCTGAACTTGATCAAGATTTGGATGATGTTGAAGAAATAGAAGAAGAAGAAACTGGTGAAGAAACAAAAATCAAAGGTATTATTTTAAATTACTTCAGGAGCCAGTGGTTGCTGGCATGTTTTCTAGATGAGAGTTAGAAGTACCATTTACTTCTGGATCTTTGTTCTTTATCTGCTTGCTTATATCTCCAGTTTAGTAATTGTATGTATTTAGTGTGAGAGACAGAAGAGAGGAAGACATAGATGTGACTCATCAAAAGTCAACTGAATCCTCATTTGCTGGGGTGATAAGACATAGCTGTGTCTCAAACAGCTATTTTATCTTAATTTAGAAATGTTCCAGGTGGTGGGAATGGAGGGTTGAGTGTTTAATATATAGAAAATATGTAGTATGTCTTTTAAAAATCCATTCTTTCCAAAAAAATTATTTACATAGGCAAAGAAATTCAAAATTTTTACTTCAGGTAATTTTGCAAGAGAGTAGTGATGGTGATGAGGATTTGTACTATATTAGGTTTTATAGCCTTATAGATCTGGGTAAAGAATATTGAAACACCAGATGACTTTTCATTTTTAAGTTGGATGGAAGTCATTTGTAAGACGAATTTATAGCTTTAATCTTTCATTGTTAACAGTTGAGACTGTCCTTGGTGGCTATTATTGATGTTTCTAATTGCTCGGTAATAATTACAGGTGTCTGTCATCTAGTAATTGAAGTAGTAAATTATCTTTCAAGAACATAATGTAGAAAATCAGTGGCAACTATGTAATAACTATTGATAAAGTCAATAGCAACATGATTGTTTTTCCTGAACCTAGCTTATATTTGGATTGGATTAAAAACAATTAGTATGTGTTGGCTTTAGTTACAGGCTTTGTGTCAATTATTACCTTTTTTTGTTTATACACAAGTACACTACATAAACATCAAACATAAGTATCTGCATCAGTTTACATCTTTGTCCCAGCTTAAATTAAAGCTCATTATATTTGCAGTTTTCAGATACATGTTGTCTGCTTTCTAAGGATTATCAAGTATCATAGCTAGGCATCTAGATGAAGCTTTGAGCTTCTCCAAAGTGTTAAGATGGGTGAAACACAAGATAATTAGGAAGAGAAAGGATATTATTGTTCATTGTAATTGTGGAAGTAGTCTCCAGAAGTGATCATTAGGAATTTGAACTTTCCTGGACATGGGTTTTCCTAGAGTGTATTTTCTTTATAGCACACTGCCTGTTTCTGCTCTTTATGCGAGGATTTTATGGGCCAGCTAGGAAAACTTTATGAAACATTTTCATAAAAGCCTTTCGATGCCCTTTTTATTTTTTTTTTTTTAAAGCGCGTCAGCTGACTGTTCAGATGATGCAAAATCCTCAGATTCTTGCAGCCCTTCAAGAAAGACTTGATGGTCTGGTAGACACACCAACAGGATACATTGAAAGGTACAAGTCTTCTTTTCCATCCTTCTAATTTATCTTGCTGTAATCAACGTTGGAGGTGTATCTGTTTTTGAAATCCATCTAAGATTTTTGTGTGTAATAGTAGAAACTTAATGTGTTAGTATAGGCTTATTGGCATTTGGAAGTTTCCTTGACTGCTACTCTGTATCTAGAGTTGGTGTTTGAAAGTTTGATTCAAGTTCCCAAGTACACCAGTCTTAACCATTTCTGCAGTGTTTGTATTTTCTTAGAAATGCACAGAATTAGAAGAAATATGGATTCATTTCATTTGTGAAAAATCATTAAGAGCCTGAATATCTTGTTCAGCTTACAGCTCTGTTCTGTGATTTTTAAGATCCATTCACTTAGATTCGGATTTAGGTATCTATTACTGTCTGTGTACCTCTATTTACTAGCTTCTTAACGTTACCTGATTCTCTGGTATGTGTCCTATTACCTGCTTTTCCTTTGATAGGCTCTATCAACACATACTGTATTGGTGGGAATTCTTGTGTATCCTCTTAAGGAACTGTAAGAATTTTTTCAGAATATGTACATTTTAGTGGGATCATTGCTAGTGATGCTGTAGGGTAATAAGTGGGCTCATTTATATCTTGTGATTTCTGAATTTTAGGTTTCTTTTCATAAAGTTTGTGAGAGTGGGTGGGTATCCCATTGGTACCCTTTGTCCATTATCTTATTGAGATTGCTACATCTTTCATAATTTGTAGAAGTTCTTAGGTATTCTGGTGTTACCATCCTGTTATCAGCAGGTTTAGATTTGTGAGTGATATTTTGTTCCATTTCTACTAACTTCATCCATGGATTCCCACATCCCATCCATTAAACAGAATCTTTTATGTTAGCACAATTTTGCTTATGACTTGTGCTTTGAAATTGTTTAGGAAGTCCTTCCTAGTTCTAGTTCTACATTGCCTGTTTAGTTTAATAGTAGTTTTTCCATTCACAAGACTTTGATCTCTCTAGAGTCCACCTTTGTATTTGATGTAAACATCTTTTCTCCTCCCACTTCATTTTTTAGTGAGATAGTTTTTTAAACAATGTTAATCCATTTCTCTACTTATTTGTGTACTGACTTTATTTCGTATTAAACACTTGCTTTTTGTCTTGTACCATTTTTGTTTCATTTGTCTTTTTGCCTTTTATCATTGTCATTTAATTACTATGACTGAGTCCTGTGTGTCTTAGTATCTGGCAAAACAAGTTGCTTTCTTCCATATTTCACCACTCTCAGTCACACTTTTTGTGTTTCATTAGTCTTTTATCCATTCTTTTATCACTGTCACACAGTTCTAAGGCTCAAGTGTCTTACTATCTGGCAGGAAAAGTTGACTTCATTCCTCCCTTTCCCCTCCCCAAATTAATATGAAGGTTGATCTAATCAGACCCATATCCCACATTTAAATTTATCAGGGTTCTCAAATATTTTTAAAGCTCTAAAATTTTGGTAGGAATTAAACTGATTTTATAAATTAACAGAAAAGTATATATTTTTAATATTGTCTCATCCATATACTTTGTCTTTTATAATGTCACTGCTTTCATAATGTATCGGTTACATTCATTCTTACATAATTGAGATGTGTTGCTGTTGTGCGTAGTAATTTTTAATTGTGTGTTGAAGGTCAGCTATTTGTGATACACAGTGGAGTGCCATTTTTTTTATGAGTTGATCTTGATTCCAGTAACTTTGATAAGTTTATTGTAGTAATTTGTGTACACCCTAAAGAGCTTATATACTAAAAAGCATGTATTTTTAATATTCTCATCCATATACTTCATATTATGTCTTTTATAATGTCACTGCTTTCATAATGCATTGGTTACATTCATTTTTATATAATTGAGATGTGTTGCTGTTGTGAATAGTAATTTTTAATTGTGTTTTTTGGTCACCTAACCTGTGATACACAGTGGAGTGCTGCTGCTGCTGTTTTTTTTTTTTTTTTAATTTGATCTTGATTCCAGTAACTGACAAGTTTATTGTAGTTATTTTTGTCTACATCTTAAAGAGCTTATATACTAAAAAATATGTATTTTTAATATTGTCTCATCCATATACTTTATATTATGTCTTTTATAATGTCGCTGCTTTCATAATGCATTGGTTACATTCATTTTTATATAACTGAGACGTGTTGCTGTTGTGAGTAGTAATTTTTAGTTGCGGTTTTGGTCAGTATTTGTGGTACACAGTGGAGTGCTATTGATTTTTGTTTTAGTAAGTTGATATTGATTCAAGTAACTTTGATAAATTTATTGTAGTAATTTGTTTTGTCTACACCCTGAAGAGCTTATTTGCAAATAATATAATTGTTTTAGTTCTAATTCTCCATATTATTCTATGCTACATTTCCCTGTCCTTATAATATTGGCCAGGACTTTCAGCACTGTGCTGAATGTTAACAGTAAAGATAGTTGGTTTTATTTCCAGTCATTGGAAATTGCAATAAATCTACCTATTAAGTTCAGTGACTCTTGTTTTTCATTTTTTGGTGCTGGAGATTAAACCCAGGATCTTTGCACAGCTGCCCTCCCATCTCTACCCAGGGTGGTTTTACTAAAGGGATTGAACCAGGGAATGTCAAGCTATATCCCAGCTCTTTCTTGTTTTGAAATAGGCTGACTTCCAGCTTTCAACACCCTGAATAGCTGGGATTATGGGCATGAGCCACCACACCTAACAATTTTTTATATTAATCTAAATGCTTTGGGATTTGATCATTGACTCAGTTAAGTAAATAGTAAATCTTTCAAGGGATAAACTAGTTTTGCCTTTCTGGAGTAAATTTAATTATGATGTGTTGTTACATTGTTGAGTGCTTATTTTGAGTCCTCATTAGTGACATGAATATGTATGCATGTGTGTATATGTGTGTGCATAAACTTCAGGGAGTGCACTAATGAAGTCAAAATTTCAACTGCACAGTGAAACAGATCTACCCCCCCTTCCCCATTTTCTGCAGCAACTTGGGTGAGATAGAAATGAGAATTCCAGAAAATGTACTTGGGCTTTTGGAGTTTGGGGATTAGAACTCATGGGGAGTTGTGGGCTTTTATCTACCTATTTATTTATTTTTGGTCTTTTTGAAATAAGGTTTCCTTTGCAGTTCAGGCTGGCCTTGGGCTCACTTTGTAGCCCAGCCTGGTCTCGAATTTGAATTTGTAACCATCCGCCTACCTCAGCCTCCCAAGTGCTGGGATTACAGGAGTGTGCCACCATACCTGTCTACTTATTTTTTTTCTTTAAGCATTCTAGATACTCTTATTTAAGTTCTCCTGTCAGCCTTTTTGTCTGGGTTCTGATACATGTGCTGCTAAAGTATGTACTTTATCTAGGCTCTAAATACACTTCCTGACTTTTAGAAAAATGAATTATTTTCCTTTTCATAATCTGTATTTTGCATTTCAAACATGGTAGTTGCCTTGATTTTATTGTTTCTTGGAACCCTCATTCTGCTTTTGATTGTCTTTTCTGTATTTTTGTTATTGCTGCTCATTGATTTCTGACTTTATTGTTGTGTAGCTTGCTTGCCTAGCATGCACCCTGAACCTTACTTACTTAGGTTTGCTTTATTCCTCTTCCTTTTGTTCAATTGATATTTGGTTCATTACTAACTTTTCTTTAATCTGGGTCCTTTGTAGTCTTAGTACTGTTTTTGTGTCCTATAAATGTTGGGTATGATTATATATATACTGAGATTAATAGCTCGTAAGTTTTATATTTTTCAGCTTCGGATGCTTTATTCTGATACAAATGCTGAGATTAATTACTCAAGTTTATTATATTTTTCAGCTTCTCTTTATTTCTGCTAATTGTTTTATCTAAGTTTCTGGCAAGAATAATAACTCCAATTAGTCTGTTTCTCCCTCTAATCTTCTCAGTTGTGAGATTATACATTTTGAAGCTGTATTAATTCAGTCTGTTCTGTTATACTGATATTACTAAAAATTTTTCCTGAGGAGAAATTATTCTCATTTCTTATGCTGTTTATTCTGTTACTCAGCTGTTATCACTTTTGTCATTCATATGTCAGAGCTTTTCTGTTTTCTTTCAGCCTGGCTTGGGAGAACTTTTCAATCTCATAAACTTTCTTAAATTAAATCTTTATTATTTATCTAATTTGGTTATTTTAATGATGGTATTTTCATATTACAGTCCCACTTTATTTTAGATTTCTTGGGATTTTTTTTTTGTAATGTCTTTTCTCATCTTCATAATAATTGTTTTAATGGTATGATGTTAACAATTCAGGTTGTTCATAGAAATTGTATTTTGACCTTGAGATAAACTGTACAGTGTCAGTTACTCTACTAAAGACTATTGGAGGGATGAGTGAAGGTCAAATTGTGGTACAGTCCACAATTTTAAGTTTAAGAAGGGGGATAGGATGAGGCTAAATAGGACATTGTGGTTTTCTTTGATGTAGGTTAGAGGTGGTATTCTCCTTTGATTGTCTAATACTACTTTGGAAGGGATGGGAGGATAACTTTTATCAATTCTGCATATTACTATAGGAACTCTGGGATTGGGCCTCTTGTAAAGGGGAACAGGAACAGTTGTTTTTTCAACAAGACCAGAATTTAAAAAGTTTTTTTACAAAAATGGTTTTCTCCAACCTGTTTTCATTGTTACTTGCTCTAGCTAGTCTGTCCCCTGGTTTTATTCAAAAGCTGCTTAGTGGGGAGATAGATAGATGCTTATAGGGGGAATGGACGAAATAGTTTTCTTCTTGGTTTTGAAGTTGTTAGGGTTAATTTTGGGATGGGAGAGAAAGTGGGTTTTAACTTCAAGAGAAAGTTGAAAAAATTTAAGTGTTTTTATATTTGTAATAATCTTACTGAAGTGCAAAGAAAGAGGATTGCTTGATTTACAGAAGTCCGTAGCAGGAGATTTTAATGTGGATTCTGGGTATACTACATAGATTGCCTGACACTAGATAAATTTATTTTATTTTTATTTTTTGTCTTTTTGAGACAGGGTCTCGTTATGCAATTCAGGCTGGCCTTGAGCTCACTTTGTAGCCTAGGCTTGGTCTCAAACTCCCAATGATCCTCCTGCCTCAGCCTCCCAAGTGCTGGGATTACAGGCATGAGCCACCACGCCCGGTTTAGATAAATTTATTTAGAGTGAACATTTTTCAGGGTGACAGAGGGGTTGATCATTTTTAAGTGATTTCTTCATAACCTAAGTGTGCTTTTTTTTTTGTGATTTTTTTTTTTTTTTTTTTGAGGCAGGGTTTCACTGTGCAGTTCAGGCTGGCCTTGAACTCTGTAGTGGTCTTTCCAAGTGTTGGGATTACAGGCATGTGCTACCATATCCAGCCTCTTAAGTGTGTAATTTAAAAACAAAAAAATGCCCCATCGTATATCATATGACATTTGGATTGTACTTCTATAAAAGAACTATGTGATCTCCCTTCCTCCCTCCCCTCCTCCCACCCCTCTCTTTGTTTGTTTCTGTCTTCTACCAGGGATCAAACTTATGGCCTCATGTTTGCCAGACAAGCGCTTGTGCTGCTGAGCTAAACCCCTGGCCCAATTTATGTGACTTTTTTTTTAATCAACATTTATTGAGATACAAATTTGTGTCCATTCTTCATATTTTTATGTAATTTCAAATACCAGGTTAGACTATGATAAAAAGTAATGATATATTGTCCTTTTCTCCAAAATACATATGCTCCTGTCTAGTACAGGTAAGGTATAAGTTTAAAAAAATTGAAATAATCACAGTCTCAGTTAAAATAGTCGTGATATACTGTGTTGCATTTTAGAGTTGAAGCGTTGTCAATAATTTCAACACTGGACTTGATTACATTTAGAGAGGTTAGGGTTGACTAAAATTTGTTTTATAAATTTGCTTGATTAAATTTCTAATTCTGAGCTATTTTACAAAGTCAAATTTATATCAATCTTGAATCACTTTAAATGCACCTTTTCCTTCAAATAGGAAACTTACTTATTCACATTGATGCTTCCATTTCAGTATGAGTAAAGAAGTGTGACTGATGTTTGTTACTGTGAAGCTATGTAACTGGTTTCTAACCTTTCAGCTTGCCTAGGGTAGTTAAAAGAAGAGTGAATGCTCTCAAAAACCTTCAAGTTAAATGTGCACAGATAGAAGCTAAATTCTATGAGGAAGTTCATGATCTTGAAAGGAAGTATGCTGTTCTCTATCAACCTCTATTCGATAAGGTAATACTCTACTATTTTATCTAAAGTTCTAGGAGACAAGCTTGGAAGTACAAACTTTGAGCTGGTTTAATACTACTAAAGTGGATATTAGAAGTACGTAGGGAAACTACCAAGAATAATAGTCAATGTTTTGGTATTCATTAATTAAATCTGTTAAAGTCCTTAATGAGAAATTCCTGATATAAAGGTTGGATTCTAGTGTTTTTATGCAGGCTTTATTATTACTATTTTAGCGATTTGAGATCATTAATGCAATTTATGAACCCACGGAAGAAGAATGTGAATGGAAACCAGAAGAGGAAGATGAAATTTCGGTTAGTATCAACTTTATTCTAGTGTATTTTTAGATGACAGTATCTTAAATTGTTTGAAATGTTAGCATTTGTTGATGATGAGGTACAGTATTTTATAATTAGTGATGTTTTTATAGCTAGGAAATAGTCTCTTTGTAAGATGTGTAGTGCTGCTACTGCCTGTAGCTGGTCATTTTTTTCCTTCAGTTTTTATAGTATTTCAAATTCATACATGTAGATTTTTCTTCTAAACTTCTAAAATAACAGGCAAAGGATTGTTGCCATTTTTCAAGTGAATGGAGACTTTCCATTGACTTGCCACCAGTGAACAACAGCTGTGACACAAATCTGGCGCTGTTACATGACAGCTTTTTTCTAGCATTTCTATTCTAATACTTGTAGATAAAAAGAACATAATATTTTCATGGAGTACATTACAGGGTGACACATTAGACCAGTGATGGCAAACCTATGGCATGTGTGCCACATTGGGCTGCTTGCAACATTGAAAGCTCTAATAGGTTCACCATCCCTGCACTATACATTTTGCTTTTCCTGGTTGATATGTTTTAAAGGCCTCTGCTTTTCTTTATAAAGTGTTTCTCTGTCTTTTTTTTTTTTTTTTTTTTGAGGAGGATCTAAATTGTTCAGGCTGGGCTCAAACTTTCTTCCTGCCTCCACTCCCCATAATGCTGGGATTGGGGGATGTGCCACCATTCGTCGGCTAGCAGCAATTTTAATCGAATTAAAGTTTGGAATGGGTAACAGTCTTTACACAATTAAACTGAAACTCCTTTATATAACTAGAAAATTATAATTGGTGTTTTTAGGTGTGTTGATTTTTTTTTTTTTTTTATGCTTATGGCACTGCTTGTAAGTTAAGGAGACATTTTTTAAAAAGTTTGTCAGGGGGTTTAGTATAGATATTCTGTAATATATCCTATTGTTTATCAAGGAGGAGCTGAAAGAAAAGGCCAAAATTGAAGATGAGAAAAAGGATGAAGAAAAAGAAGATCCTAAAGGAATTCCTGAATTTTGGTTGACTGTTTTTAAGAATGTTGATTTGCTCAGTGACATGGTTCAGGTAATTTTATTCATAAAAACACCAGTTGACCTGAAAGGAAAACCTTTAAAATTTAAATGAGTGTGACTGTTACACATTCTTAAATTATTGTTATTTAAAATTATTTTAAAAAAAATTTTTTTTGACATAGCATAATCTGTAAAAGGAAAAGTACAGGCTTTTTTTTTTTTTTGGAAACAGGGTCTCACTGTGTAGTTCAGGTTGGCCTCAAACTCATGGCGATCATCCTGCTGGGATTATAAGCATGTACTGTCATGCCCAGCAGCTTTTTTGCTTTGTTCATAATCAAATCAACCAGAGTTCATTTTCAAAAATTAGATGGTGAAATAGTCTCATTGATAATTATTGACTGATTTTTTTAATAAGCAAGTGCATTGTGTTTGGATTGCTTAATATGGCGGTAGGATGAGGAGAGAAAGAATCTTTTTAGCTGGCTAAAATTGCATTTTAAAAAGAGTACTGTGAAGATAGGTAACTCATTCACAATTACATTGCTCTCTTGCCTCTTCAGCATTTCTTGAACCTCTACCACTTGTGTTATAGTACTTGTTGCCCTGTCTTATGATTGCTGGAAATTCTTTTGAGAAAAAGAAATAATCTCAATGTAGTGACTGCTTATTGCCTTTCTACCTTATTAGCAAAGTAGAAAACGGAAAAGGCAACAGTTGGAGTCAAGAAACATTTAAAGCAGTCATGTCCTATTTAGACCTAGTTTTTTTTCTTTGAGATAGGGTCTTACTATGCAGTTCAGGCTGGCCTTGAATTTACTTCGTAGCCTAGGCTGGTGTTGAACTTGCAACAATCCCTCCTGCTTCAGCCTCCCGAGACCTGAGATTACTGGCATGAGTCACCATGCTTGGCTCTGCGCTGCACGGCTCTGCTCTGCTCTGTTCTTTTCTTTAGACCTTCAGTTTGTATAAGGGTATAGTTATTTAGTCCATTTTTCTGTAGCAGTAGAAACTAGTATCAGTGTAGGCTGTAATATGGAAAGTAAATTTTAAGGTTAATTAGTGTAAAAAAGATAACCGTGTCTCAGATGTCTAGTATTTGTTTTGTAACAACATTATTACTCTTTTTAAGGAACATGATGAACCTATTCTGAAGCATTTGAAGGACATTAAAGTGAAATTTTCAGATGCTGGCCAGCCTATGGTAAAAACAACAAAACAACTTTGAAATATTTATAGTGTTTTTGGTGGGGGGTTTTTTTGTTGGTTTTTTTTTTTTTTTTTTTTTTTTTTAAGATAGGGTTTGTCCGTGTAGTTCAGGCTGGTTTTGAACTTAACTATGTAGCCCAGGTTGGCTGAAAACTCCAAGCTATCCTTCTGCTTTAGCCTCCTGAGGGCTGGGATTACACAGGTGTGCGCCCCCATGCCCAGTGGAAGTTTTTAAAAATAGATCACTTTCAAGAATTAGGGATGGTGGTGAGAAAGAAAAGGAACTTACATTCTGTAAGTGTAGGAAATAAATATCTAGACTCGGCAATTGCGATACTTCATTTATGTCTTTAACTGCTATGAATTTAAGCTTTTTAAAATACAGTCATTGATCCTGGATTAAAGTAGATTAAAAAATGGCAACATGCCAGACATGGTGGTGTATTCCTATAATCCCAGCATTTAAGAGGTTGAGCTGGGAGGATTGCCAGGCCAGCCTGAACTACATAGTGAGACTTGGCCTCAAACAAAACAGATAAAAAGACAACACAACATGAATAAACAGTTACATAGATTGTATTAAAAGGCATGTATCTGGCAGTTACGTAAAGAAATACTAAGAGATCTTACTCCACCATGAAGAAAGATCAGCTAACAACCTCCTAAAAACTCACTGTATTTTGGTAACTATGAGCAAAGCTACTATAGAAATAGGATGTAGATTCCTAGGGTTGGACTTTTTTTGTATCAAGTTCATATTCTGGTTTCATATTTAAAAGTCCTTGAGATTGCCTGTTCTCTTAAGTGAAATAAATCTCCCACAGATATGTAAATACCACATTATTTCTCTGGTATGAGAAATTAACAGCGTAAGGACCAAAATGTATACTAGTTATTGCGAAATAGTAAGATGTTTAAATGGGGAGGGGAACAGGGAAGGTGGGCGGGGGGAAGGAAGAGTTTTTAAAAAAATGGAAAAATGGCAACAAAGCTTTTGTAAATGGGAGATGGGGATTGAAGGGAGGGTAGGGGAATGGGGAAAAAACAAGTTATATCATGTATACAATTTCTTTAAAATGTGATTTTTTTAAGGCTATCTAAAATTACCAAAAAAATCTGATTGGAAGCTCTACCTCTAAACCTTTGTGGGGGAGATGGGAAAGAAGAGGGACTTGATCAATTTAGGTGTATTCAGTCTAAATGGCAGTTGTAAATTGAACCTAAATTCAGTATAATTTGTGCCTCATGTTGCTGTTTTTAACGTAACTTAAGATTTTTCTTGCATCTAGAATTCTTTCTATTGTAAAAGTCACAGATTAAACTATGCATTATAATTTATGATGTAATATACTAATTTTTACACTTTTTTAAAAAGAGTTTTATCTTAGAATTTCACTTTGAACCCAATGAGTATTTCACAAATGAAGTGTTGACAAAGACGTATAGGATGAGATCTGAACCAGATGATTCTGATCCCTTTTCGTTTGATGGACCAGAAATTATGGGCTGTACAGGGTGAGTTAATTTTAGTACTTTAACAGAACATGTCTTTTTTTGTGTTAGTACTTGTGCTTCATAATACTTGTATTTCCATTGTGTGTTTGCTGCATACATAGTCAAGCATTTTAGTAAAATGTTTGTGCCTTTTTCCTTTAATTTTAATGCTCATGATTATAGCCATACATATTTCTGTAGAAGAGCACATTATTAATTTATTATACTGTAGTTTTGTTAATTGTATTTATTTTAAAAGTTTGGTTAGAAATAAAGTTTTTCTAGTTGTACTGTGACAAAATGTTTGAGTCAGTTCTTCTCAAAAAACTTGGAAGTTGAAATATACCACTACTAAAAATCTAGTAATTGAAAGTGCTAATTGTGATGAAATATTTTTTCCTCTTTGTTTTTGCAAGGTGCCAGATAGATTGGAAAAAAGGAAAGAATGTCACTTTGAAAACCATTAAAAAGAAGCAGAAACATAAGGGACGTGGGACAGTTCGTACTGTGACTAAAACAGTTTCCAATGATTCTTTCTTTAATTTTTTTGCTCCTCCTGAAGGTAAACTGTTTTAGTTTGGTCATTGTTGCTTATTTTACTGTGTGAACTTTATTGAATTTCCTCCTCATTTGAATATCTTTCTTTTTTTTTTCCTTCCCAATTTTACAGTTCCTGAGAGTGGAGATCTGGTAAGTGGAATTGTTAATTTATAGAGTTGTTTGCTGTGTATGAAATTGAAACAGTGCTCAAAAGTAGAGTGGGATGGTTTCTGCTAGCATTGTTTAGAAAAGTTGTGTTGATACTATGCTGTGGATTGAATTTGGGGCCTTTTGCATACTATGTGAGGATTCTGACACTGAGCTACTTCTCCAGCCTGCTTCTAGCATATGTTCTGAGGCCTGCCAATGCATGGGTTAGACCTTTATAGGTCTGAAAAAAGTGTTCATCCTAGATGATGATGGTTTCTCTACTGAGAAGAAAACATTTTCTCTTTAAAACTTTTTTTCTTAAAACAATGTATCACTCATTTATACTACTTAATGACTTCTGAGCCCCAGTGGTTAGAACTCTTTGCTATCTTTGTTGTTCAGTGGAGATAGGGTATCATATTGTGGCCATATTTGTTCCTATATGTGGCATATAGACAACAACTGAAATGTTTCTGTTCTTGCCTTACATTCTGGAGTGAGGAGAAATTTCAAAGAAATCCACAACAGGCAAGGATAGGCCTGGTGTGTTTTGAATTTGTTTTCTTGTTGGTCATAGTTTTTAATTTAAATAAACTATGTGTGGTTAGTTTTACAGGTATATGAAATTAGAAATTGTGTTAATTTGAATACTTTTAAATTGGAATAAACTTGGCTAAGGCTTACACTAGATTTCTAAAAAACTAGTAGTGTCTGGAAAGAGTATTAACTGGCCTAGGTCAGAATGTCTTTTATTAAACAAACTACGGAAATACACAGCAGTGTGTGGGGTGGGTTTTAGGTTGAGAACTACTAAGGAGGAGTAAGATATAATATCACAATTTTCATGTCAGATTTGTTGAAGTCTGTAGTCAAGTGCATTTTTGAAATTTACTACCAGCTGGGCTTGGTGGCACATGCCTGTAATCCCAACAACCAGGTCAGGCAGGACAATGACCACGAGTCTGAGGCCTACCTGGACTGAATAATGAATTTAAGGCCAGCCTGGACTTTTGACACCCTGTCTCAAAAAGACAAAACAAAAAATTTACTACTAAAAATTGATTGTGGCAGAAAATCTTGTAAATTATACATAGAAAGCCTTCATTTGTGACTAGAATTCTTTCCTTAATAGTCTTAAGCATACATACCTATTTTAATTTTGTTTAGTCATGTGGGTTATGTTGGTAACTCATTTTATGGAATTGATGAATCTGTATTCACTCTTCAGTAGCAGAATTTAAATGGGATTTTGGGATATGGAGGATTATAGCCCAGGTTGGCCTCAGTGATCCTTCTGCATCAGCCTCTCAAGTGCCTGGGAATAAAGGTGTACACTCAGCTACTTAAACTGAATTTTAAAATTCCTTTGAATAATATCAGAATTCCATGCTGTGCTTAACCATTAAACAGAAATCCTAGATTGGCTTAGTCAATTAATTGTATTCATCAAGTAGGACTTCTTTGGCATTAGGTGGATTTACAACTATACTTAACTGTTTGGCTGCCTGGCTACTGAGGTCTCATGTCTTATTTACTGTATTCTTGATGTTACGAAAGCCTGAGATTTTTTTTGTTTTTGTATTCCAATGTGTGTTTTCAATATTTTCAAAGGAAATTGCCATTATATGTAACAAAGTTACATTCAGATTTTACTGTTTGGATCCCTCCGAAAAACTAGGCAATAGTCTTAATTATTTTAGGATGTCAAGGGGGGTTAGTTCTGGGGATTGAACACACTGCCTTGTGCATGCTGTGCAAGCACTGTACCATTAGCTATGTTCTTGGCCCTTATTTTACTTATTGTTGCTAACTTCTTTTTATGAAAAACATATAAAGCTAGCAGATGTAGATGACTATTTGATGTACATGAGTATATGCTAATGTAAAATGTAAAGCTACAGGTTTCTTTTTTTGTAGTGCTGGGGATGGAAGGAACCCAGAGATTCAGAGATGCTGGGCAGGTGCTATGCACTAAAGTGTGCATCCCTGGCCCGAGTTTCTTCACCATGACTTAAACATAGACATCTTACATATTTCAGATTACAGTTATTTTCAAATTGTGTGCTTGTACTTTTACTTTAAAAAAAAAAATAGGATGATGATGCTGAAGCTATCCTTGCTGCAGACTTTGAAATTGGTCACTTTTTACGTGAGCGTATAATCCCAAGATCGGTATTATACTTTACTGGAGAAGCTATTGAAGATGATGACGATGATGTGAGTAAATCTGAATCCTGCAGTAAAACAGTTTGGTGAGGGTTTGATATTTTTGAAAGAAAGTAGAATGATAGCCAAGATTGGTAAACAGTTAGACTGAATTTTTAAACAGTAATAGAACATAGAAAACTGTAAAATCAGATCAGTTAGTGATAGGCTTAGATATCTGATATCTTCTCTGATCCTCTTAGTATTTTTGGGTTTAATCCCCCCCCCCCGAAGATTATCTTGAGTTAGTGGAACCTATTAGTTAGTGTTACCAGAGTTCTATATTGGATTTGGCCACATAAAGTTCAACTAGGACTTTTTTGCTACTTAATATTTATTAAGTGGCATAGAATTTTCATCTAAGGTTATATTACATGATTGAGGTAAAATGAGGCTGCTCTTTGAAGCTTCAGATGTTTACAAGCTTTCTGTGTTTTCACACAGAAGTACAAGTCATTCATACAGTAATAGTTACCTGATCACACTTTAGCCACATAATTATCCACATGATTAATTTTATGAGGTTATAGATAATAGCACTGAATGATTTCCTATAGCTACTATGTGCTGTGTACCTTATAATCAGTCACTTTGAGTTTTTGCCCCCTTTTTGGATTTGTTTTCACTTTTTAAAGTAAATGTTTAGTTTATAAACTGCTGAAGTGGGCACTAAGTGTTTAAAAGGATGAGTGTTATGCTATTCTCATGTGTTGTATTCATTCACATTTATCTTGTTTTCTCCAGTATGATGAAGAAGGTGAAGAAGCGGATGAGGTAATGTTTACCAAATAAGCAAATAATTCTGTTTAATACTTTGAGAAGCAAATTGAATGGCTTATGTATTCTTTTGCTATAATCATTGTGATTTGGGATAAATTTTGGAAATTAAAACTTTAGAATTCTACAGCCAAACAATGTATGTATAAGGTTTCAATAAATAAATTGTAAAACTCAGCAACATTTTTTTTTATTTCAAATAATTTTGTTCTGCTGCAGGGTTATCAGCTCTTTGAAGAAGTCAAAAGCTGCAGTAAACTTTTTCAACATTGGCTGCAGTAAATCTTTTCAATAAAAACTATCTGGATGTCTCAAGTTGTGTTGGGAAATTTTTCATATTAGAAACTTGCAAATTAAATTGTATTATCACCAAGCTCTGTAATTATGGGAAATCTGTTGACCCATAGAGTAAATTGTATTGAATTTTCCCTACACTATGAGCCATGTTTTTCCTGCTGTGTACCTACTTCATGGTTGCATTTTGAACTTTAATATAGGAAGGGGAAGAAGAAGGAGATGAGGAAAATGATCCAGACTATGACCCGAAGGTGAGCAAAATTAGCACTGTTTTTTGTTAAATTCAGGGCAGGCTATAGTAAAAATACAGTTTTGTTTTTCCTCCATTACAGTTTCTAGTAAAACCTGCTGATACATACTTCCCTACTTTTCTAGAGGTTATTTTGTTGTGTTTTGAACAGGATGCAAATTTCAGTGCACTTTCCCTGAGAAACGTTTATTTATTTTTAAAAATGATACCGTGGATTGAACTCACAGTCTTGTTCCTGCCAGGCAGGTACTTAAATGCCGCTGAACTAAGTCCCCGGCCTTAAACATTGGTTTTGACTTTGTCATTGTTTTTTACCAATTGAACCCTTATATTCTATCTTTCATAGCATATTATTTTGGGCTTTTTTTCCCCCTGCAGTTTTTAAGTGTTAAAAATTTTTTAGTGATGATAATACCAGGGTTGGTAAAGGTATTTACTTCCCACAAAATACATAATAAATTATCAGTGTACTGTTTAAGACTCACTTTGTGAAACTAATTGCATCTTGTTTGTAAGTTGGTGCCTTACCTTACTCAGTGCTGTAAAATATCTAAAAGATACAACCTAAGTGACATTATGTAAGAGAATGAGTTAAAGTCAAATAGCAAATAGTGTGATAGTTGTGAATTAATCCTAATAACTATATAAATGATGTATATTAGGATCTTTGAAGATATAAAGGCAACATAATTGAATGAAATCAATTGCATTTTGAATGTATCTGAAGACAAAAAGGTAGCAATTATAATTTATAATATGACTACCAAGTTAATTTTGTTTTTAAGATGATTTATTGTATGATGGAGGTAATTGTGCAATGTGAAATTTAGGCTTTATTGCAGCATTTTATTGACTTTGTAAACTGAGTAAGTGATTTGCCATCATTTCTATATTTCTTAGGTACAAATTTTGACAGAAGTGAGATATTGTGGTAATTAAAGATAGTTACTATTGAGAAGTACATCAAAGCAGGTAGAAGTTAGATTGACTTCTTGTTTTCCTTTAACAGAAGGATCAAAACCCAGCAGAGTGCAAGCAGCAATGAAGCAGGATGTTTGTGGCCTTGAGGATAACCTGCACTGTAATAGCCTAAACACAACTATTATTTACTTACAGCCTTATGTTTTTGTATTTTCTTGGTAGACTCAATTTTTTTTAAAGGAATTGATATTTTGAAGACCAATTTGTTCTAACTAGCATTTTAACTATAGTTCTACTGTCAGGATATATTGAATGCACAGATTCTCTGAAGCATGTTCGTTCATTGCTGCAATTTGGTTCTTTGCATCATACAATTATTGGAATATTACTGTGAAAATTTTTTTTCCTGAAGAACCAAAATAGTTTTCCTGCTAGTAGTAGAGTGGGTTTAAGTCGCTTGCATAGTTACGCTTTTCATTTTTTGTTACAGAAATGCAGTGACTTATACTAAGACAGTTCATCATTTAAAGGAAAAAAAAATAAACCTATGGTTAAGAATTTCCAGTAAGACCAAATCTGTTAGGTTATTAATGGAGTTCTATATTTTAGGTGACAGTTAATTATAAGGAAAGCCTACCTTACATGGTTATGGAAGGTGAAATAAAACCTAGAATTTTCAGAAGTTAACTGATAATCTTTTAGTATACCTCTAAGTTTAATATCCATTAACTAAGCATCTTTTCTTTGTGGTAGGGTCTACCTTCTGCTTTCCTGGAAAGGATGACATTACATCATTTGATGAGCCTTTTTCATGTTTTTTTTTTTGTTGTTGTTGTTTGTTTGTTTGCTTGTTTTTCCAGTCTAAAATAAAAATATTAAATTTTAGTTCTCACAAGATAATGTCTTAATTTTGTACTAATTCAGGTTAGAAAGAGAAATTAAACAGATTAAGGATAGCTGTACTCAGTTTAACATATTTAAGGAAAAGGAGCCAACTTGGGAGATAGGATCAGCAAGTGGAAAACAAAAAGTAAAAATCCTCTAAATGATACACGTTTTTTAAAACAAGAAAAGTTCAGTTTCTGTTTGGATTAGAACTAGAGAGAAAACCCTAAGCCTCTATGGTCTGTTCTGATCCTTAATGGTTACATATGTCATTTACCCATGTTTCTGTTTACTATGTATTAAAATGGGTAGTACTGTTTACTTAACTACCTCAGAGATGTGTTAAGGCATACATAATACATTAAATTTCACAAACTGTTTCTCAGTCTCATTTAAAACTTCAGAAATTGGACCTGTTTGTACCACAGCATGATACTCAGAATTTTATTTCATATCAGGCTTTGATAATTAAACTGGAAAATGAAGTTTAAATACCCCTATTGTGGACCTGGCCAGATAACACTCACATTTCATGTGGCTGCTATTGCAGTGAAAATGGATGGGATGGACTTTTTTTTTTAAGTCCAAGGATTTTTTTCTTCAGATATTCTAGATGATCTTATTGTAGTAAATACTAGAGATATTATGGGCCTAAAGTGGTAATGTGACCATTTTGGGGAGGCGAATGAATCAAGTTTGAGACTTCAGAGCCACATTTAAAATACCTCAGGCTAATTACTGTTAATTTGGGGATGAACTTATTTTTGATAGGATGGACTAATTCAAGAGGAAGGTCTAGAGTTTCTGCTGTTAGTAAAATTACATTGAGTTGATACATTTTTACAGGTGATAGTTTTCTTTTTGAAAATTTAGTATTAAAGACTTAAGATGTAAACTCGTTTGGAACTGTCTATTCCAATTGAAAGTCTTTAATTAACTACTGGAAATCCTTAACTAATCACAGTAGTTTTTTCCCTTTTTCTCCAGAGTGGTTTTAATTAGACATTCTGTGTTGATTATTATTATTATTGTTATTTTTGGGTAACCATATTTCATCTAAACACAGCTTTTTCTGATCTTTAAAATTTTAATCTAAAGATAGAATCCCATTTTTAATTAAAGAAGTAACAAAATTACTTTTTCTATTCTTTTAGGAGATAGCTATTGCCAAACTAAAGAGGTAGATACTATATTTCATCTTGTTACATAATGGGGATGTGGTTTGCAGACAAATTGTTTTCTTTATAAAATTTTGAGTTTCAAGGGATGTTGGTGTTCATTTATGACATTTCTTCATTCCAAGATGGTTCTATTCCATTTTAGAATTTTGAAATATGTAATTTGAAATCCTTAAATAAAATTTGGATTTAATTTTATAAAATACACTGGTGATATTTTGATTTTTTTTTTTTTTTTTTAAGATTCAAATGCACACTGCTATTTTGAAGATTGAAGAGTGGATATGTCTAAAAACAGGCTATTTGGTGCTTGGACCACTATGACCTATAAATCTGTGTAGTTAGGAGAACAGCCACCTCATCCCTGATAGGTAGCATTCTTTCAAAGGAATCCTGAAGGATTTTATTCTTAGTTATCTACATTTTTGAGACATGTCAGTTTCTTTACACTCTCCAGTTTTAGCTTCCACTGATCTTACTCCCTGACTTATCAAGATCTCTCATTTTTTTCTTTTTAGAAATAGTGAAAATCCCATATAGTTAACTTGCTTTAAAAAAAAAAAAACTATTGTAGGACTTTATTATATGGTAAGTGAGCACAGAACAGTTCTATGTATTGTTTAGTGTTTGAGTTTAAAATTTTTTTCTAGTTTAAAGTAGATATCTGATAGCTTAATCTTAAAATTCTTCTATATAGTTCACTGAATTAGTACTGTTACTGCTTTACATGTGAAAATAATTACTTGGAATTGGTGTGTTGATACTTAAGAAAAATGGGATTCTACCTCTATTTACTTTTGAGCTCTTCCAACAACAAACATGAAAAGTAGGTATTAGCTTTGATAGAAGTATTTTCATTATTCCATGACTACTAGGTTAGTGGTAGTGATTGGTGTATGTTAGTGCCCCTAAGGTAACTGAATTAATAGTACTGCTACTTGTAAGACAGTATGAAGTTGAGTTTATTGCAGTTGCAGGCTGTTCCCATTATCAAAGACAAAAACTAGTGAGTTACTGTTTGTGAAAACCTTACCATGCCATACAGACCTATGAAGTTAATACTCAAATACTTTTTTGAGTGCTGTGATTTGAGGGTTCAGTTTTAAGTGAGTGTATTTGTATGGGCTAGTCTTACAACAAATTTTAGCCTTTATATTTCTATTTAAATCAGACCAAATGTTATTTTAAATGTACAGTTTATAGGCATATATTCTTTGTAGAAACTTTATTTTTATTTATTTTTTTAACAGGGGATTGAACTCAACGACCTTGCACTTGGCAGGCAGGTGCTTATTTATGCTGTGAGCTAAATCCCTGGCTATAGGAACTTTAGTAATAGTAATGTGTGTGTGTTTGTGTGTGCGTGTTTCAGTTTTTAAGACATCTTCTGCCACTGTATTTATACTTGGTAATAATGAGCTCAATCTTGTTTTGAAAATAAGTGTTTATAATTTAGGTAATTGCCATTTAAAACACTTAACATCTAATATCTGAAAAGTAAATGTAACCAATAATGGTAAATTAGTAACAGAAGTTAACTGAACGGTGTTTTTTGTATACTGGTCTAAAAATCTAGATATTAAAGTACAACCTAGATAAAAGACAAATTCTTGAACTTAGGTTCACAACTTTAATATGACTTTGGAGAAATAGAAACATTCTTTTTTTTTTTTTAATCGGTACCGGGGATCTAACTCATGACCACGCGCTTGCAAGGCAGATGCTTATGCCACTGAGCTAAATCCCCAGCCCAAAAATGGAAGCATTGTTGTTGCATGAAATTATTTTCCTTAAAGTGGTCATCCATATTGATGTATGATAAAACCTTGGTTTGTGAGCTTAGTTGTTCCAGAAAGATGTTCATAATCCAAAGTGAGTCTTCCTATAAGAAACAGTGGAAGTTCACATGATTCCTTCCCCAACTCAAAAATAACTCATACAAAAATGATCATAATACTATCATACAGTACAAAATAATAAAATACACAATATAAGGAAAAATGAATTAGCCTCCACTTTTTAATACTTTTGTGACTGGTCTGAGGGAGATGAGAGGGAAGGTTAATTGTGTAGGATGACTGTTGATGATGGAATCACTGTAGTCTTGGCTCACTGGAATCTTCATGTAACTTTAATTAAAGGAACCTACCCAGTGGCACTTGTTTTTAACCTTAAGAGGGTTTTGCGGAAGTGGACATTGCATTTTCATTAAACAGATTCATTGCTCACACTGCTGCAGTCTGAGGTGTTGCTTTTCTGCACGATTTTGCACTGTTTCCCACATTCTACATATCTCCCTAGTGTCATTTGAAGTGAGGGATTTCTGTGCCTTTTTCATTGAAGTCCAGGATCTCCATAATCTCAGAGGTGGGGTAGAGTGGAGAGAAAATCTTTGGCTCAAAGTGACCCTGTAACCTTGAGTGTCACATACTACTATTGAAAAACATTGCTCTTACAAGTTAAAATTTGTTAGAAATGTTTGCTCACCTTGTGGAACGCTAACAGGAAATACAATCCAAGGTTTTACTGTGGGTTATCTTCACTGCCAGTATAACCTATAGCTTGTTTTCATCTATTTGATGCCTACTGCATTTCTAAGTGTATCAGATCAGTTAAAATGTACTGACTATGTAATTCTTCAATATAATAGAAATGGGGAATTACAATTTAGAAACATTAGCAGGAAATCAATTTTTTATATTGGCAAGTTGAGCATTAGCTTTTGTGACTTATTTTGAACTTCATTATTTCAAACTCAGTAAATGTTTAAACAGTGCTTTTTTTCTTGCTATTTTCAAGCTTAAAACTGGAAAGAAGACCTTGGAATACATGATTAAAAGTGAAAGTGCCAGAAGCTGATAGATTTACAAGTATTCATGATAAAGTTAGGAAGTTGTGATTCCAATAAACTTCATGTGATTGTAAAGTGAATTGTGCTAGAATACTCAAACTTGCTTGAAAACTTTTTTGGCAAAGATTTGAAAGATGTGTAGGAGTTTGTAAACTGCAATTTAGGTAGAAGAATCAAAATAAGACATAGGGCTAATTGAGGTAGCTATCAGAAGGTAATAACATTTGAAGTAGGCCTTGGTTAATTGGAGGCTAATAAAAAAAATGGGAGGCTAATAAAAGTCCTGTGATCATGTATGAGAAACTGAAATGTAAGAAAAGTGCTAAGATTAAGGCCAGGGGTTTGGGGAGAAGTGAACAAGATGGTATAGTGTTAACCTGTTCAGAGTTGTTCCTTTTCGTTAGCCTTGAATAAAGACTTAATGCATTCAGTTTTTTTCTGTAGTGAATACCCTAGTCAAATTGCAGATTGGTTTTTTTGGTTATCATTTGTTGATGTGCGGTTTGCCCTGTAACTGAAATTTTAAAAGTTGCGATTTTATATATTTACTCAGATTAATGCTTGACATTTTGTTAACGTATTTTGTATTTTCATCTGCATATATAGACACTTTGTTTTTTCCTAAACTGTTGGACAGAAAATGACAGATGTGATGTGCCTTATACATTACCTGAGTAACATGTTTCCCAGTATTATGAAGATACTCTTAGTGAACTCAGTCCAAATCAGGAAATCTTAAAATACATTTTTTAAAAAGATTGTTGTATTGGCCATATCTGCCCAAGTGGTATGTATTACATGTTTTGTGTATATCCTTGTCATTTTTTGAGTAAAGCTATGGCCAGAACAATTTTCTAAGTTCATCTGATTCTTTCTGCCCTAGGCCTAAAGCACACCATTTCTCCAGCTATCTCTGTTTCTTTATATTGAGGAATGTTACTTAGAAACAGATATGCTTACTTAGGGGTTGTCTTTCAGGTAAAAGACGTAGGCTAGTTGTGTTAAACCTATAGTAGACATTATGAAAGCTCTGAAAGGTTTGCCTTCGCTGGCCTAGGAAATACATTCAGGTTAAAAATGAACAGTGCACTGAATAATACTTGGAAATTGAGTTAAACACAGTTGGAATTTTCTTTTAACTTCCCTTTCCTCTCCCTCATTCCCCTCATTAGGACATTTTCTTCCTATTTCATAATACCTAACACATTTGTGCTTTTGTTTTTACACCAGAGAAAATGCAGTGTTACAGGTGTGTCTGATTTATTTTACTGAAGAATATGGTCTTGAGATGCATCTATTTACCTAGGAATGTTTTCGGGTTATCTTCCTTTATGGCATAGTGGTACTCCGTTGTATAAAAAAAACTCATGTCTTTGTCCATTGGCGCATTTGAGTTTCCAACATACAGCCGTTACAAACTGCTATAAACATGGGCCATGCCTCAATTTTTTTTGAGAGTCTTGAACTTGCCCTGGCTGGCCTCATATTTGATCTTCCTAGCCTCGTGAATGTTGGGATTACGGGTGTGCAACACCACCCTGCCCAGCAAAGAAATACCTAAATGCATAAACTTATTTTGAAACCTGATTTATGCATAAGAGAATTTAAGAATTTAATTGAAGTCACTGTAAATTGGCTTTAGAAGTTAACTTTAGAGCTAGTAGTTTTAGGGTTTGTTTGTTTTTCACTGTTTTAAACAGCAAAATCTCAGGCACTTGTGCTGCTAAGCTAAGTTCCTGGCCTATAAACAGCAAAATCTTAATGAGAACAGACTGTTTAATATGCACAACACTGAGACTGATTGGATATTATATATCCAAAATTATGCCTTTATTTCAGAAAGTTCGTAGGTTGCTATAGGGAAATAAATGTGAAGGAAAGAATTTGCTTTCCTTAATCCAAAGTAAGCTCAATTTAGGAAGTTAACTCCTTTTTGAAAAAATATTTTTAAGTGTTGATTTAGTTTCTTTGATTGTTTCCAGATATGATTCAAAGTAGAGGTATTTAAATTAAATCTGACTAGATTTTTCATGCTGCAGGTTTTCATTATAATCCATCTGTGTGCTAATGTTTACATGGATTTATGGATGTGAGGAATATTTTTGAAGTTGAAGTCTGTCTTGATCAGATGTGATTTTTATACTTGGATTAGGATAGTCATGCAAATTTTTCTGTTGACTTGAATAACCTTGGAGATTGGCAACCCAGCCAGTGTTAGCATTTGTTTTTGCTTCTCTGCTCCTTGCCTCCTTTCAGTAGGTTTTTGTGCATGTGTTACTACTTTAACATAGGATTTCTTTCATTGATAACTATATTGTGTTCTGAACAGGCTCTACCAGTTCAAGACACCCTAGGGATTGCTCATTCATGGATTTCCCAGCCTCAAAGCACTGGGGTTGTTATTTGGAAGGTGTATGTGGTGTCCTTGGCATTGTGCTGACCATGTTTGTATAGCTGGGCCATGTGGCAAGTTAAATGATTCTCAGTAGTTAAATCTAAAGTTAACCAGGATACATTAGAGAGAGTCTCTCCATGAAGCCCAGGCTGGCCTTGAACGTAGCAATCCTGCTTTGGCCTCACAAGTGCTGGGATTACAGGTATGTGTGCTGTCACACACAGTTCCAAGATGTTCTAAGGCAGTAAGGGCAAATCTTTTAGAGCTTTCAATAATAACAGAATAGCTGGTTGTGGTATGGTTCCATAGGTTCACCACCATTGTTAATAAGGTCAGTTGTTTGCTTTTAGGGTTAGGTATAGGCTTAGATGGAGAACTAATATACCAGGTTCATGGTTCTCAGGGAGAGAGGATTCTACCCTGTTGCTTGCTGCCCTTGGCAAGTTGCTTTATCAGAATACTTGAGCTTTATATTTCAAGTGTATTGTCTGGGCAACTAGAAACCTAAGGATATTAGCATTCAACATCCTTCAAAGGGAAGCTTATAGCTTCATATTCTCTGCATACAGAATCTGCTGGCTAGAAGTTGAAAAAATGGAAGACACAATGACAGCCATATCTGTCACAAGCAAGTATCTGCATTTTAGAAATAACAGACCCAAGAAAGGAAATTTGGAATGAAGTCCTAGAAGTTAAGCTATGACTGGGAATCTCAAGGGTTTCATCAAGGTATTTTCACCTTATTTTGCAAGATAACCTTTCATAGAGCATACCTACCTGTATGAGGTTGAGACAAGGCAAAATACATACTTAGTAGAAAATACTACATTTTGTAGGTTAAGGAATACTGTTAATTCACTTCAGAGTTAAGGATTGTGAAATTTAAGAAATTTTCCTTGAATGGGATACGTCTTTTCTAGTGTATGTAGCGGGATTGTGGAAGCTTGCTGCAGAAAGATTTCCTGAGTTGTGTTTTCGTGAAAAGTTCTCCACTTTTCTGGGCCTGTTTACCCCACTGGATTATTTTATAGCCCTTTCATTCTTGAGACCCTCTGTAATCTTGTCATCTGTGCTCTGCAGATGCCTTGAGTTTTTCAGGAGTAATCTTACCACTTAAACCACCCAAGCATCTTTTTTCCATTGTCAGGTTCTCCTTGCCCTGTATTGCCTAAAAACAGCATTTACTCCTTTAATTGTTTTGTTTAGAAATCAGCAGCTCAAGACTACATGCAGTGTTGTAATGGAAAGATGGCAAAAGATAGGGTGATGTACATACACACTGAAGTCTAAGTTGAAGAAGGCAAAGAGGAAGTCATTCTTAGACTGTCGTCCCTCATGTGGAAGTATTTACCCAAGTGACCCTAAGATACTTGAGTTGCCAACAAGACATTTTGCCTTTAAATAGAAGCCAACTTAGGAAGTTTTAAGTGTTATTGGTCTCTTCATAGAGGACAGAATGGTATTTGGCCAGGACAATGCTCAAACAATAATATTCATGAATGTATCTGGTATCAGTCATTGCCACCCTGAGCCAGACATGAGTTCTAAACTTAAATGGTAGCAGTTTTTTTCACAACATACTGGCTCTTTTTAAGCCTTCACTGAATAGCCTCCTTCCCCCTACCCTTTGAATGTCCCTATGCTAATGTTACCATGTGTCCTTAACACATCACCAGCCTTTGGTTGTTAGACATTATCAAAATGTCTGTATCCTTTTTGCTCTACTTTGAATGTTTCCAGTAACAAAACATTTCAGTGAACTCAACTTTTAAGTTTCAATTTAAGTAAAAGCAGGATTAGAACACACTTAAGACTTGAGAGGGAGGAATAAAAACTGGCAGTGGGACTTGTTCTGTAAAGGACTTTACTTGGCAGGGAGAGGAATGCCCTATCATAGGTGGCGGTGGTGGTGTCTCCCTTGTAGTTTTCTAAGAGGAAAACTTACGTGACAGTTTATATGATGGTGTGAATGCAATGATTTGAGTTACTTAAAAGCCTACATGAGGGAAATGAGAACCTAAATTAGGTTACTGGCACAAGAGTAAAAACCACTGATTGACAGCTAGATCCCCACAAAGGTGGTAATACCATTTTTAATAGCTAAAAACCAAAGCAGCCTTACTTTTGATGTTTAGTTGTGCTACACAACTTGGTCACTAGGAGGCGTTAGTTCATCAGCTAGTAAAGTAGAAAGGGCAGGCAGATGAAAGAACCGGGGCTGGGGGGACTTTAAAGAGCTGGGGATAATAATAGGCTCTGTGGCACAAGGGCCTACCTGCCCAGTGAAAGGTCCTGAGTTCAGTTGCTGGTACAAAACCGAAGTATAGATCTGCATGGAAGTTAATATTTAACTTTTTCACCCTGAATATGGAACTATTTGGTTGTGCTTTTTGTAAACTGGTAGGGATGACAATGTTTTTATAAATGGCTTTTCTCTTGCCTGAAAGACATTTGCTGTATTCAGATCTCACTGTAAGTAAAGTCCCTGTTAACAAGTATTTGGCTGTTGAGCCACCAAATAGCAACTGTTAATTTCATTACTGTTCACTCCTACTAGACAAAAGGATGCTAGTTTATATATATCACATTACTTAGGAAAAGGTATGTGAGATTTAATTTAAATAGTGTCTATGGACTAGCAATTAAGAAATAGACCGAATATATGTTGGTGTTGAAAGTTTTGGGGGTTTTTATGAAGTCCTGTTTAAAAAAATTTTTTTTTGGTACCGGGGATCAGACTCACGACCATGCACTTGCAAGGTAGACTCTTATGCTGCTGAGCTAAATCCTCAGCTGTTTCAAAAATTTTAAAAGTAAGGTGGATATTAAGGATGTCACAAACATTTTAAGAAATTTATTTTTAAGTCAAGTAGTTTTCTGATTGAGTTTCAAATTTCTACATATGAAACAGTAATCCTTACCCTGGAAGAGCTTACTCTAGTTAAGGGGAACAAAATTTAGGGGAATAAGCAATAGGCTAATACATTAAAAGAAAACACTGTAGGACAAATTAATGGGAATTGGATGGTTGCCGTGTAATCAGGATAGGGTACATTGAGAATGTGACACTTGAGCAAAATCTTAAATGTGATTGGAATGACTGCTGCGTTAAAAAACAGAAAGGTAAATGTTTAGGCTAAAGTTAGGCCATTACGGTAAGCCAGAGTGGAGATGAAAGTGGCTGGGTCAGATAAGCAATGAAGGTAGTAGAATGTACTTGAAGGTATAACTCCTTACTAGTGTGCAGATTTAAGTATTGAAAGAAAGATTACATCAAGGCAGAGATGCTTCTAGCACACTGGCAATCTTGGGCACGAGTACAGTGGAGACACTGTTTGAAGTTCTGTTAAGAAAATGTCTGATGCTGCTAACAAATGCAACCTTTTAGAAGAGCCTGAACTTGTCAGGCTTAAATTTATGCCAGAATAACTTGTGAGCAGAGCTGCACCTCAGCCCATATCCCACCTTACATTGCTTTCCACTCCTAGCTTTAAACTGAGAGCCTCTGGACATTTGTGTGGACACTAGCCTACACAAAGTGTATCTAGGCCCCGTACACATCACAATATGCAGTGGTGGCACTGACTCAACACTGGAGCCCACTGGGAGTCCAGGTCACCTAGAATGCAGTCTAGAGTAAGGATTTTTTCCAGATGAATGTGGCATTTTGACTTCAGTACACTGTACTGAAGTTCAGGGCTCTAGATGATGGTTTTGGTCTGAGTAGCTGCATGTTAAGGAACTGCCATCAACACAAGTGGGATGCAGATAGGTCAGGGGAGAGCAGTTTTTGAGGAGGCTTTTTTGAACTTTGAAACAGTACTGTGGAGACTGTTGATCCTACAGTAGCACTGGCTAGGAATATATCAGCTGAAGCTATGTATTACAGCCATGCTGACTAGCTAACACTGTTTGAAAACTATGAACTGAGAGTCCTAGTACTCCAGCCCCTATTTGGACTTGTTCCATCCAGTAATTTAACATGCATAAACCTGTGGGTATCTGTATTTTATCTAGAATTTTTTTTCTTAAAGCAAAAGCTCTATGAACCCAACTTTTAAGTCCTCAGACTTTGCAGTGAACTTTTAAGTGAAAGTCTTCATGCTTTTTTCCTTGTTTGGCATGTTAACTTTTCTTTAAGTTTAGCAGTCTTTTATTTTGTGGCAAGAAACAGTTAGATATAAGTTGATATAAATTAGGGAGTCTGGCATGTAATGAGACTGAATAAGATGGATGAAGAATTAAATGTAAAGAGAACTAAAGATTGGGAGAAAAGCTTTTGGAGGAGACTGAGAAAGATGATTCGAGTAGGAAACCAAGTGTAATATCTTTGATATCAGATGACATCTATATTCAGGAGCAGAAAATAACTGACAGTTTATCACCATCTGTAAAATGCAACTTGGGTTAGCCACTTCAAATTTGTTTACCAAACCAATAATTTTGTTAGCTTTCTAAACTTTAATCTGGAAGTGACATTTATGTGTTTTCATTATATAAACAGCATGTAATATTTGGTGAGTTTCCTTGTCTTAACAGGCAAATAAGGCTATTTCATTGAGTTGGTGGTAACTTGAGACAAGGGCAAAGTTGTAACCAATATATTAGATTCTTAACACTAAGATTTCTAATAATTGATGCGTTGTGGGCAGTGAGAATAAGGACTTTTGAGCTGATTGTAGAATTAACTAGGTCATTGGGAAATACCCAGTAGAAAAGTTAAGTGGGTGCTTGTGAAAATTGTGCTGTTCAGACATTTCCTAAGTCATATCACACTTGAATTTTAAGGAAATAGTTTGCCTACTAGTTTACATTGGTTTTTTACCCCATTAAACTTTTGTCTTTCCATAAGAAATTACTGTCAACTCACCTGTCCTCAGACTGAATTACAGATTTAAAGGAAGTATCTTTCCCAAATGAGCTAAAGAATGTTATTGTTGAAAGAGGAACAGCTGGTAATGTAGAAATTCTCTGGAATGCTCAGTTGTTCTAGAGACAAAATGAGATGTTCTAGTGTTGTTGGCATATAGACTTGCAAATCTTTTCATAATTTTTTATTAAAAACCATACAGAATTCCAAAAAATAGGAAATTAAGTTAATGTATTGCATATCATTCTTAGAAGTATCTCAGATTTAGTTATGAAAATGATCAATGAAAGCACAAACTTCTTTTTGATGAACTTAGAGATTAGTATATAGCTGTCCTATACACACACACACACACACACACACACACACACACGTTTATCTATGTACACATAATGTTTTCCGTTTTCTCCCTTCCCCATCCCAGTTCTTTCTTTCCTTTTGAGTACTTTGCCTTTCATTTTCACAATATCTAATGTACATTTTGGATCTTACTACTATTCTAGTTTTTTTCTTTTATTTTTTACACTAGTGAGACAATACGATATTTACATTTGTGAGTTTGATTTACTTATGAGTATGGTCTCAAATTGCATCTGTTTGCCTATAAAAGCCTCATTTATTCTTTTTAGCTGAGTAATACTCCATCATATAAAACTATCACAGCTTTTTTATCCATTCCGTAGTTGATGGGCATTTGGGTTGTTTCCAGACTAGAACTCTGCATACTTAATAAGTGCTTTTCTCTGTAAAGGACATTTAACTAACTGAAGGGCCTGAGATCTGACCAGGTGCAATTTATTTGTACTCAAGGTTGTGCCAAAATTGTCCCATTTGATCAAACAGTGTTCCTAGATTAAGATTGAAGACTCAGGTGAAGCAGGTGGTAAGTTTAAACCTGGACAGTTTAGCAGTTGAATGAGACCTTGTCTCAACAAAAAGCTTTCTGATTTCCTTGGAATTAGGTTTGAAAATTTGAATTTACATATTTTGGTTTTTTGAGACTGGGTCTTGTTAGGCAGTTAAAACTTGAACTCATGTAGCCCAGGCTGGCTTAGAACTCTTGGTGATCTTCCTGCCTTAGCCTCCCAAATGCTAGGAATAGAGACGTGTGCCACCATGCCCGCCTAAAAGTTTGAAATTTTTAGCATGGCACAGAGGATTTAACTTGCTTAACTCTATAAGCACATCACACTATATTTTCACTTGAATTCTTTCTTACCAGAAAAGCTAAACTTCCCTGTCCTCTGCTTTGGGCCCAGCAGCAGCCTTTCCTCCTGCCCTGCCTAGTTTACGGCTATTTTCTGTGTCTTCAGGGTTAGTACATAATTTTGGGGCTCCTTGTTTATTTAATGAATGACCTAGTCTAAAAGGAGGCTAGACCTTGGTGTATACATCTTTTCTGCCGTGTGGGTGTTGGTGTTGAGGGGCAGTAGGGCTCTAGGGCCCTACTTTTTCCAGGTCACAGAATTTCCCAGACAGATTCGTCCAGTTAGACCTTTGTAGAAAGGGACTCCCAAGGCTGACCAAGCCTCTCGGAGGCTAAACTGTGCTTTGAAATGTGGGAACTGCTCCAGAAGACTGCAGGCTGGGCAGTCTGGTCTTGAAAGAAGCACGGGAGCTTGTCGAGATGGAGGAGTTTGGCATTAATACCCCCAGAAGTGGGCCACCTTACCGCCCTACCCGAACTGGACACTCGCTAGTCTTGTTTTGGTTCAACACATCTCCAAGAGCATCTCGCTGGATGGGAAAGTGAGATGTTCTCTCGGCTTGCAGCCTTTGTAAAGTTAATGATGTGTACGCCAAAGTCTGAGGGACACACCTACAACGGAACCTAGCGCCTTCTGAACCTCAGTCTCTGCTCTCCCAAACCAGAGCCCTAGTTATGCAGGATCTTAGTCCCGTGCAAACCCAAGGTTAGAAGATAGTTTGGTATTCAAGTGCTGCTTTTACCTGCCTTCCTAGCGCTGACCTCAGTTAGTCTGTCCACAGGGGTCCGCAGGGCAGGGAGAGACGGGATAGTAGGGATGCCTTTTTGGCGCCCTTTGGGCATCCGCGTTGGTGGTTTGGCAGCAGGGGCGCCCTGAGTTAGCACGGTGAAGAGGAGTTTCCGGGGCTGGGTTCCTGCCCCCTTGCGGACAAAAAAAAAGCGCGGAAGTGAGTGGGTGGCGAGGGGCGGAGCGAGACTGCTGGAGGCGTGTTCATGAGGCTTTGGGAAGGCCCTAAAGTTAATGAGGCGAGCGCCGGCAGCTGAGCGCCTCGCCGAGCTGGGCTTTTCCCAGCGGTGCGGGCGCCAGGAGCCGCCTTTTCCGCTGGGTGTCACTCGGGGGTGGGGAGGATGGCCCATTCAAAAGCACCGCGAGGGAGCCCGGCCAGTGCCCTTCAGTGAGCGCTCGCAAGAGAACGGCAGAGGCTCGGCAGCTCGCACCTCTGGGACTTGGTGGCGCATCAGGACCCGGCTGCAGCTGTGCCGGGACCCCGAGCCGCCGCCGCTCTGCCTCCTGCGAGTCAGCCTCTGCGCGCTCCGGACCGGCGGCCACGGGAGCCGCTGGGGTGAGGACGGCGCGCGGCTGCTGCTGCTGCCCCCGGCCCACGCGGCTGGAAACGGAGAGGCCGAGCCGATCGGCGGCCCCCCTTATGCCAAGAGGATGCTGGAGAGCAGCGGCTGCAAGGCGCTAAAGGAGGGCGTGCTGGAGAAGCGCAGCGACGGGCTGCTGCAGCTCTGGAAGAAGAAGTGCTGCATCCTCACTGAAGAGGGTCTGCTGCTCATCCCGCCCAAGCAGCTTCAACACCAGCAACAGCAGCAGCAACAGCCCGGGCAGGGGACCGCTGAGCCGTCCCAGCCCAGCTGCCCGGCTGTCGCTGGTCTTGAGCCACCGGTCAAGCTGAAGGAATTGCACTTTTCCAACATGAAGACTGTAGACTGCGTGGAGCGCAAGGGCAAGTATATGTACTTCACTGTGGTGATGGCAGAGGGCAAGGAGATCGACTTTCGGTGTCCGCAGGACCAGGGTTGGAATGCTGAGATCACTCTGCAGATGGTGCAGTACAAGAACCGTCAGGCCATCCTGGCGGTCAAGTCCACGCGACAGAAGCAGCAGTACCTGGTCCAGCAGCAGCCCCCACAGCCACAGATCCAGACCCAGCCTCAGCCCCAGTCCCAGCCCCAGTCCCAGCTCCAACCCCAAATCCAGCCCCAGTCCCAGGCTCAGCCACAGTCTCAGCCACTGCACTCATACTCTCATCCTCACTCGCACCCGCACCCGCACTTACACCCACACCCACCACACTCGCACCCCCTACCGCACCCGCACCAGCCACCTCACTCGCAACAGCTCCTCCAGTCGCACGGCCACCGACTTCTGCGCAGCACCTCCAACTCTGCCTGAAGGGGGCAGCGCTCGGGCAAGACGAGGTAAGGGCCTCGCCACTCGCAGGCCGGGGAGCAGCGGGGTCGCGCGGAGGTCGGGAGGAATAGGAAGTTGGCCCACCGGTCGGCTCTTGGGTGGACAAGTGAGAAATCATTCTAAGTTTATGGGGAGGTGGGAAGGAGAACCAGCCAGAGCCAGGAGCCGCTCAGCAGAGAGGAGACTGCTCTCTCCCCACCACCCTTGTTCGGTGGAGCTCCCCTCAGCGCCTCCTAACTGTGTCTGCTGTCTTTCTGTACTCTTTGTCCTGCTGCCTGACCCGAAGAGAACTGGGTCTTGGAGGATTCTGAGCCACTTACTTCATTCAGTGTCATTTCTTTCCAGGTTTTGAGGACTTGAGGAAGTGGGACGAACACAGTTCTTTTGTCTTCACTTGGATCAAAAAACAAAACAGTCTCCCCGCCCCACGCCAGATCAAGTAGTTTGGACATCACCTGACTGATAACTTGCAGTTCCTCTTAGCTTTCTGCATTATTCATCATCATCATCGTGCAGGAAGCGATTCTCAGTTGAGAAAACTTTACTTATGAACCTTTGAAAGGATGTTATAATGTAGTGGACCTTCTAGAAGCAATGATGTACTGTAATTTTATTTTAATGTATTTTGGTTTATGATTATTTATTAGTTTTTTAATGCTTGTTCTAAGACATTTCTGAATGTAGGCCATTTTTCAAAAAAGAAACTTTATTTTTAAAAAACCTACTCTGTAGTAAGTTCTAATCTTGGGAAAGAAAAAAGGGTGATGGAGGGGAAAATATTAAAAATCATTCAGTATTCCTAAGGCATTTTCAGAAGGTCTGACACTTTCATTGTTATGCCTGGTGGTTGAAATTAAACTGATACTATTTTTTTCTCTGAAGTTTCTTCCTTAAATATATACTTTGTATAAAAGCTTTTTAAGACTAAAAGCTCAAAATTATATAATTACAACTATAATGCTCAAGATCATGCTTTTCTAAAAGAAAATCAGTAGTAATGATACCTGCTTTCAAAGGAACGTAATCCACTAACCCGACTGAGAGTAAAATGATCACGTCTTGATTATGCAGTAGGACTGGGTCTACTTAGGAGCTCCTATCAGTTTGTGAAGGTTTAGGAAGAGTCTTTGGAGCTGGGTGTGTAGTTTAGCCTTGGGAGTGCCAGGCTCTGAGTTTAACGCCTAACTACAGGTAAAAGAAAAAAAAAATGAATATGTTATATGTTTCAGTTCAAAACTGCAGTGGGGGTGGGGAGAATAATGCAACTCGTTTGAGAGTATTTGTTCCCCTTTCCAGACTAGAATATTCTCACCAAGAAATTTGCACACTTGACTTAAACCATGTTTTCTGATTTGTTTGCTTTGTTCTATAAGAACACTGAAGAATCTTATGGTTTAAAATACAGCTTGTAAATATATTAATGGACTAGGCGTCATAATTTTTAGATTTTCACACAGAAAAGTGTTTATCTTTGAAACTGCTGTTTTTCTCTATTCTGTGAGAAATTTTAGGGCTGTGTTTCCTTAGCTTAGTTAGACTCGGACATTGAAAGAGGAAGGACTGGATAAACAATGGATTTTCAGTAAGCAAACAACCGAAGTCTTGTTTTAGTAGTCACTTGTTCAGGAGTCTAAGGGGTACTGGGGAGAGGATGTGCTTTTAAAGGTAGAACAAGCCCTCTCTGTGTTACATCAAAAGGATGTAAAAATCCTCAAGGCAGATATACTTAAGTTTAAAAGAGCCATAGAAGACACCAAATTCTCTTGGGGCTAAAAATCACTTCCTATCTGCATGGCTTTACTAATGGTTCTGTTTTTCATTGCCTTTCACAGTCTTGGTCAGTATTTTTCCAGCATTAAAATTAGAAATATTAAGCCAGGTGTGGTGGTGCATACCTATAATCCTAGCTCTCTAGGAGGCCGAGGCAGGAGGATAGCAAATTTGAATTTAGCCTGGGCAAATTAGTGAGACCCGACAGTTTATTGAGACCCTGTCTCAAAAAAGTAAAAAAGGACTGGAGAATATAGCTCAGTGTGAAGGCTCTGGGTTCAATCTCCAGGACAGGGTATAGGAGTGGGGTACAGTGGGGTGGGCAAGACTGGTTAGTGTTAGGCTACTGCTGAGATGCACAGTTAAACTAGGAAAAAATTTCAATGAAATTTAAATGATGAAATTTTGAGATCATAATTCTTATGCAAAAAGTTGCAGGAAAAATTAAAATTTAAGCAAATGGCAAACAAAATTAGATTACCACTTCCAGGGGTTGCTTAGGCTGCAGTTGTGAAAATATGCCAACACAATTTAAAAATATAGTATGTATACATGACAGAGCTCAGAGAGCCAAAGTAGATTTCTTAAATCCAGTTTGATTTGGCTTCCTGAGAACTACTGCTGTATTTTTTATGGAATGCCTCATAGTATAAAAATAGTTTTAATACATGCACATCATAATAATCCAAAATTAATCCATAGTTCTAATTAGTGAATCTTCTGAACTCTTGTTAAAACAATAAAATCAGTACCAAATACTTTGAAAATTAAGATTAATGTAGGTTTGTAAAGATGTATTTGTATGTTATCTGATGTATAGCACAAGATAACCTCATTGTTGAAAAAATATGTCCATCTGTTGACTGCTTGGAATTTTTTTTTTAACCAAAATAGTCATGGCTCTTAATGGGCTGCCAGAATCATGGTTTCTTGTTCCTTGGTCTGCTTAACACTTAGGCTAAATGGACCCTCTTTATGGCTCTCCAGTTTGATCCTGTCTTAACATTTATCTGTGAAATTTTAGAAATTAGAAAAAGTAGAATGGCCTTTCTTATTGTTTCAATAACCCTGAAAGTATTACCGTTTAGTAATTTTTTTCTAGAGCAGAAAAACAAGCATGCTCAGCAAAACTAAACAAAATGAAATGCAAATGCACATCATGTTGCTGTCTCATAGTGCTTATTCTGTCTATAAGAAAATCATGCAAACCTTAAGGTACTATGAGGCCAGATAAGTCAGCTTTATAGAAAAAGATTACAATACTTTCAATCGATGAAGAGTAAAAGTACAAGTGTAATAGACAACCCACCCCTTAAACAAACATAAAATGTAAAAGTTGAAAAATTAAAGCAGTGTCCCATGTGGAAACAACATTTGTCCTTGAACTTGTGTTGGCACCAACAAGTGTGTAGCTAAGGGTTCAGTGGCTGTTGGGAGAAGTGACTGAAAGAAGGAAAAAATGTGTGCTTTTCAGCGGACAGGAGGTTATTTCTGTTGCCTCTCTGATCACTTCCTTTACTTGTTCTTATCTTCCTGAGAGCAGTGAGTCCTGCGACAGGCTGAGCATCATGAAGCTCTTTAAATGTACTTTCTTAGCAGAAATCCACTGTGACCTGCTTTAGGCCCTGCTGGGAGTGTTGAGGTCACAGAGTAAATGTCTGTGAGGAGGCCTTTCAAAAGGAATGTTTTCCTCATTGACCAAGCTGAGATTCTCTATTCATGCCAAAGTTACCATTTTACTCCACACATTTTTTCCAATAATAGTTTTTTAAAAAGGAGGAAAAAACCCCCACCCTATATATTGCTTAAAGGAGTTGCCTTTACACACTGCAGGAAATCTGGTTTCAATTGAAAAGCCTGTTTTAACTCTTCTTGCTTTCATGTACCAAGCATTCTGTTCTTCTCTTTAAAAACCCTAATTTAAAATCTGATAGTGAACAAATATAACGGTATATATTTTCAAACATATCACTTGCTTTCTGTCCCTGGGATACAGATGTGATTTAGTAAGGAAACAGGGTGCAGGTGTTAACATGTCTGATAGCAGGTGTAGAAGAAGGGCCTAAGACCTCAGTGAACAGGGACAGATTCCGTGGGATTGGCCTGTGAGCATTGCTTTAGTTTGGACATTATAAATATTGA
Source organism: Hydrochoerus hydrochaeris (assembly GCA_004027455.1). Classification (NCBI taxonomy): domain Eukaryota; kingdom Metazoa; phylum Chordata; class Mammalia; order Rodentia; family Hydrochaeridae; genus Hydrochoerus; species Hydrochoerus hydrochaeris. Next base: position 85,929 of record PVLA01002735.1, on the reverse strand, counting down.
TTCTGAATTCTTCAGTGAGTCAAGAGAAATATATGTATTTACCTAAGATCTCTTCATTGTAGAAATGTGTCACATAAGTTTTAGAAAGTATTTTCTAAATTCTTGACATGGTTTTGAAGACTGACCTTTTGATCTGCAGTGTTGAGTAGCCAGACCAGATTTATAAAACCTGGGTCACAAAGTCATTTGTCGAATAGAGTACAGAACCCAATGAAGTATTCTTAGAAAGGTCATTCTTACAGGCAGGGGATAGCTCAGCAAGTACAGCACTGCCTAGCATGAGCCAGGTGGTGGGTTTGAGCCCCAGTACTGCAAAAACAGACACAAAAGGGCATTGTTGCCCAGCGATATATGATTTCTGGGATGTGAGAAGTATCTGTATAAAAGCTGTTCAGGCCTACTGTCCAGTGCTCTGAAGCTAGACATTGACTAGTCAAGGGAAGCAAGTTTTTAAAGAAGGAGAAGATGATTCTATTACATTCCATGGTCAGCATTGTACTTCAAGTTTGAGAATATGCGAACACTAGCTTCTGGAAAGTGAGAGCCACTGTGTACCAAATGCTTTACCAGCCATTATGTTTGTGAACTTCATAGGATGGTCAGAATTTGTGTAAATATGTCTCTTAAACGATTTTGCAAAGATGTGATTTATTTTTCATTTTTTCAAAATGCATTCCATTTCAAATAAAGTACTGAGACAACTGACAGGTGCATGTTTGGAAGGCCTCATTCATGGGACAGATAATACTGTCTTCCTCAGGGCCCCAGGATCTAATGGGCTTGGCTGTTGCAAAGACCGTGGTCATTCTGGGAAGAGAAAGATGATTTGGGAGGTTAGAAATTAATTGGGAATTTTGAAGATAGAAATTCACTCATCTTTTGGTGAAATAATTAGCTTTTAGAATACTAATGAACTTGAGTTGAATTTTCCATGAGGCTCAGATAGGAGATCTGCTGTCTTGTGGATTAACTTGAGGCTGATTTTTCTCTTTGAATTTTACATCTCAGGAGCATGAAGCTTTGACACTAAGAGAGAACAATTCTTCAAACAGGTATCTATAAAGCTTTGTTTTATGCTGAAAACAAAAGATGGGCTTGATTCTCTGAAAAAAAAAAAGAATCACTTTATTTTTACAAACTATTGGCATTGAAATGATGATTTTAAAATAAGAATTTTGATGGCACTTTAAAAAATCTTTTTAGCATAGTGTTACACTGGCAACTTTATTATTATTCTTCTCTTTTTTTAAAGGGACTAAAATCAGATATCAGGGACCACCAGGGTCAATGTGTGAAATAAGTGTATATGAAAGGTGGTCAAAAATGGGTTCGTGAGAGCCAGGACAGAAGAGTTCTAGAACAAAGTTTCAAGTCCCAGTTCCACCATTAATTGCTATGTAGATCCTTGTTATTGTTATTATTATTATTATTATTGGTACTGGAGATCAAATAACCTTGCACTTGCTGGGCAGTGCTTGTGCTGCTGAGCTAAACCCCCAGCCCAGATCTTGAATTATTTAACTTCTTGGAAATTTAATTTTTTGTATGAAATGGAGTTAATAAAAGTACTTACCTCAGAGTTATTGAGGTAATTTAATAAGTTAATATGCTTAAGGGTACCTAAAACAGTGCCTGGCCTTGCTACAAAAGGAAGCTCTTTTATGACAATTTTGAGAATCATTATAATAATATGAATATATAATACATGGTATTTTGAATATGGGTTGAATTTTCTGAAGTTTTAGCACTTGTTTTTTTCCAGCATTTGTTTTTAAATGACTAGAATAGTATGATTAGTAGGATAATAGCCTACTAATCTTTTTTTTTAAAGAGGCAAAATAGAATTTTCATTTTAATGACTATTTTAATTTGACTAACTTTTCATTCTTGGTCTGTGTATTCATATATTTTAAGTTACTTACAGTTATACAGTTGAAATGCTCATATATAGATGTGGTGCTTCACTCGGATCACCATTTAGAGGGGACCACTGTTGGAGTGTTAGTGGCTGTCACCTCTCAGAGAATGCTTTCTCCTGAATGGCTCTCATGGAGCACTGTCTTGCTCTGGAAACCACCCCACCTGGGAGAATACACCCATCCAGTGAGTGGACTATGAGGAGTAAATAAAGATCAGGACTAGTGGTCTCCAGTCAGCACAACTATAGAAAGGTTACCCCAGTTTCAGAGCTCACTGTGGAACTGGCTCAGGCTCCTTCTCACAACGAGCTGGCAATCCCTAGCTTCATCACTGCTGAAGTTCTCAAGGATACTACCCTTGTTCCATCCCTCTCCAACCTCTTGCAATCAAATCTCAGACTCTCAGGCATGTTTCTCAGGGAATCCTGTCTGACCATGTTCTTTTCTCACCATCAGGTTTCTGTATGAAGCCTGCTGGAGTTGGGAGGGGAGTATAGAGCATAATGGTTAAACCTAAGCATTTGTAGTAGGCTTTGTAGTGTTGCCTGGAGCAGTTTTGTTCCTCTGGAGACATGTAGCAATATTTGGAGACATTTTTGGTTTTTACCACTGTTGGGTAGAATGGAAGCTGCTAAATACCCTACAATGCCCAGGAGAGCGGTCCACAACAAAGAATTGTCTGCCCTCAAATGATAATCATGTCAAGGTTGAAAAACTCTGCTTTGGAGTCAGATTGTCTTGTTCTTATTAGCTGTGTTCCCTTGGGCAAGTGATTTATTTTAGTCTTGGTTTTCATGTGTAAAATGTGGACAATGATAGTATCTGTCTCAAGGGATTGTGAAACCAAAATTAGGCAGTTCTCATGAAGGGCTGTCACAAAGTAAGCATTCAGTTAACAGTAGCTATGATCCTCACTATTACATTTCAAAGATTTAATTTTAATGACAACATAATATCCCATTGAGTTGATGTAATATTTCAGTAATTTGCCTATTGCTATCTAACCAGTTTCTGTTCTTACTCTGCAGAAATGAACATGTTAAGTAAGTCTTGTTGGAAAGAGCATAGACTGGGATCCTAGTTCTGGCTCTCTGTAGTCTTGTGATGTTGGGTAGCCACTTAATGTCTCTGAGTCTCCCTCATCTGCGTGTGTAGGTGGGAATGATAGCCCTGCCCATGAGGAGCAATTATGATGAACACTTCAGGAAGTAGCAGTGGAACTTACATGTAGTCAAGTCCCAGAGCTACTCTTGATGACTTACTGTACATTAAAGCATTATCAAAATGAAAGCACTATTATTATCAGGATATAATTTTTTAAAATTTTGGTGTTATATATTTCTATCCACATATGTATTCTATAAGAGTATCCCCACACTGACCCCTAACCCCCACGTTAGGGTTTGAACCCAGGGCCTTGCACATGCCAGGCAAGTGCTCTGCCTCCAAGCCACATTCACAGCCCTCATGTATGTATTCTGATCCAAGAGGATGTTATTGTGACTGAAAAGGAACATCAAATAATTTGCATTTCTTGTAGAATTTGAGCCAAACATACATTTATGTGAAAGTGGACAGAATCATATGAATACAACATTGCAGCTGTCCAGAATTATAGACACAAGAGCCTGAGTAATGAACTCATTGGCTATATCAATCTGTTCAGCAAAATATCTTTTTTTGCTTTGTCGCTTTCTCCTAGATCCCATTGTATACCCTTACTGATCACATAGAAAGGTCAGTGTCAAGTAAGTCTCATGGCACCAGGGTCCTGTAGTTCTAGACTTATTACCTACAAAGCAAGCCAGGTAGCGGGCATGATGACACAGGCTTGTAATGCCAGTACCCTGGGGCACTGAGACAGGAGGATGGAGAGTTTGCACTGGGGATGGATATTGCTGGAAGTAGATCTCGTTGGCTGGAGAATTATCCAGGCCTGATTTGGTCTTGAATGTTGGGACCTGAGGACAAAAAATTCCATTTTGTTCACCCTTGATACAGTGTCAAGATTTAACTGCTTCTGAGATACAGTAGGAGTGAGAATGGTTTTCTCCCTGCTAGGGCATTTACCTGTAGCATCTCACATTTGGTTAGGCTCTGAAAACAGGGGCTTGGAAAAACAGTCTGTATGGCTGTGTCACACACTTTCAACCCCTGTCAAAGTCATTTCAGAGAGTGCGCAAACACAGACTGATGTCTTGTAAGACTAGATATCTTGTGCCTCCAAAGCAACTGATAAATGAGTGTTCAACAAAATCTGTTCAGAAAGAAAAAGGAAATGACTCTTAGGGAGTCTCATAGCTTTAATTATGTCACTGTCCTCTATTGGTTTTCTCTTGAAACTTGTAGTTCAAGCAGGTTATCCCTCCGCAAAGCTGACAGCTCAGTTATTTTGCAAGTGTTTTGAACTTTGCTGTAGCAAAGTAGTGTGCCTTACCTCAGCTGGGCTGACTCATTGCCTCAAAGGAGCAGACTAGCACTGTGACTCATCACAGTCAAAGGAGCCAAACTTATAACAGTTAAGTCATCTTCTCTTTTTTTTTTTAAGCTGGTAAAAAATGTTCATTTCTATAAAGTTGGCTGTGGTTGCTTTTAATAGTCCAAGTAGCCCCATACATACCTCTTAACACACACAGACACACACATGCACACATACCTGCTTCTTGCTACTGTAGTAACTTTCATGGTCCACAAAAGCTGGGTGGTCAGTTTTTTTGTGTGGAAACTGGGGCTTGACAGAATGCTGGGCAGAACTGCTGTCCCAGACCTCTGAGCATTGACCCTTTGAGGGTCAATCCTCCTCAGCCTGAACACCTATGACAAAGCAGTGGCCTATGGGGTAACCAGGTCCCTTCATCAATTCCTGTTGCAAGGTTTCAACATCATTACTAGGGGGGATGACTCCGGTTCCGTGGGAGGACCACTCAGTGATTTCCTCTCTGTTACTGATGGCAAAGGAGATGTGAAAGATGGGTATTAGAATATGCCTGAATTTGAAGCCATAAGAATGAATTCGATACTTGCCACAACACATTGGGTCTGTATGTAGTAACTGTAATTATTGCTGGAGGTTTAAATGCAGCTACTGATGCTTCTAAAAAGTGCCGGGAGCCACTGGGAAGACTTAAGGTGTGTGACTATCTTGGCAGTTGGTGGAGACAGGTTTATGTAAGACTTAAGACAATAGTATTTTTCCTCTACCTGCATAAATGTTGAGTTTGAAATCAGAGCTGATAATGGTATTGTAGGAATGCCAAAACACCTTACATGCCTATCCATTTTACAGAAAGGAAAATGAAGACAGGTGATACCAGTTAACCTAACCAACATCCCACCTGCATTTAAAATCAAAGGTAGGATTGGAACCTGAATCCAGCTCTCCTGATTCTTAATTAACATTCTTTCCACTGGGTCACTAATACATTGTAAGGCTTGGGGGATAATTTATAAAGTTAAAAGTGATTATTTTTGCAAATAATTATTTGCAAAATGCTTTTAGACACCATTCATATAATCTTTTTATCAGAATAAAAAAGTCGTATCTTTTTATCCAAAGGTGTAAATTTTCATTTTGATTATATAAAAATCTCCTTAAAGGCTTTATAGAATCGGAAAAACCTATTTGTTTATTTTTTCTTTTTTTTAAAGTGAAAAAACCACAGAAGTAACACAAAAACAAGAGACAAAAAAACAACAAAAACACCCCAAAACAATGGTGATATAGGATTTCAAGATATGACAGGAATTTAACAATGGTTGTAGTATTTAATTCTACAGTTTTAAAAATGAGAACTATGTTTTAGTCTTTTCAAATATAATCCACATAGATTAACAAAAATCTCGAACTAGTAGTGGAGTTACAAAAGAAACCAGAAATATATTTTGAAACGGACATATTTTTAAATGTAGTTGTTAAAATATATATATTTTAAGCAACTCATTGAAAATCATTCATTTAGAAAGCAAGTTAAAAAGCAATTGGTATTTATTTTATCTCCTAGCTCTTAAAATATTCATGGAATGCTTCCTGTGTAGCTCGTTAGTCATTCCTGAGATCTTGAAATTATCTGTAGAGCTGAAAAATGTAGAAGTGATTTGAAAGTTTGCACAGTCACCTGAGGAGGTAGCTGACTGGCTTTCCCCAGCCTTTTGTGTAGGTATCAAGGGAAATGTTTCCTGAAAAAGTTGTGGAGTGTAACAGGCCTGTAGATATCCATGGGGTTCTGCTAGGTGGTGTGGTAAACTTGTTGCTGTCCTTTCAGGAACTAGGTGAATGCCGCCTACAAGCTCCAGATTAAATGATAAGAAGCAAGATTATTTATTTCACTTGCTGAGAACCCAGACGTGTCTTCTCATTTTCATCTTTGATTTAAAAGTCTTCAGTTTGGAGGAGGTTTAGAACCCTCACGAGAGAAGAAAGGGGATGGATCTCTATGTACTTGACAATCCAGTAATCTATTTTCAGATTTGAAATTATGTATGTGCTGGAGTGATGCCAGTGTTCTGCTAACAGAGAACGACCTTCTCTGGAGATTCATTCATAGCTCTTGGCGCCCTCCGGAGTCACGGCGCTTTGTCACAAGGCAGCGGGTGGCCGGCTTGTTCTGATGCTAGTGATGACTAGGAGGGCTGATAGCGGGTGACGCTGACAGCCTCTCTCTCTGACAGCGGATTGTCAGCATTCTTGACCCGGGCACTCCAAGAGCCTGGGAAAACACTGTGACTTCCATGACTGTAAAATACAAGAGTCAGTTGAATTGAATGACTGTGTGAAATAGGTCTGCAGGACAGCTTTTGTGGATTAGCTGGATCTCTGTGCCCTAAAGTAATTCATGACTATGTCAACGTCATAATCCGGGGAGGCTTTTTATCTGCTTGAATTTAATTCCCATATAAAGTCAATATCCTTACTTCAGATTTACAGCACCCAAGTTAACACATGAAACTGGGATGTGAGACAAAGCATGTTTGTGAATGAAAGATAGGGAATTAAGGCTGGAGATGCAGCTCAGTGGCACAGTGCCTGCCTGGCAAGTGTGAGGTTGTGAGTTTGATTCTGATAGCCACCCCCCATAATTAAATAAAGATATGGAATTAATCAAATATCAAATGGAAAGGAGCAACTCAGGGTCAGTGAGAGACCCCCCCCCATCCAGACACACAAAGAAAGGTAAGGGCCTCCCAGTGGCTCTGGAGTAAGGAATCGATTTCACGAGGAAATGGAGGGGAAAGGAAGGACCTGTTCTAAAGCCTTCAATATTTATTTATTTATTTATTTATTTATTTATTTATTTATTCGAGACAGTCTCACCATGTAGTGCAGGCTGGCTTTGACTTGCTTATCTAGCCCAGGGTGGCCTCAAACTCGCAGAGATCTTCCTGCCTCAGGCTTTTGAGTGCTGGGATTAGGTGTGTGCCACCATGCCAGCGAACCTTCAGTTCTTGCTCTTCCCATGTGCCAAAGAAATTTCTCTTCCACAAGAAGAAAAATCTTTTCTCAGCTTTCCATGGACCTTTAAGATTTTGGTTTGTTTCTAACAAGTGATTAAACTATTATTGTTTTTTATAATTTTATTTTTTTGTACCGGAGATTGAACTCACGACCTTGCGCTTGCCACTCAGGCACGTATGCCACTGAGCTAAAACTCTGGCAATATTGTTACTTTTTAGAAAGAAAAATTGTTTTAGAGAAAAAGAAGTGAAGAGTTAAGCTTTCCTTTCAAAATCATCAAATTGTGTAATTAAACATGTATAGATGTTTGTATATTATACTTCAGTGAAACTCTTAGCAAACAAATTGGTTTTTTTCTTGCTTTTGGAGACTTTGTTTTTCCCTTAGATGGTCTCTAAAAAGGAAATAAACAACATCCAGTGAAGAGTGCATGAGATTTCCAAGACTAGAATCCTCAAGAAATATTTTCTGTAATTTGGTTTGAGTTTGAAAAGCTGGCATTCATTGGAGTCTTACAGATCCTAACCTATAATAAGAGATGGAGGAAATCAAACCTCTCTCATAAGATTGATCTTTGGGATTCAGACAAAACACATATAAAATGTTCAGCCTAGCATTAAGCTAATAGTGAAGTGTTCAATATGTGATGGCTAATATAATAACAAAGCTGCTAAATATGTATCATTGGTGTGGCGGATTTTTATCCTGGTGGCCATATTTTTCATGGTTTTGTGCATATTAATCTTTCTGCAAAAATAATTGAAAACAAAACAGGTTGCTAATTCACATATGAATAAAAAGGTACAAACTATAAAATAAGAATAAGAGAATATGGAACTGTAAAAACTGAAACCTTTCTCTAGGTTTTATTATAAATAATTGATAAATCTTGACCCTTATCAGTAGATCTAACTAAAAAATTAACTGAAGATGATTTTGTTTTAAAACTGTGCAGGGTACAGTGGCAAACACAGGGTACAATTAGTAGTAAGATAGAAGGTTTGCTCTCAAGGAACTTACATCTGAGGCAGGAGGAAGATAAGACATCACAGTGGTGGTATAATCTCATGATAGTGATTAGTGGAGTATTGGAGTATTAGAAATAGCAGTAACAGCAACATTTTGTTGGGTACTTACTAAATGCTAGTCAGTAGACCATCTTTTTATATGGATTATCATATTTGCTTCTAATAATAAAGTACCTATTAACAAAGTTTCTTCCATCAACATTGGGTTTGACTATTATTTCAGGTAGATCTGGATAAGAATTCTAGGACACAGATCTACTTTTCTGTAAAAGAAATCCTGAAGTCTAGTAGTAAGGTGACTTTTGGTCAGCAACGGATCCAAGCTCCTTCTATCTTTCTCTTCTCTGGGACTTTCTGTCTCATGATCCAAAACAGCTGCTGCGATTCCAGTCACCTTATCTGAGGACTAGACAGAAGGAAACAAATTGGGGAAAAAGCAAAAGAAATTCTTTTCAGAGAAATTTTAGAACTCTCTCATGGTGACTCCACTTACAACTCGTTTGGCATCCAGAGTTGCAAGGGAGGGCCAGAGATGCAGCCTTTCAGCTGGCCACATTGCCAGCCCAAGTAAAATGAAGGTACCGTTAGAAAAGAAGAGAGTGATTATTGGAAAGAAAACTATTATCTCTAGCATGGTTCTTATTACTCTGATGTATTTATTACCCTTATTATACTTAATAGATGAGAAAGTAAAGATTAAGGAATTAAAGGAGCTTTTATCTTTTGAGACAGGGTCTCACTATGCATTTCCGGCTAGCCTTGAGCTCACTTTGTATCCCAGCCTGCTTTGGAACTTGCAATGATCCTCCTGCCTCAGCCTCCCAAGTTCTAGGATTACAGGCATGCGATACCACATGGAAGGGACTTTTTAGTGAACAATGACACAAGGATTGTTATCCAGTTGTCTCACTCTGCCGCCTCTGTGCTTGGCATTGTACAGCCTGTGCTGCTGTGCTAGCAACGAAACACAAGACAGACCCCTCACAAGGATGGGAGAAAGCTCAGGGACAGTGACCTAGATTCTTTTGGGTATTGTCCAGTTTTTACTGAACTCTATGTTTTCTTTTTATTTATTTTATTTATTTTTTATTTTTTTGGTACCAGGGATCAGACTCACAACCTCATGCTCACTAAGCAGGAGGTTATGCCATTGAGCTAAATCCCTGGCCCTGTGCTTTCTTTTTAAACGCATTTCTGTTGTAATGATTCTTTTTGGTTCCCCTCCCCCCAGCCACCACTGTTTTGAACATCTGAACAATTTAAATAGAACAGAACTAATTTGCAAAACATAAATATGTAACTGCTCTACATGCTTCCTTGTCAGAGTCATATTTATATGGAGAGATACAAGGAAGCCACGAGGGTCTCAGAAGAAACTGGAGCCCCAAAGATAGAGTCTTGTCCTGTTGCTTGGTTTGAAAGCACCCAGCTCTCTCTGAGACCTGGTGTTCCTGATACTTCCAGATTTTGCCACATGATACTACATGGGAAGACGGGAGAAGAAAGCATACTTGTCATTCATGCTCAACAAAAGGAACATCTCAGTTTTTCCTATATCCTGGTAGCTTCTTAGACCTTGGGGATCCTTCAAAGGTCACCAAACAGTGTGGATTTAGTTAACAAGAGGAGAAAATGGAATCCTTTTACACTGTTAGGGGGAACATGGGCTGGTGCAGCCTTCATGAAAAACAGTACAGAGGTTCCTAAAGAAATTAAAAATAAAACTACTGTATGTCCCAGATCCATTCCTAAAAGAAATGAAATGACTACTGCATGAAAACACACATTCCCATGTTCACTGTACCCGCTATTCATAATAGCCAAGATAAAGAGTCCATCAATGAACCAATGTATAAAGAAACTGGGAAATATTCAACTGTAAGAAGGAGGAGATTCTGCTATTTGCTACAACATGGATAAACCTGGAAGGTATATTTTGAGATAAGGCAGATATAGAAAGAAAATCTAAAATCTTAGAGCAACTATATAGAGTTAGAGAAGAAAACTGGTTATCAGGATCAAGACTGAGGGAAGGAAATGGGGAGATGTAGATCAAAAGATACAAAATAGCACATATATACATATATACACACACACACATATGACGGATAAGTCAAAAGAGCTGATGTGCAACATAAGAATTTTTATTAATAGTGTATTCAGGATTTTCGTTAAATGAATAAATTATAGCTGTTTTTGATATGGAGGAAAAAATAATTATGTGAAATTATGAGTATGTTAATTTGTTTCACTATAGTAGGTAACCATTTATGTGTGTGTGTTTTATAACATCATATTGTTTACCTTAATTATATACAATAAGATTTATATTAAAAAAACAAAGCTTGGCATAGTGGCACACACCCGTAGTCCCAGCACTCCTCTGAGATAGGAGGATCACAATTTCAGGCCCAATTTGGTTAATTTAACAACTTAGTGAGACCCTATCTCAAAATGAGATATAAAAAAACAGACAAGGGATGCAGTTAAATGTGAAAATCCTGGGTTCGACTTCTGTTACTGCAAACAAATAAGCAAATAAATACATTTAAAAATAAAATGAGAAAGAGTAGTGGGAAGAATCCTGGATTCGAGCCTTGGCTCTGGTACCAAGAAGCTGTGTAATCCTTAGCACTCGAGTTTGCCTCTCTGGATTTGGCGCTCTTGTTTCTAGAACAAAGACTTTATACAGTAGTAGCTGATCAAGGGGTGTGATGGATACATATGACATGAATCCACTCTTGCATTTCCTTTTTCAGCCCTTAATGCTTAATATATGCTTTATACCTAAATGAGAGAGATTTTTGTAATATCTCTGTACTCTGGGGGAGATGAGGAAAAAAGGGGTTTCCAACACCCACTTATACCCATAGATCAAAAACTGAACTCTTCAGTTCATCCAGTGAGTTTACATATAGCACCAAAGATCTGTTTCCCTGCTAGGAAGCTTCTTTCTTTTCATTCAGGCTAAAAATCTAGCAAGTTCTCTCTCTACTGTCTGCATCTCTACTGTCTGCACTGTCTTTATTCTAATCCCCTGGAACCACAGCGTACAAAAATCTCCATTAATTTAAAAGTATCCATTTTTACTCTGTGCTTTTTTCCCCTCTTTCCTTTAAGAAAAAGAATGAAATGGCCAGGAACATGCTACTCTTTTGGGTCTTGTTTTGCTTTGGGCTGTTTTGATAGCTCAGTATGCCTTCAACCCCAGGATACCATGAGAACTACTGTTCACTCTGATGAGTGACCAAAGCACCAGATTATCCCGTAAGATTGAAAAGTGTTCTAATGTGATCTAGAATCATTTTCTACTCCACAGTCTGCAAATGGATGTTGATTTAGGCAAAAAGCTTATTGAAATGGAATCTTTTAGTATCTGAACACTTGAATGAGCAGTGTTTTATTTCAGTGACATAACTGGGAAGAATCACAATTGAGGAAATAATAAATTTTAACAGCAAATAGAAGTTTTTCAAACACTTTATAACAGGTCCTTTATCATAACACTGCTTGGAAGTAGGTATTGTTATCTCTCTTTTACTGATAAGGAAACAAGTTTATAGAAGTTTAGTTAGTAAGTTCCCAAAGTGAGAGGGCAATTAACAGAGTATGTAGGAAAGCTGGGATTCCATGCTAAGCTGGGAGACCCACAGTTCCTCCTCCTTCAGCTGTGAGGCTGGCTCCTTCTTTGCGGGAAAGCAGAATAGGGGTAATGGCAGCCAAGCTCCTCTTTATCCAGGAAAAAGAGGGTGGTGGTGGGTGTGTGTGGAAGGAGAGAGGCAGCCCTGTGGCGCATATGACTTTCTGTGACGAGTGTGGAGTCATTGGCTGTGTCACAGGCTGCAGCGTCTGTCCCCAGACCAAATCCTGCAAAAGTCTGGGAGCTTTGAAGTTACCATTTTATTCATTAAATAAGGGGCTTGTGGGTTGAGGGAAAAAGCACAAAGACTAACACTTATTGAGGAAAAACACAGGCCTTTATAAGGAGTGGAATGGAAGTAACTGCACCAACACACTTCCTGGGGAATTAATGAGAACCTCTCTTCATCCTAGAGTCCCCGCCTGGCTACGTCTGCACCCTGGGCCTCATCCGAGGAAACCTACAGGTCATGGTGACCAGGAAGTCTTGGCAGAGGACTGTCAGGCAATGGGGAGCAGGCTACTGGCACTGAACTTACCCAGGCAGGCTAAAATCTTGGCAGGGGCAAGGGGACACAAGAACCAGCCCATTCATCACATGGTCTTCACTCACCTCTTGATTCTGGGGTGGGGGGACAACTTTTCAAAGCCCTACCAAGCTTTCTTGCTTCTTCCTTTCCTAAAAGTAAGTGTTCTCGGGGGTCTACATGGCACTGCAGAGGTGGTGCTATCCTGATGCCCCCTCTCCTGCCTCTCTCCTCTGCCTCCATCCACCTCTGGGGAGTTACTCTGGCTGCAGTGTTATCACCACAAAGCCATTAAGTCAGTTTTCTCCAGTTCCTTCTTCATCCTTGAACACTCCTCAAGTCAGGCTCAATCCTTCAGTCCCCAGGGTGTGAAGATAGGGCTGCCACCCAGGACAGAGAGTGCTAAGGCTCAGCATGGAAGCACGGAATGGGGAGCCCTTCTTGCCCTTTCTGCTCCCAGCTGTGTGTCTCATATACCTTCAAAGACTCCACAGAGCCCTGAGAAACAGTGCCTGCCTCAGTCTGCAGAAAGCAGGCCTCAGAAAGGCTGTGGAATCCCAGTTGCTCTTTAGATGTGAAAGGCATCTCTTTTATCACAGAGATTATTCTATGCTTTTCCATGTGCAGGGGGATTTTCAAGTGTGCAGTAAGTGAGACATTGTATATGGAAGACACTTTCTTAGGAGAACCAGTTATCTAAGGGTTGTAAGAGTAATAGAACAGCGACACCAAAAGCAAGACAGACTAACAGGGAAGCAGAAAGGGACAGATTCTCAGTATGGATGCAAACTCAATTGTTACAAAGATGTTAAAGGTGAATGGCCTAGAAGGGTCGTGAGGAGGCTCACATTTTGCTTGGTCCTAGCCATATCCTCTCAAGGAGGTGACCCTGCTGCTCGGGGTGAGCCCCTTCCTAACAGCTGTGCTTCAGTGCCCTGCACTCCATCCTGAGTGCCAGCAATATGTCCCCTAGAGACCCATGCACTGGACATCTGGTCACTGGCTTCTGGGGACAGGGACCTTCATCTTTGAGCCTTTCCCTGGGTCTACTTGGTACAGTCAGTGCTCAGTACACATCCACCCAGCTCAGGGCAGGTGCTCACATGACTCTCTAGAGAGCTTCTCTGATTAGCATTCGCAGGATGTGAGTGGGGTGGGACCCTGGTGCAGGCCAGTGGCGCCACTGTCCTTGGTGATGCGTGCATCTGGGGGCTGTGTGGTGGCCCAGCCCCGGCTGAAGAAAGAGCTGGGAGATGGCAAAGGGGTCAGTGGAGGGTCAGAGTCACAGCTGAGAAAAGATGGAGGCCTCAGCCTGTGGGGAACTCAGACAGGAAAGCACAGGTGGCAGGAAGGGAGAGGAACGGACCTGGTCCTGCCAGTGTCACAGTTATTAAGAAAGCTAAACATCCGGACCCAGGCCACCCAGACCATTTCGGCTTGAGTGGCTGTGACAGCAGTACTGGCTTCACCTCTCAACCTCCCTCTGTTGGCTCCTCGCATCTTCTCCAGAGGTTCTAGGCAGCTCACTGAATGCTCGGAGTTGGCTTTTAATCAAAGCTCCATGGCGTGATTGAAATATGTGATGAATACATTTTTAAAAATTTATTCCTGTAACATACACACTGCCATGAATCCCCCTCGGAATACCTCCCTTCATCTCTCACAGGCTTACCCCGTCATTCTTGCCACTTTCTTCAGCAGTTCTGGAATTCCTTGCTCGTGTCTTCTGTCTTTGTGAGGCACGATTGAAAATATGAATGCTGCTGTTGAGTATCGTCCAACCGAAAGGCAGGCTCATAAAAACATGATGGTGTGTCCTCTTCCCCCATAGTCACCGGATCTGGCACTGTGTGACTCTGGGCTCTTCCCCAAAGTCAAAATGACCATGAAAGGTTAACATTTGGAATTGATTCACAACAGCAGGGCAACTGGAAGATACTCTCGAAAGAGGACTTCTAGAGCTGCTTCAGAAAGTGGCAAGTACGATGGGATAAAAGAGAAGGAAAGTGTTTTGGGGGAAGGTGGTGATGTATCTGGTACTGTAATAAATTCTTAAAATTTAAACATTCACCATAGTTTTCAGTCATATCCTGTGTCCAGCAAAGGCTGCTATGTATCTTCTGAGGTGGCAGTCTCGGTTTGTCCCTCCAGTGACGAAGTGGACCTTTTGAGGTTTGTAGAGGCAAATCTGGATTTTCCATGTAGTTTTTCCCCCTAAGGCTTCCCTCAAAGCCAGGCCTCAGAGCCAGGGCTATACCCCATTTGAGATCCCATTGTGTGGCATTTAGAAGTGTTCTATCAAACTCCAAACTGACCATCACTGGGGGTCCCCATCCAGCCCTCAGGGTGGTCCCAGCTAATCTGTTTGCCTTCTTATCTCTTCTTCTGCTCTTCTGGGAAAGCAGGGCAGCCTTTGCCTTCTCTCTGACCCAGTAGTGCCAGTCTCAGCGCTGTCTCTCTGTCAAGACCCCAGCCCCATGCAGCCTCTCTCAGAGGATAAGGGGCACCTCACACAGATAGAAGAATCCTAGTAGCCCACTCCATTTCTCAGCATTTCCAAAATAAGCATACAGATCAGTCCTCAACAGTGACACACAACTTAAAAAGCAAGCAGCAAAATAATTCTTTATGAGTGACTTGTAGAAACCAGGCCAGACATGTTTTTAAGCAATAACAGGCACTATTGCAGTGAGATTTTAGTAAGCCCTGAGCTATTTTTGAGGTTGAGTGCTGGGAATCCTTTTGAGCACAAAGGCAAAGTCCCTATGGGCGCGTTGGACCACCCCCAGAGCTACAAAGTGAATTTTAGAGACATTCCAAAGAGAGCCCGGGAAAACAGGAAGTATTCCCAGAATACTCTACTCCCAAAGTCCCTGTTGCCTAATAAGTAGGGCATAATTGTAAACAAAGCAAACAAGCTTCAAAGAATAGCAGTCTATAGCAATCATGATCATCAGCCTCAGCAAACAGGAAAGTGTCCTCCTGAATTTTGGCAACTCATGGCATCTTTTGTGCTGGGGTATTCCAACTCTTACCAAGAAAAGTACACATGGGCTTGGGATACAGCTCAGCAGTAAACTGCCTGTCTAGCCAGCATGTGTGAGGCCATGGGTTTGATCCCCAGCACTGAAAAAAAAAATTTCACATGTTCTGTTACAGAAGGCCAAGTCTAAACCTAGCCCTGAACCCTGGGCCACCTGCCAGCCCCTAAGTGCTCTTAAGTGCTCGAGAGATGGCACAGACATGAGGAAAGGGGAGAAGGGAATGAAGAGGCCAAGATAGTCAGGTTACAAATATCTCTCTCTCTCTCTCTCTCTTTCTCTCTCTCTCTCTCTCTCTGCATTGGGAATTGAACTCAGGGCCTTGCACTTGCCAGACAAGTGCCATGCCACTGAGCTATATCTTTTGAGATTCACATGGAGCAAGTTTCTAATTATCATAGTCTTTTTCTCTTCTTTTTCTTTTTTGGCAGTTTTGATGATTGAACCCAAGGCCTTCACACAGAGCTACATTCCTAATCTTTTATGTTCAATTTGATTTTGAAGCAGAGACTCTCTAAGTCACTAAAGATTCCCAGGTTGGGCTTTAATTTGGGCTCTGCTTGTGTGAGCTTCCCAGAGTACTGAGCTTTCAGGTGTGCAGTTTGGTAGTCATAGCTTTGACACAGCCCCTGCTAATTTCCCAGTTAATCCTGCTCAGTGCAGCCCACTCTCTCAGAGCAGGGATGCATGTGCACTCTGGAATTAGTTCAAATGCCCCAAACCTTCAGTTCTATCACTCTGTAGAGTTGATATCTTACTGCACATGTATCCTCTTCTGTAAACTGGTGAGGGTAACTCTTGCTTTATGCATAGGCCTTATTTTGAAATTAGAAATGTATATTAACAAGTATATTTTGTGTCTGAAACTAGGAGACAGATACTTCTATCATTTCTAGTACTTCTGCAGGCCTGGTAGCTAGCTAAAGCTAGTGAGTACTTACCATATGCTGGGCATGGGGTTAAATACTGTGTGTATATACATTTCGTGCTCACTATTTCTACTATGAAATTCTTTTAAAATGTAATAATTCCTAATGCAATGAAGTATTGCTATATCTCTATTCAGTTAAATAAGAACCTCAGCAGGGAAGTGATGTTTAAACAGATTGACAGTTCTGTTTGCATTTGCTTACCCGAGATTCACTCATTATATTTCAGATCAGTGTATCCCTGAGCTAAAAAATAATATCTTATTTCAGGCGGTGTTAATCCATATTGGGTTTGGGCTTTTAAAAGGATATTAAGGATTGATGTGGTCAGCTTCACAGGCTAGGTAAAAAATCTACTTTTTGGTAAAAGTCAAGTAATTGAAACCCAAGAATAAGAAGTCAGCAGTTTTAATTATTTTACTACCAAATATAATCATTCTTTTTTTTCTTTTGGTGCTCAGAATCAAACTCAGGACCTTGCGCTTGTGCCACTGAGCTAAATCCCTGGCCCCCAAAATCATTCTTGACTCTGAATATATATATGTATTTAATTAACTGCTGGAAATCAAACTTAAGGCATCATGCATGCTAGGCAAATGCTCTACTTCTGAGCTACATCTCCAAAAAAGCAAATCTTTGATCTCACTTTACATTTATCCAAAATTCCTATGCGTTTAATAAACAGAAAGGAATTAGCTGCTGCTCTAGACCATGTTTATAAAGAACCAAGAATCTCTGGCTTCTGAACTGTCTTTTACCAATACATTACACATAGAGTACCCAAAACCTAAGTAAGAAGGTATTATGGATTAAAAACTGGTGGTCAACTTAATGCCAGCTGGATTATATGAGCATGGTGCTGAGCATAGATGTCCCACCTGAGGAAAGTTGCTAGCATAAATGGAGACGTGGAGAAGGAGAAGCTATGCTTTGAGGCATTGAGCCATTGTGGTTTCTCCTACATATTGCTGTTTGAGCCATTGGTTTTCCTGGAGAAGCCATGGTCCTCGCATTGAGCATTGCATCCTGGCTCTGGAGGGGAAGACACATGCTGCTTGGTCTCCAAGATGAACTTGTCACACTGGCTTCCTGGCATGTACTTGACTGTGCTTATTGTTGGAAAAGTTCAGGGCCTCCATGTCGCTGAGGATGGCTGAGGTGCTTTCCAGGACAGCCCTGGTCTTTGTTATGAGTGTGACCTCTCAGCTCCAGCATAAAACCCTCAACCTACCCGTACAGCTCCTTCACTCAGCTGGCACAGACTTCCTAGCTTCCACTGCTGACCTTTGGGTCTTCCCAGCACGGATCTGTAAAAGAGACTGGCATGAATCCTTCCTGTGGGCTCTAGACCTCCAGTTGGACTCGTGGAGACATTGTCATGGGTGCTGGGTCTTCATCTGGACTCATGTGGGACATTGCTATGGGTTTAAGTCCTTGGCTAAATATTCTATGTCTTTAGTGTTGTGGAGAGATTTCCTGCATTTTCTTGTGTTAACCCTGGGTGACCATCATAAAAATAATATTAATAAACTCCATGTCCTGGTTTTAATTGTTCTCCTCACAACTCCTGACTACAACAGAAGGGGAAAAGTAAGCATCTGAATAAAATCTGGAGGAGGTGCCAACAGCTGTCATGGAGCAAACACACCCCAAACCTCCATCCCTGCTTTCCTGTGGAGCAGCTGGTAAAGACTATCTGCCCCATGCATCTCCTGGGATAGATGTATCTGGTTTTGTCTTTAATGGCTCAATCTGATCAGCAAGTTGAGGCAGTCTGCTTTTCTTGGGACACATGGAAAATTTAATGTATTTTCCTCCAACATCTGATCAATAGATGAAGGCCACAGTAGTGTGGGAAAAATGAAGAAAACATTACTGACCTCTTTGTGATGGCAGGCACTATGATACTAAGATGTGTCTTGTACCTTTTCTCCTCTAATTCTTGAAATGCACTTATGCACCAGTTATTATTACCTGAATTTTATAGGTGAGGCAACATAAAGGTTAAAGAATTTGCCTGACATAGCCTGTGGCAAAAATAAGAATCCAAACCATGGTCTTTGGACTTCAAGCTAATATTTGACCCACTAGCCAGATGACAACTGATATATTTAGAGTAACCGGCATATCGGTAGTAAGATCATTTGTTCTGTTTTCTGATTTTGTGAACTTTAGTCCCAGCTTGCCCATTGTGTCACAATGGACTATTTGATGCTTCCAAGATTCTGTTTCTCATCTGTAAAAAGCAGACAATAACAGTTAATCAATCTTCTTCATGAATTTTTTTTATTAGAAGGACTAAATGAAAAAGAGAATGTAAAGTCTTTGAACCTTGTAAGGTTCTGAAACATACCAGTTGTTACTATTCTATTTTTATTTACTAGGGACATCACTAGTTTTATTGCAAACAATACTGAAATACCTCTGTTAATTATACAGTGTCTTTTTCACAACATCTTGTTAAAAATTCCATCATCACCATAGTGGAACTTAGGCGGCTGAGCAAGAAAGCAATTCACCTCCCTTTCTGGTAAGTGACCTGGTGCATGGGCTGAGAATCAAACATACCATCCCCCACCCCCATTAGCAACTGGGGGCAGAGGTCTGAGCATCTCTTGGGAG
The DNA here is from genome assembly GCA_004027455.1 of Hydrochoerus hydrochaeris. Lineage (NCBI taxonomy): Eukaryota > Metazoa > Chordata > Mammalia > Rodentia > Hydrochaeridae > Hydrochoerus > Hydrochoerus hydrochaeris. Next base: position 66,772 of record PVLA01002735.1, on the reverse strand, counting down.
GATGGCCGTATGCAACATAGCAAATACGGGGATTTCCTTCTATCTTCTGTTTGAAGGCAAATGTTTTCACTGTTTTGCTTTGTTCTGGTTGTTTTGCTCTATTCAATATTCTCTTTCGATTGGTTTTATAAGGTTCTGCTTTTGGTTTGATTTCACTATACCTGACTGAGTGGTATTACTAGATCACAACTATTGTAAAGATAACGAGATAATGGTACCTATTACTGTTATCCTGGTATCCTGCTGTGAAGTTCTGTACCAATTTCACTGCATTGTCTGGATTGGCTTTGTTCTGTCTTGTTCTGTTGTATGTTTCTACCTTCAAAAACAAAAAAACAAAAAAAAACAAAACCCAAAAAAACTCCATCACCACAGGTGAGGGTAAGAAGAGGAGGTAAAGATATTTTAACTAAGGTGACAGAAGTAAGGGCTAGAACATTTACTACTGACTGGAGGGTTTTTTTGGAGAGGTGCCAATGGAAATCAAACGGCCTTGTACACGCCAGGCAAGTGCTCTACAACTGAGTTATATCCCCAAAGACGTCTTTCTTCTTTTCTTCTCTCCCTTCCACTCTACATTGCTAGAGATTAATCCAGGGCCTCACACATCTACGCAAGTGCTGTGCCAATGAGCTACATCCCCAGATTAGCTGGAGGGAATTTATATGCATGAATGTCTTGAGAAGCAAGAGGATTGGAGATGCTTGAGGCAAGAATGAGCCCTGGCCCACTCCAGCCAGTGAAGGGGAAGGGTGGGAGGATTCCTATTCCAGACACTCTGAAGGAATTTAGTGATAAGGGTAGATATCCTTTGTCTCCACTTACCCAAGCAGTGTCCTTTGTAGCTATTTCTGAGTCAATACTTAGAAAACCAGTGTGTGGTATGGCATGTATGGTATGTTTGTGCATGATGTGTATATGTGTGCATATATATGGACAGTATACATGTATGTAGTATTTGTGTAGGCATGTACTTGTACATGCATGCATGTATATGATGGTGGTAGTGTGTCTGTATTTGAGGAACCGAAATTATGTTTGTGTGGTTTTAGTCTATCAACTCTCATTTATTCTTTTCATACAACAAACATTTATTGAATGTTTTCTACTTGCCAAGAACTTTGATAAGGTCTCTAATTAAAAACTTTGAGTAAGAGTCTCTGCCCTGAGTGAATCCATTGGTGAATAAACTAATAAATATGACTTGAAAACTCTGGTAGAGATTCTTCAGATTACTAGCTCTCAGCCTGTCAGGGACTGCATGAAATTTCATTAGTAGGGGATCAATGGATTTTTGCTCCCAGATCAGACATAGGTAAAAGCCTTAAAAGACAAATGTTGTTCAAATACTGGATTGAAATTTGTTCATGTTAGGGTGTAATCAGTCAGTGTGACTGGAAATGACTTACATAAATCCATCCTGTGTTAAATACAGGACAAGGGGGTAGATGTAGATGGGAAGGCAGTAGCCACTATGGGCGGGGGCTATGCAAGTGGAGAAAGGCAGCCCGGGTCAAAGGCGAACCTCCCAGGAGTGTCTGTAACTCTATTTACCTTCTTTGCAAAAGGCAGCTTTGTGGGGGATCTGCAGTATCCTTTCCTGTCATTCGTGCTCCATTGTCATAGGAGAAAGCTTAAAAAAAAAGAGTTTAGGTCCCTCAGGAAGTTTAACACCTATAGGATTCACACAGATTAGTGAAATTGAACGTTGCTATTTATTCTGTGGAAAAGTAGTACTAAGTCTAAAGACAGATGGCGGAAGTGGATTAGCCCACTGCATAATTAGCACTAATGGTAAACAGTCCTCTCCCTGCCTCTTCAAATCCTAACAAGCCTGCAGAGCCTTGTCCTCACTGTAGACCTGGGGGCTGTGTGGCAGAGTTAAAGGACAGTGGCTCTGGGAAGTTTCTGGCAGTCAGGCTGCAGGGGCTCCAACTTTCTGGCAGTGTGACCACAGGTATACACCTGTCTTTTCAGTCTCAGTGTTCCTGTCTTCAGAGTGGGGATGATAATACTTACCTCACAGTTAGCTGTTCAAAGAAGCATGTGAGATGTTGGGAAAGTTAAACTCATGCCTTGATTCCTCATCGGTGGGATATGGATAATGATAGTTCCCTGCCTAATGGAGTTAGGAAATTCTATAACTTTGTTAGAGAAGTCAAATAAAGAATAAACTTAGTTAATGTTTATAGAGTGCTTGGAACAGTTCCTGGAACACAGTAAGAATTCTGTAAAGTTATTATTATATAAAGCACTTAATGGGTACTCACTAAGCAGCAGTTATTTTATTATTTTTTTGTTATATTTTAGGTTGAGAGTGTTCTTGAGAGGGCTCATGTGTGCATGGTGTGGGGGGGGGGGCTTTTGGAAAGTGACTGAATTAAGGGGGTGGTGTAGCTGACTTGTTTTTAGGAGGCAAGACCTTGTTTGATAGGTCACCAGGGTTGTGACCTAGAAGAGTATATTTCCCTTCCTGCCCCTCCCGTCTCTCTGTTTCCCAGTGGCCATGATATAAGCTTTTCTTTAGATAGACTACTCTGCTTTGGAGCTGGCTGACCATGGACTGTAAAAAAAAAAAGAATCTCAGGCTGGGGGTTTAGCTCAGCGGCATAAGTGCCTGCTTTGCAAGGGCGAGGTCGTGAGTTCAATCCCCACTACCAAAAAAAAAAAAAAAAAATCTCTTCTTTTAAGTGGTGGGGTCAAATATTGTGTCTCAGCAATGAGAAAGTGATGGAGACACTTTCTTTTTCTTTTTTGGTACCAGGGATCAAACTCATGACCTGGCACTTGCCTGGCAGGCGCTTGTACCGCTGAGCTAAACCCCCGGCAGGAGACACTTTCTTACTCCCAGATATGCCATTTTGTTAGACTGCTTTCATCGCATAGCTGCATAGTTAGATCAGCTAGGGTTGTTATTTTAAACTTTGGTAAGGAAAAGTCTTAAAAGTATCAGAACAATGAAATTTATTTCACAATAAGGATTTGAGGTTGGAGGTGAGGGTCAGCTTTACAATGTCATGATAGACTGAGGTTCTGGCATCTTTAACACATAGCTTCCACAATGCCCCTTCAGGATGGATACACACCAGCTGAAACTGGAAAAGAGCAAGAATGAATATGTGTAAGAGGTTTTTAGGAGGAATCTTTTTTCTCCTAGATTTTGCTGATGGGTTCTTAATCATATGGCCGAATTTAGTGGCAAAGGAGATAAGGTAATCCACCTGTGCCCAGGCGGATGAGAAGATGGTGAAGGTGGAGAAGATCATGAACTTGAAGTTGCCTTAACACGTCAGGCCCCATCAGCAAGTTCTACCTTTCTGATCAGCTATGCACCACTTTATCTGGTTCTACAACTATTGCTGCCCTTGATCTTCATGGTACAGCTTAATATCAAGCCATTAACAAAGTGCCCTGTTCAGGCTCATCACCCTATATAACGGATCCTCCGTAATTTCTTTTAGATTCAGCTAATATTTGTAGGCCTCCAAGGTGTTGAGCACTTTTGCAATATCGTTTAATCTTCACAACGAAGTGGCCATCATTAAAGCCATTTTATAGGATGAAGGACTGGAAACTCAAGAGAGGTTAGATAATTTGCTCACAGTTGTAACTGACCCCTACCCTTCTCTTTCTTCCAGTCTATTTTCTGTTAGTCTTTACCCTATCAGTCAATACTCAGTTTTCCATAGTTTCTGAAGAATGCATCTTGCTAACTCAACAACTATAGACTTAGGCAGAGCCATTCTATATAGTTGCTTTTGAATCTCTGGAAAGTTCTTACACAGTGTGGGGAGAATTAGTTTAACCTGAGCTCAACAAGATTGATCAATTTACTGATTGTTCTTCGGAACTTAGATGTTGGTCTTTGTTCAGGCCAAACCCAGAGTTGTTCAGGGCCTAGTGATTTGTGCTGTCTTTTTCTTCCCTTATGGTGCATGCTGAACGAACAGTTGTCTTCTGAGAAAATGATCCCTTACCCCCCAGTTCTCTCATTACATGGCACATTAATTTTATTCTTGAAAAGTGAACCTTGAGCAGAAGTTCCCAGCTGCAGCTCCCCGTGTTTGACATGAGGCGCATACACTGCTTCTTGACTGCTGAAGGTGTCCTCTCTGCAGCCTTCCCTTTGGGACCCCCTTTTCTGCTGAAGGCCTCCACGTCCTCTGAGGCAGAGGATCAAGAAGGAGAAACAGTTTGGCCTCAGATGATGTTTACTCCGAGTGACTGGTCAAGAACAAAGAAGTGGCAGTGGTGAGCTTTATTTTTTGTTGTTCTTTCCTTCTCTGCAGGGACTTTATTTTATTATGATTATTTAAATATATTTATAACAAAATAAACAGTGACAAATGTTGGGGAGATTGTATTGTGCAGGGGCCTCTCTCTCACAGCTGTGAGCGTTGCCTCTTCCATGTTATTAATTTAGAGGTAATCAGGTTTGCATTTGCAGCTGTGCAGCATATGTTTTTCTAAAACAGTCATGGCCATGAGCACCAGAACAATTAAGACTGGAAAAAATGCCAGGAAGCATTTTAAAAAACTCCTCTTGTAAACTAAGCTTGTCTTTTTAAAGTTTTGGGTCTATGTAGTTTTATCATTAAAAAGTAGAAAGCAAACACTTTTTGAATACCTTTTGTGTCTGAGCTGGTTCCTTCTCACAGATGTTATAAAATTTAAGTGTACTGTATTGCTTTTTTTTTTTTTTTTTTCAATCAGTACCGGGGATCAAACTCATGACCACATCCTTGCAAGGCAGGTGCTTATGCCGCTGAGCTAAATCCCCAGCCCCTGTATTGTTTTTTAAAATGATTCTAATTTTGCTGGTGGAGAGAGGTTAAGGTATGAAATGCTTCATGGGAGGAGAGCATAATAGGAGGTCAGACCCAGTGGACACATAGAATGCTATTGCTGGAGTGTTACACTGGGGGAAATGCTGATAGAAAGTGCCAACTGGAAGTTACTGGCTTTTTTTTCTTTTAATTTCAATTGAATTCTGAATCCTTTTTCAGTTACTCTGACAGAAAAGTGTACTACCATACTCATATTGATTTCTGACTAAAATTAATTTGGATGAGCATGTGGAATTTAACAGATTATAGGTTTCTTTGAAGTCAGTTTGAGTAGAGTTATGGTATACAGACAAATAAGGCTTGCATCAAAGAGGTTCTGAACTACCAGATGTTCTCTTAGGGTCTAACATCCCTGGATCTTTCACCATTGAGTGCAACCTATTCATTCTCTTTTATTAAGTAAGAATATCAGTAAAAATAAAAAGTACTGGAATACTTACCTAGCCAAAGTAACTCCTGAATGAATTTGTGATTATTCAGCAAATACACACTTTTATTTTGTTTCATTTATACTTTTTTTCCTAATTTTAAAATCAGCTTTCTAAACATTAATGAGAATGCTGGCCTACTAAAAAGTGGTCTGTGAGCTGGGGATATAGCTCGGTGGCATGAGTGCCTGCCAGGCAAGTGCAAGGTCCTGAGTTCGATTCCTGTACAAAAAAAAAAAAAAAAGAAGAAGAAGAAGAAGCAAAACAAAAAGACAGTAACCTGGCTCAGGGATTGGCAGAAAACAGCCTCAAGTTGAATTCTACTACCACCAAACTTGCTCATTCACTTACTGATCTATGGCTTGTGTGATACAATTGCACAGCCAAGCAGTCATAAGAGACAGGTATAGACTCACCTGTCAGACCTGTGCAATTGCACAAGGCTCTCAGCTTAGAAAATTCTTGTGTTTAGCTTAATGCTCTGTGGTAGCCATCTTAAAATTATGAATATTTATTTTTGGCCAGGGGTATGGCTCAGTGGTAGATGCTTGTCTAGTATGTGTGGGACATTGGATTTAATCCCCAGCACTGGAAAAAGAAAATTTCTTTTTTGTAACAAAGGATCTTATATTTTTATTTTGCAGTGGGCCTTACAAATTACACAATTGATCTTGATGTCAGGAATTGAAAAGCCCCAGATTTTGGAGGCCTGCAAAACCTGAGATATTTCCTGGACTTCTACAGAAGTTTGCTGACTTCTGACCTAGCTGATCTTTCTGTAATTACGGCCTTCCACACCTACAGGCTGCCCCTCCATGCATGCAAGCAACCTCAAATTGAAAATATCTGGAAAAGTAACTGTAACGAGCATGTACAGACATTTTCCCTCTCACTATCCCCTAAACAAACTGCTTAGCAGTTACTTACATGACATTCACAATTGTGTTAGGAATTATGATTAATCTAAAGAGGACTTAAAGTGTATAGGAGGATGCATATAGGTTATATGGAAAAGTAAGGGTGGAAGTGACATGAAACATGCTAGTTAAATGAGTTAATTTGTTAAGAACCACCTGGGAAAAATGTTTAAAATGTAAGTATTTGACCCACATTCAGAGATCCTGGTTTGCGCCTGCCATTTTCTTATTTTTTTATTTTTATTTTTTGGTACCAGGGATCAAACTCACGACCTCATGTTTGCCAGGCAGATGCTTATGCTGCTGAGTTAAATCCCCAGCCCGGTATCTGACATTTTGAAAACAAAGCCCAGGCTGGGTTGTGACATGGAGAATAGTTGATGGGCCCTTATCACTTTGTGTCTCATTACTGATTTCCTCCAAACTCTTCCCTTTCCAATCCTTTTTTTTTTTTTTGTCTTTTTGAGACAGGGTCTCACTATGCAGTTCAGACTGGCCTTGAGCTCACTTTGTAGCCCAGGCTGGTCTGGAACTCGCAACGATCTTCCTGCCTCAGCCTCCTGAGTGCTGGGATTACAGGCGTGAGCCACCACACCTGGTTTCCAATCCATTTTTTAACACTATTGTCAGGCGAATCATCTCCAAACCCTGCCTTTGACGTCTCGCTGCCTTCCTTGCTCAAGATCTCTGCAGGATAGAGCCCTGACGCATCTCCTCTGCTTTCCAGGCCTCTCACACTGGCTTTCACAAAAATCACACATGTGTTCTCCCATTCCTATGCAGAAGCAGTGAAAATGAGGGAATTCAGGTTCCCTCATTCACATCCAGGTTTTGCTCTTCACTAGCTCTGTAGTCGCCAGTGAGACTCAGAATCTTTATCTTGAAAATTGAGCCCATTATCAAATATTATGCTTTGAGAAAGGCAAACCTCATTTCTCTAGTATGCTTAACCAAATTGCATGAGTTCACTTTAACCATAAGGAAGCATTGAACAAACTGAAATCAAGGGATCAGTAACTGACAAGCATCTTTCAAAGTGTCAAGTCAGGACAAACAGAGAAAGGTAGGATAGAAGGAGATTAAGGAAACTTAGCAAGTGCAGTGCTTGTGTTGTTAGGTCAGGTCTTGGACCACAAGAAGGACATTAGTAGAAAACTTTGTGGAATTTGAATAAGGTCTGCTTTCTAGTTAATACTATTGCATCAGTGTTAAGTTTTGGTCTTTGATAATTGTACTATGGTTATATATAACAGTAGAGGAAGCAGGATGAAGTGTATATGGAAGTTATCGGTCGTATTTTTTTGGGACTTCTATGTAAATCTAAAATTAGCTCAGAAAACAGAAGTGATAAAATAATAGCCAGAACTCTGAGGACTTTTATTAATTCCTAGCCACAGGAACTTGTGATTTTGGTCATTATAATTATACAATGTGTTATGTGATAATTTTACAGTGTCTGGTACTTAGAGCTCCATGAATTTTAGCAAGCTGTTTTATAATTCACTGTCTTAGTTCATTTTCTGTTGCTGTAATGTGTGGGGCTATGGATGTGGCTCAGTGATAGAATATGTGCTTAGTGTATGGAAGGTCTGGGGTTCAATCCCTGCCCCCAGAAGTAGGAGGAGGAAGAGGAAGAAGAGGAGGATGAAGGGGGAGTAGTCCCTGAGAGTCTTCTTGCTGAGTCATTACATGGCAGAGAGCATCACATGGTAAGATAGAGCAAACCAGCCAGAGAAACTCATTTTTTCGGTAACAAAGCTACTCCTACATTAACCCACTAATCCATTAAATCAGTAATCAATTCTTTCTGTAAAGATGCTAGTTTATAATACTGCTACAAAGGCAAATTTCAGCTTAGTTTTGGAAGGGACAAGTTAGTCAAACCCTAGCACACTGTGTTCTAAACCTGTCTGCTTCCCAGGTCTCCATAAACCCTTTTGGGCCTTTTTTGCAGCTCTAGACTTTTTTGGAACTCTTACTGTCTATGGTGCTCATTTATCACTAATTTTATGCAATTTAGTATTGCCAATTTCCTATATTTTTCATTTTTGACATTCCTTGAAAGCAGAAGATTGGATTTCACAGACATGTGGGTATTCCACCAAGTCATGCATATCACACATTACCTGCATGAACAATCTTAGATATCCCATGGTGCCTTGAGTAATAATCTTCGGTATCTCATCATTCCTTGCACTAGAATTTCTCAGGTACTTCACCATCCTTAGGATCTCTAAGAGTAACTCATCTTGGTTTGGCCTAGAACAGGTTCTCTGGCCTTCCTAAATTAAAGACATTTGTCCCTGCTAAAGGAGGGAATTTTAACAGATGGCTTCTTGGAAGATTTCCTGGAAAACACAATATGATCTGACTCTTAGATAGAACTTTAGCACTCATCCTTTGTAAAAATTGTGGTAAAAAAAATATGCAACATAAACTGTGCATGGTGGCACATAGTTATAATTCCAGCACTTGAAAGGCTGAAGCAGGAGGATTGCTGAGAGTTCAATGCTGGCCTGGGCTACATAGTGAGATCTGGTCTCAAACAAACAAACCAAACTGCCAACAACAAAAAACCCCATGCAGTGTGAAATTTGCCGTTTTAGCCATTTTTTATAACTGTGGAGTATTGTAGTGTTCAGTATATTTCCATTGCGTGAAATAGATCATAGTGATACTTTTTTTTATTCTCAAAATCAATTTTTCTTTCTTTCTAACCTTCTTTCACATGACACTCTATCTTCCTTCCTTCCTTCCTTCCTTCCTTCCTTCCTTCCTTCCTTCCTTCCTTCCTTCCTTGCTTCCTTGCTTCCTTGCTTCCTTGCTTCCTTCCTGAGATAGGGTATTGCTGTGTAATCCAGGCCAGCCTTAAACTCACAATCCTCTTGCTTTAGCCTCCCGAGTGCGGGGATTACAGCCATGTGCCACCATACCCACTCAAAATACTTCTGCTATCCAGCAATATCTTAGACTTGCACTACTTAATAATAAGAGAGCAAACAAAAATACCCAATAACACATGGGCTAAAGATTTAAACTGATCTTCACCAAACCAGCTATATGATGACAGGTGGTAAGCACATGAAAAGATACTCAGTATCCTTAGTCATTAGAGATGCAGAGGTTAAAACTACAATGAGATACCTGTAAGAAAGGCTTTAAAAATGGAGAACACCAAATGCTGTCACTGATATGGAATTATTGGAAACCTTACACACTGCTGGTGGGAATGCAAAGAAAGGTGAACACTTTGAAAAGCTGGCTGATCTGGAGGAACTGTATTGTTTGATTGGCTTTGTAAGCCTGAAGCAGAGCAACAATAGAAGACAACAATGTGCAACATAGTAACTACTGTGGATTTCATACTGTCTTATCAGTGTTTTGATTCATTTCATTTCTCTGTTTTATTCCCTTTAAAATTAAATTTAAAATAAAAGAAAGAAAAGCTGGTTGGCAGATTCTTATAAGCTAAACATATAACTATCATATAATCCAGCAGTCCCACTTAGACATATTTATGCGAGGGAACTGATGACATATACCTACACCAAAATCTAAATGGGAAGCTGGGCATGGTGGTACACACCTGTAATCTCAGCACTTGGGAGGCTGAGGCAGGAGTATGTTGTGAGTTCGAGACCAGCCTGGGCTACAAAGTGAGCTCAAGTCCAGCCTGAACTGCATAGTGAGACCTTGTTTCAAAAAGACAAAAAAAAAATATATCTGTATGGGAACGGTTATATCAGTTTTATTCATAATCACTGAAAACTGGAGACCTGTCAGTGTTCATTGGTGAAGAGATGAATAGGTATAATATACCCATACTGTTGAAAATTGTTCTCACTAAAAACAAAGAATTACTGATAAGTACAATTTGGATGAATTTCAAGTGTATTGTGCTCACAGAAACCAGCCTCAAGATTTAATTCCTCTGATATAACATTTATGGGAAGCAAGCTGCAGAGATTGATGGGTGGGGGAGAGGATGAGTTAAATAAGACACTTTTTGTGCTGAAATAATAGTTCTTTGGGGGAGTATGTATGTGACAGGGTTTAGTTATATAATTCGGGCTGGTCTTGAACTCACCATGTAGTCCAGGCTGGTCTCAAACTCACTGTTACCCTCCTGCCTCAGCATCCCACGTGCTAGGATTATAGGTGTGTACTACCATGTTCAACTTCTACAGCTTTCTAACAATGTTATTGATATGTGTTTGTAGTACATGATGACTAATTCATCGTGGGAATTGGTGCATGTACATAACACATCTTCATGCTTTTTTCATTCCTTTCCCTCCTCTCCCTTCTTGATTGTCATAGAGTTAACACAGCTCTTTATAATCATTCAAATTCATAAATGTGTCCATTATAGCTCAATTAGCCTAGCTCTAAAGAAAATTTCAGCTATTTAATCCTACAAATAGTTGAACATTTAATTTAAGGCACTGCTAATAGAAATACCTGAATCAGGTTGAAGAAGCTAATGTGTTGGTGGATCTAAGTTTGTCCTGGACAGTCTGGTGAATCTCTGTCCCCCTGGGGACCCAGTGGGTTTAGCATTTGTCCCAGATAATTGAGACCTTGTTTGCATGATAAAGTACATTAAGGTGGAGTTAGGAGACTTTCTCATGGTACCATGTGCAAACACTTGAGATGCAGGTGACTAAGCAGAGGTTGTAAGGATACTGGACTTGTAGCCTTTCCCCCAAGAGACACTATAGAGGAGGGACCATCTGGCCTTCTAGCTCAGACCAGAAGTCTGACAAGGTATTTGACAGACTTTGGAATCCAGCAGGTCTAGGCTTTAATAGCAGAGCTTCGCCTAAGTAAGTTGGTGAATGTTTAAGAATCCTGCTTGTTAAGTAGGTACAGTATCTGCTGGGGACAAAGTCAGGGCTCAGCACTTGCTGTCATCACTGCTGTCATCATCATCATCACCTGCTGTGAGGAAAAGGGGTCCTTTTCCATTTATGATGAGGGCAAGTAGATGATGCCACGAGACAAGTGACATCTTCATTCATGTCTGTGATGATGGCATGTATGTTCTTTGGCATTTACTGCTGGTTTACTTGTCTAAAAAGTGAACTTGCTGGACTTCTCACTTAAAACTGGTCCCTCCTTGCAGAATTACTAGTAGAGCCTTTAAGTATTTCCTCTTGCCGGGCGTGGTGGCTCATGCCTGTAATCCCAGCACTCGGGAGGCTGAAGCAGGAGGATCGTTGCGAGTTTGAGACCAGCCTGGGTTACAAAGTGAGCCCAAGGCCAGCCTGAACTGCATAGCGAGACCTGTCTGAAAAAGACAAAAAAAAAAAAAAAAAGAAGTATTTCCCCTTTCTGGGCTATCCATCTGCTGGTTGCTTGTCTGGTGATTTCAAAACAGGGTAAAATCTACTTAAATGACTTTAGGAATGTAGTATAACCAAGGTACAAGGCAACAAAGAATGTGCTTTATCTGGGTCACTTTGTCACTGTGAAGGTGGGTGGATTGTTGACTCAAATACCAGACTTAGTGAGTAAGGGTGCTTGAAGAAAGCATGGAGTTCAAGGCAGACTCATTAATGGAGAAAGGGCTTGTTGCTTACTATTTTATTGAACACCCACAGTGCAAGCCACTGTGAGCCTCAAGCAATTGAACAGTTGTTTGCATTTTCTTTGGGCCAATCAATGAGTGCTGTATGGTACAGCTAGAGAATAAAAAGAAACAAAATCTGGAACTTGCTTTGAAGGAATTCACACTGTATTTGGGAAGACATGATGAAAACACGCAAAATTAAGGGAGTGATAATATGAAGTAGAACAGAGCGATACATGTTGTGATGCAGCCTGGGTACAAGACACCAGTCAACGAAGAGACGAATGTAAATGGAAGTGCTGAAGGTATTTAAAAGTTACCTTTAGCCAGAGGTGGTGACACAACCCTATAATCCCAGCATTCCTAGAGGCCGAGGTAGGAAGATCACAAGTTTGAGCCCAGTCTGGGCAGCTTAGTGACTTATCAAAACTTTGTCTCAAAATAAAAAATACAAAAAGGGTTGGGAATGTAACTCAAAGTGAAGATCCTGGGTTCCTTTTCCCACTAGGATTTTAATAAATAAATCATCGAGTGTATGGTTTTGCACATTTGTAATTCCAGCACTCGGGAGGCTGACACAGGACTGCTGCAAATTTGAGGCCAGCTTGAAGTACATATTTCAAGGCCAGCCTGCACTATAAAGCGAGACCCTGTCTCATAAAGAAAAATATCCAAAATTTAAAACAAAAATTCCTTTTATACAACTTCAGTGTTATATGTGGTAGCGGATGTTAATTTCTGATCACCAGTTGTGATATCAGTAACATCCTAATTCTGTACCCAAGCTGAGCAAGGGGCATCAGTGTGGCTAGTATTTAAAATTTAATTTAATTATTGGTTGGCAAGATCGATTAGAGTCAAAGATAACTGGAATGGAGAAATAGCCCACTCTTCAAATTTTAAAAAATGGCTATTCATGAACATTTAATAGCAAACTGCTATGGAAACTTCTGAACTTTTATTTTTCAGCAAATGATGGGAATCCTACTTTGCTATGAGGGAGGAGGGAAGCAGAGGTTGTTAACAGGAAGCTTCAAAGGGCAAATGGGCAAATGTGCCTGCACCCATCCCCTCCCCCCAACAAAGAAAGAAAAGGCCAAGGAAAACTTCAGGGGAGGACTCATTCTGATGGCTTGAATCCTTTCAGTCCTCCAAGACTGAGAAAGGCTCAAGATTAATGGCACAATTTTGTTGTGATCATATCTGGGTACAATAAGAATGAAATTGAACAGTGATTAAAAACAGTCAAGTGTAGTGAGTGAAGCCAAACATTTCTGTTTCTTTATATTTTAAAAATATACGCATAGCATAGTGCAGTGGTGGTGAACCAATGGCACGTGTGTCAGAGCAGGCACACAGAGCCCTCTCTGTTGGCTTGCAAGCCAAGTTGTCCCAGTAGCTGAGCATCAGATAACAGCTTTGTTTTCTTTTTTTCTTTTTGGTACTGGGGATTGAACTCACAACCAACAGCTTTGTTTTCTAAACTAAAACCTCAGTATTCAGGTTTAAATTCGTTGTGGGCATTTTGGAAGAAATAAGTGGATTCAGAGTTGCAGTTTGGTCACTGTGTTTCTAAAAGTTTTGCTAATGCTGTTTTAGTGAGAATGTATTAGAGTGACCACTGAGAAGAATACATGTTGGTCCTTAGCAAATTAAACACTGAATTTCCCTATAATTCACCAATTCCAGTTTTGGGTGTACATATAAAAGAATTGAAAGCAGACACTTGAACAGGTTTTTGTAAATCAGTGTTCACAGCAGTATCATTCACAACAACCAGCAGGAGGGAACATCCCAACTGTCTATGGATAGACGAATAAATAAACTAAGTATGGGACATACGTACAGCCTTGAGAAGATCGCTTAGCCTTGAGGAGGAAAGAGGCTCTGATACATGCTACCGCATAGATGGACCTTCAAGACATTACGCTAAGTGAAACAAACCAGATACAAAAGGACAAATTCACATGGCATGAATCCTTTTATACCAGGTTCTGGGAGTGGTGAAATTGAGAGAGACAGAACATAGACTAGTGGCTGCCCAAGAGCTGAGAGGAATAGGGAGTAATTATTTCATGGGAACAGAGTTTCATTTTGGGAGGATGACAGTGCTCTAGAAATGGGTGGCGATGATGGTTGTACAATAGGATCATACTTAAGGTCACTGAATTGTATATTTAGAAACGGTTACACTGATAAACTTTATTTTAGGTATACTTTATAACAATAAAAAATCAGATACCTTCTCAAAAAGTATGTGTATGCAATTCATTTTTTTTCCTGAACAAAGAGCTCCTTTCCTTCTACCAGTTCAATCCAGTATTCCTTCACCAATTCTAATTATATTGCAATGTCAATTGAAGTGGTGGTTATTGTGATTGTGGATAAAAGAACCTTGGGAATTGTAGCCTACCAAATCCAAACCTAGACGTGGTAAGCTGTGAAGTGCAACATCTTCATACATGTTTATTTATGGATTCATTTGTGGCTTGAGGGCATTTGGGGAAAATGGTAAGTAAAGACATGTGGTGGGGTGAGGCAGTGGGATGAGGGACAGTAAAGCAGCCACCCAGATTGGAGGGAAGGTTGTATGGCAATAAGTAGTGAGATAAAATGGTGCATTGTGCACCGGACCATGGAGGGAGTTCGGCTTGATGTATCAGTCATAGGGATTCATGGAATTTTCTTAGTCTGGTTTTATATGTTTTGCATATATCAAAAGATAAATTCTTTCTAGTGGTGACCTATTTCTCAAAGAAGAGGAAGTGATATATGTCCTTCAGCCTTTAGATTCTTCATCTTTTTTCTCAAGGCCCTGCTATGTGCAAAATTTCTTTAAAATGCAAATCTTCATGGGTGGAAAAATGAAACCCTTGCAAAGAAGGCAAATTATACTTTCGCATAGCATAAAGACTGTACTCCAGTGATTTTGGTAAATGACAAAACCAATAACTAGGTTCTTGAAATTCATGCTGGTGAAAAACTCCTTATCATCTCTAGTTATCTCAAAAGCTGAGGCAAGGGTCACAATGTAGTGACTTGTGGCATAAATATAAATGCTTCCTTCACTTTTTTTTTTGTTGACATCATCCTCTAGTTGGAGAACGTGGAGATTTTGTTTGCTTTGGAGATGGCCAGGTATTTACCAATGGCTGAAGGGTGATTAAGAAATAATGTAACTTCAAAGAACCTGTGGAGAGAGGCCTAGATGAGGATTGCTTGATCTCTTCCATATATTATGGGAAGTTAGGTTACATTTGAACCAGTCCTGACCGATAGGTCACTGAAGGTTAAATATGGGCTCAAGTGTCTCTGGTTTTGTAAAAACACTGTCTACTTGCATTAGGAGGCTGACTTTATTGTCAGCAACTTGTACGATACTGAGAACAGTCCATCTGGAGATAGTGAAAAGATCTTCAGCTCCTTTTAAATGCCTGAAAAGTGGGAGTTTATATTTTTCAAACATTGCATTTAACAAAGAAGAGTGATCTGTTCAAGTGTGGTGAACAAATATTAACAAAGGGAAAGGTGTTAAAGCCACTATTCCTACATGGGTAGATTATATGTTGGAGAAAACTGTCATTAATTTTCAGAGATCACTGAGAGCTAGGTTCAATCAGATTCTTTCTTTTTGACTAATGATGTAAGCTCTATGAATTATGATAGTGCAGAAAGTGGCCAAGCCATAGTTTCCATTTTCAACAAAGCCACAAAAAATGTTAAAGAGTAGAAAGTGCTTAGTGTGTGTCATTTGTCAAAAAGCCCATCTTTCTGTGTAGCATAGCTAAAAGTGCTTTGCCAAAAAGTAAAGACCCAGGGCTGGGGATTTAGCTCAGTGGTATAAGCGCCTGCCTTATAAGCGCAAGGTGGTGGGTTTGATCCCCGTTACAAAAAAAAAAAAAAGTAAAGACCCAGAAGAGAGTAAATTGGCTTTAATTTTCAGGCTGTTGTAGACCTATACCTTGAAGGTGGTGTCTTCTATCTGCATCTGGCTGTTGATGACTGGGAGTCAGACCAGTCTGCACTGAGATGTGCTACAGAATATAATGTACGCATCACATTTCCAAGGCTTAGTACAAAATTTGCCTATTCTTTGATTAAAACTAAATAAATTACCAGTTCTGCTGTTTAATGTGTCTATAGAAGAGTTACAAGTGGCTGGCACTGTTATTTCTATTAGCTAGCACTGGTGTAGATGGTACCACACTAACAATAAACACTGATGATTTTCACTAAGGACTTTCATTCTGCTGTCGCAGATGTGAGGCAAAACTCCATTAAGAAATAGGAATTCAGTTTTTAAATCCCTATGTTACTGTTAATGAACTGAGTCTTACAGAGGTTTAAAAAAATACTCAAAGCAATCACCCTTCGCACAATTCCCTTAGCAGTTGCTTAATTTATTTCAGTATGCTATCACAATAACCTTCTATTCTTTGGAAAAATTAGATCAAATTATTGAATCCCCTTCTAAGCATTTGGAAGGGGGCAGCCAAAGAAAGCTGATTTGAATACAGGGAATAAACAGTAATTAAACTGTAAATGTTGATTTTTCTTTTGAAGCCCACTGGTAAGCTTGGTGTGAATAAAGAGCGCATTGTCAGTTATTATTTCTGCTGCCCCAGTTATGCGTGTGAGAATCACTGAAAGGCTATGTTAAATTGGGGAGTTTCCCAGGGTTGCTGTTCTGAAACTTCCTTTGTTTATATTAAAGCCTCGATTATTTTCTTTTCCCCTCTCAAACAGTGCACATTGATTTTGGATAAAATCTGAGAGTTTTTTTTCTGCCGCTTCAAACTCATTTACTTCACCATAATCTGGAGAGGAGTTGATAAACCTGGAAATGTAGAGTCTCAGAGAAAGTAGGAAAAGAGCTTATTTCACTGTGCATTTTCAGGAGACTTTAAAATAGCAGTTTGGACTTTTTATTATACTAACCTGGGGAGCTTTAAAAAGTCCTGGGATCCAGGGTGCACAGCAGATCACTTATACTGGAATAATGGTTCCAGTTAATATTCCAGTGTCTGGAATTTACTGATATCTTCCAGAGGCCCTTGAATCTTGCTTGTAGTAGCTGAAAGGGTAGGTTTCTCAATGACTTTTCCCCATACAATTGAAAATTAGGGGGGCTGTCATTTTCTCACTCTGATGCATAGAGAAATGTACACCTTTTTCATCCCCTAGTATAAATACTGAAGAGGCTTTGATGATTAGAAGGCTGAGATAAGCTCAACAATTAATTGGGGTAGCTTTATTCAGGATATATGATGCAAGGTACAGTGTTTGTTTCTTAAAATTACACACATTCCAGCCAGGTGTGGTGATACACACATCTAATTCCAGCACTTGGGAGGCTGAGGCAGGAGGATCGCTGTGCGTTTGAGGTCAGCTGGAGTTACATAGAGAGTTCAAGGCCAGTCTGAACTACATAATGAGACTTTGTCTCAAGAAACAAACAAATCCCAAAACAAAATCACATATACACAAGATTATAATACAACAGCAAGGTGTTGTCTACTGCTAATAGATCATCACAAGTTACTTATCACAGTGTCAAAAGTTTTTAAGTCAACAGATTTGAAAGAGGACAGATTCAGCATGGTGAAGATTATTGAGTCTGCAGTGAATCATTTTAGGTTGGATATTCCTATTTTTGCAAATGTAATTTATTATCACAGGACCCAAATTTGTCCCTTGTGAAGTGTCGTTTAATCTGGTCCTATAGCATCAAGGCCTTTGACAGGTAAAATTATTTTGTAAATAGTAAAGCGCTAACCAAAGCAAACTAATTCGCTCATTGCATGCCTTTTCTGAAGCTTGCAGTTTTCAGTATCTAAAGTTGGTATCAAATAAGATAATCCCTGTTACCGGTAACCAAAAAGGTGATTTATTTTGAGGTTGCTCTGTCCGGAGTGGAAGGGTTTTGTTGTTGTTTTTTTTTAAGTAGTTGAGAAATGGATAAGGGGTAGAATATTAAATCCTTGAATCAGTGGCAATTTATTGTTGGCTGTTTTATTATCGTTGACTTTCAGAGGTTCGTTTGTTTGTTCACTTGTTGATTTAACAAACGCTCATGACTGTCTTCCAAGCCTCAGGAGCTGGGGCACGGCATTGTGGGGTGCAGAGCCATGGCCAGGCCGTTCTTGCTTTGATCGAGCTTAACTTCCTCTCCTCATAGAAGAGCAAGCAGTGTGTGTGCAAGAAAATCACATCTACCGAAAAGTAAAGCAGAGATAGGAACAAGAAGCAACAGATTGTAATTTTTCACGGGGAAGGTGACATTTGAGTAAGAGACTGAAGCAGGTGAGAGGGCAAACCACGTAAATGGAAGGGTGCTCAGGCAGCAGGAACAGTTCAAAGGGCCTGAGCTGGGGGGACTGGGCGTGCCTGATGAAATAGAGCATGCCCAGTTAAAGCAAAAGATATCTGAAATTATGTGTCATGAACTATTTGGGATTTTTTTATACTAAAAGATTACAGCCTCCTGTACTTTTTTTTTTCCATAAATCTGGCAACGGTAGATACATCTAGTTGGTTCAAGGGAGTGAAAAGCGGCCAATGGCTGGAGTGGAGAGAGGAAGGAGGGACTGGAAATGGACAGAAGCACTCCTGGGGACCAGGAGGAGGGTGCAGGGCCCACTGGGCCGCTGAAGGAACTTTAGCTTTCATTGCAGCTGAGCCTAGACATCAATGGAGGTTGGAGTGGAGAGGTGCTGTGACTTTCCTTAAAGTTTGAAAGTACCCACTTGGCCAGTTGTGCTTCATGTAGGAGGACAAGAACAGGCACAGGGAGACCAGGAAGGAGGTTATGGCAAAAATTAGGAATGAGATGATGGAGGTGGTGAGAAGTGTGGCCTGGGTGTATTCTGATGGGAAACCAGCACGGCACAGCATTGGCTGAAGGGTTGGATGAGAAGAATCTGAAAAATGATGGGCTTGCCTTTAACTCAGGGGAGGAAATTCCGCCGGAGCAGAGTTGGTTTGGGAGATGGAGTAGGGAGAACATATGAGAGGATCGTAAGTTCATTTCTGACATACACCTGAGGAATGTACTTGATAGCCAAGGGGAAACATGAAATTGGCAGTTTATGTTGCTCAAGTAGCAAAATCTAGAATTGGATCCATTTACTCAAATGGAAAAGAAAAATGAAAGTGAGGGTGAAGAATGGGTGTGAAGGCTGTTTGAAAGGGAGCGGTGCCCTTCATCCTGCTGTGGGAGATGTTATTGTGGACAGCGACTATCTGAGGGAGCTGGTAACTAGAGGCAGCTATGGAGGCTTTGTGTATCTCAGATTCAAGGGCAGACAGGCCACCAGAGCTCTCTGGCAACATGTGGAAGAGTCCCATCTAGAGGTCACATCTGCATGTTGCCAGCAGCCAAAGCAGACTGAGTTACTTAATGTTCCCCCTCAGTTCTGTCCTTTAGTGGTCTATAGTGTTGCAAGGTTAAACTGTTCTTGTATAAGGAAACAATTATATCTACATATGTGTAGACAGAAGCTACTCTTGCTACAAAGTACCACAGAAGGAAGAAAACAATCTTTCTATGGAGCAGTGAAAGAACTCCATTGCGGTTGTTGTGGTGGTGGTTGTTGTTATTGTTACACTGTTGTTCCTGTTGACAACAGAGCCATGCAGGTGGGCTCTTCCTGTCTGATGCCTCCTGTGCATCTTTTTCCTTTCTTCAGGCCCTGAGCTGGACCCTGAATCCCCTTATCCTTGCAGAGCTCAGGCGGCAGTGGATATTATCACTTGTCTCTCCCGCCCACTAACACTTGGCTCCTCCTCAAGGCACTTTTGCATTTTCCCACAGTTTCTTTCTTGATTCTTTTCCTGTCTGCAGCTATGATCTCTCCTCCCCTTCCCTGTAGGTTCTGTGAGAACTTGGCAATTTTCTCTTTGGCTTGTTTTGTCATTTATTCTCCCCATTTACCCTTTCTCATTTTATTTCTTACGGTTTTTTATATTCTAAGATTTGTTTTGGAGTTTTATTCTGCCCCACTGTAATTGATAAGGCTCAGAATGGAGTTTTTTTGTTTGTTTTGTTTTTTAAGCTTCATTTTGTTACTTGTGGTTTTGCAGTTTCATTCAGAAAGCAACAATACAGTCTAGCAAAACTTGATTTGGGTGGGTTCTGGTGCTGGTCTCTCTGTCAACCTGTGGCTGCCAGCTGGGATAAATAGACAACACTTACCTTTAGTATTTCCTCTCAAGAGTATCAACTGTGATTTGAAATTTCCCATGGGTTTTATTTTGGAAAGATAATGCTTGCTTCAGAGATCTTTATGTAGGAACCTACACGGTTCAAGTCACATTCGGTTCCAGTTTTTCAACAGTTGAGTTAACGAACTCAGATTTGGTTCTAGTTTGCATGGACTCTGATTTTATTTTTCTGTTTAGCTAGATTTGAATTCAGAATGCTTTTTCTTTGCTGATCCTTGTTGCTGTTTATCTCAGCAAATTTCCACCTGCGTGCTCAGTGAGGACAAGTCCTCATCTTCATTCAGTGATGCCTCAATGGTTTTTCATTTTTGGTCCCTGGTGAATGTGATGGGTGAACTTCCTTGCAAAGAAATTCCTTGATAACCACTAAGACCCCTTGAGTGGGTGCTAGATAAACTTTCTTATAGCAAAATCTACTTTGTGGGCAGTATTTTTGTGGTGAGATCTTATTGTGATTTTCCATAGGCCTGTCTTTCAAAGTGCGGCCTTTCAATTTGTAGCATGAAAAACACATCAATGGTGTCTTTTTTTCATATTTGTAAAACATAGATATTTTTCTGTGCCAAGCTTTGGTTGTTCTTCACATGGAAGATTCATTCAATTCATTTCACAATGAGAGATTCCTAGAAGGCTTAATCATATGCTCAGGATATGAACCAGAACTAATTGTAGTGCTTGGACTCTTAAGGATAATATATCCTAGTGCAATATGGGGTTTAAAACTAAATCAGCAGGGGGCTGGGGATTTAGCTCAGTACCTTAAGTGCCTGCCTGGCAAGCAAGCAAGAGGTCATGAGTTTGATCCGTACCCCCCCAAAAAAAAATCAGCAGGAAAGAACGCAATTTGTTTCTCTTCTCTCAAAGATTTTAGTTTTTCTAGAAAATTTCTAACACTAATTTGAAATCTAAAAAATTGGGTTGTTATTACAATATCATAATATCATTTCTCTATTCTAATCAGGCCTTTGAATTTGTAGCATGAAAAACACATCAATGGTGACTTTTTTTCATATTTGTAAAACACAGGTATTTTTCTGTGCCAGTCTGTGGTTGTTCTTCACATGGAAGATTCATTCAATTCATTTCACAATGAGAGATTTCTAGAAAGCTTAATCATATGCTCAGGATATGAACCAGAACTAATTGTAGTGCTTGGACTCTTAAGGATAATATATCCTAGTGCAATATGGGGTTTAAAACTAAATCAGCAGGAAAGAATCAACGCAATTTGTTTCTCTCCTCTCAAAGATTTTAGTTTTTCTAGAAAATTTCTAATACTGATTTGAAATCTAAAAAATTGGGTTGTTCTTACCATACCATAATATCATTTCTCTTTTTTAATCAGGGTCAATACCCTGATTAGCTGAAAGAAATTCTGACTGTCTAAACTGCTGATTTTTCTTCCTTTTTGTGGTGTTGGGGATGGAAACCTAGGCCCTATGCATGTCAGCTAAGTGCTCTACTACTGGGCTCCATTCCCCATTTTAACATGCTTATTTATTTATTCACTTATTTATTGTCTTTTTGAGACAGGGTCTCACTGTGCGGTTCAGGCTGGCCTTGAGCTCGTTTTGTAGCTTAGGTTGGTCTCAAACTTGCAACATTTCTCCTGCCTCAGTCTCCCAAGTGCTGGGATTACAGGTGTGCACACCATGAAGCCGCTGATTTTTAAACCATATTGTTTTGGATATAGTGAGGTCCTGAACAAAAAAGCGACTGTGCTATACATCTGCAACAGACTAAAAAACTAGTAAATGTCAAACTCCGGGGAACACATACTCATTCAAGACATGCTGTTTAGTTCTGCAGTGATTTCTACATAGCACTTCTTACAGTCCTAATGCACATAAGAGATGCTCAATAAATTGTTAATAGGTTGATTCTGCTTAAAAATGATGTAGAAGATGAGAATGGTTTGCTTGTCTTTACAGGTGTTCCCAACAGAAAGTCAGAAAATGAATTTTAAATGGGAAACTGAACTCAATTGGCCCTTTCCATATGTATTTGATGAGGTGTTTCTAATGGGGCTCTTATTGGGCAAGCTTGAAAGATCACCTTTTCACAAAGGTCAGATTCCCCCTTATCAGGGAATAGAGAAATGAGCTAGAAACTGCTAGGAATCTTGCTGGTATCTTTCTTTCTCGTGGCTTACACGTAAGAAAGCAATACAGAAAATTTATAGATGACAGGTGAGATGTCCACATGGAAATAAGACTTTATTATGTTTCCCCTCTACTGCCTACTATGATCATATACTCAGATGTAAGAAAAATGTGATGGACAATAGGTGGCAACAAATTCATAATTCCACAGCTGCTGTGTCTGTCTTCAGCCTTTAGGACCTCCCGTGGGTGGCAAAGAGCTTGGATTCTGAAGTTAAACAGCCCTGGGCTGGGATCCTGGCTCTTTTACTTGCTGTTTTGATTTTTGCCCACCTATTGATGAAAATAATACTTCTCTAATACAATTACTGTGAGGATTAAAATGACTAAGGTCTCTAACAAATTTAGTGGAGTATCTGACATCTGGTAAGTACTGAATAGATGATAGCTGTTTAAAATTTATAATTTGAAACTGGGCGTGGTGGTACAGGCCTATAATCCCAGGACTTGGGAGGCTGAGGCAGGAGGATCAGCTCGAGTTTGAGGCTCGCCTGGGCTGTGTAGTGAGCTCAAAGCCAGCCTGAACTACATAGTGAGACTCTATATCCAAAAATTATAATTGGAAAAAGGTGCTATTTTATTAGATAAAAACGTTGATCGAAATGGAGATAGAAGTTCATTAGAGCATGGGATGATAATACAAGTAAGTTATTTAATAGTGAGGAGAGGATCCTTCTGAGCTTGAGAGAAGACTGAATCATTTCTGTTTTTAGCAGTGAAAACTGAGGGCAGACCAATAAAAGTTTCTGTCTACTTGGAAATGACTAATTTCCTTTCTGTTCTTTAATAAAGTAGAATGGTGTTAAAGTGGGTAAGGAGAGAATAGGAACGCATCCAGGGTGGGAGGTGGGATGTGGAAGATAATAAAGGTTCTGAGGTCAGCCCCACCCTTCCTTCCTTGGTAGGCTATGAGCAGAGCATCACATGATAGCCAATGGCCTCTGCTAGCCAGCGTTATGGAACACAGAGAGAGATCTGAATGAAGCTGTGTCACACACGAGTGCCTGATTCCCACTCCGGTGACCAGCAAGTGTAAGGTTTCCTAGCCAAGTTCATTCTGAGGGTGAACCTCTATGTGCTGTTTTATGAGTGATGACAGCTACTTTTATAATTAAGTGTTTAGGAAGCTGTGCTATCATATCAGGAGAGAAATTGCATTAAAAACTCACTTGGGTGAAAGGAAATATCTTTGAACTCTGAGGCTCAGCAGGTAGTCATCTGTATTTTTGCCACTGCTGTGTGAGCAGAGAAGCCGAGAACATTCTCACCTTAGCCTACAGTCCTCAAAAGCAATCAGTGCTGTAGGCAATAAGAGATTTTTCTTCCTGCCCTTGCTAAGTATTTGCTTTGTGCTTTGCACATATTTTTGGATGAACTATATTTAGTTTTCAGATTAGCATTTGGAAGTCATTCTGATTTTGTCTAAAACAGATCACAGCCTAAAGAACTGGGCTGTGGCTGTGGATTATTGTTCAGTTTTCATTAGCACTCTTTAATGCTTATGATAAATTCACTGCCTTTCAAAATAAAGGTATTGAGACTTTCCTTCTCCTTCTCTGTGAGCAACTCTATCAGTCCCTTCTGACTTTTAGGCTGGCATTAGTTTGGTTGACTTCCTCTAAGCAAGCCAAGCAAATTCCCCAAATACCAAGTATAAGATGAAGATTCAAAGGTCACTGTTTTCCTTCATGCCGCCCCTCCTCCACTCGCACCCCAGCTTGGAGTGTGAGGAGTTCAGATTCCTGCACAAGACCACAGGACAGCTGATACTGCCCATTGTCCTTCATGCCAATTCAGCCTCTAAGTTTTCAGTATCGGAAAACCAATGTTTATCCCATGTTTGTAACTCCGGAGTTGTGCTCCCTGACCCGATTCCCTGGCTTTCCACAGCCAGTGGATTTGCATCATTTCTGTGTATCCCTTGTGTGACTGCCCTGTCTCCAGCTCTGTTGAGACTGTCTGTGGGTGGTTTCCCTGTGTGGAATGACAAGGGCAAAGTTCAGAAACTTCCATGATTCATTTCCTCTTCGCTGCACGCAGTGGATGGTTTTCTGAGTGAGTCACTCAGATGCCAAACACAGGAGGGATATTCGTCGCACACAGGCCCCAAGTCTCTGCTATACCCTGAATTGGGAGGACTGACTTCTTAATATCGTCTTTAAAATGTTGTATTTTTTTCCCCGATGGTTTCATGGTTTTTTCCCCTTTTGTATTCTCTTTCTGTGTGTCTGATGACTGACTTGTGAAAGCCGCCTGCCCCTTGAAGGTCTTCCTCATAACTTTCTGGAGTTCTTTTGAGTTCTGACTCAAGTAACACAGCTGTTAAGATGTATCGCCAAGACTCCCTCATGTGAACACAGTCTCTGTTATATCATCTAGGAGCCGTCTACTCATAGCCCCTCAAAAATCCACCTTCTTCTTTTGCTTCTAGAATAACAATCTGTGGGAGGAACACAGACACCAACTAAGGAAGACAATGTTCAAATACCTAGAGCTGCGACCTGCAGCAAGGTGTTATTTTCTCGATGAAGGGAGGGCGTTATTTTCTTTTTTTGATCTTTAAAAATTATGAAATAGAGTATACAAACAGAAAACAAATGCGTATTATAACGAGTAACTATCATGTGAACACCCTCCATCAAAAAATAAAACTGGCAGGTCCAGAAGCCCAGCCTTTGTTTACCTTGTAGAGCACACCTCCTCCCTCCCCTCCTGGGGTACCCCGTCCTAACTTCTTGCGAATCACTTCCTTGCTTTTCTTACCACCTAGGTATGCAAGATTATTATTATTTTTAAAGCAATATCAGTTCTATCTTCTGCTGATGGCACTATGCAATTCATTTGTATTAAGAATAACCACAGGTTGACACTGGGCTAGAGTTGCGTGTGTGTATGTGTGTGTGCGCATGTGTATATTGTTCTCTCCCCACCCCAAAATTCCACAAAACTGCTTATCCGTGTATCCTGTGTCATGAACTAATAATACTCCTGTGAAGACACATATTGAAAATAATGACAGTAAAAAAAAAACCATAAAAATAAAATAAAATAAAATAATGACAGCGAAGAGATGAGATAAGCAAGGAACTGTGAATAGTATCATTCTTGTGCGCATGGGGTCCTTGAGCTGACCCCTCAGCAGAATTAAGTAACTTGTTATGGGAGGTAGGACTCATCCTTTTCTCATACCAGCTCCCTTTTTTAATTTCCCCAAGACTAGACCGACAGGTTCTAAGATCTACAGAACTTGGCATGAAAAGGACCCATTTACCGATCCTGGACTTCCCCCCTTGGCTGCCTACCTAGGGAACCTTCTTGCTATTTCAGCGCATTTCTTCATCATTGGAACTCACCCCAAGGATTCATTGATCCTCTTTGCTCTGACATATTTTTTTTTGCGGAACCAGGAAAAGAAGATAAGTGGTAATGGGGCATGTATCCTGATTCTTAACTATTTTTACTTCTGTGCTTTCATTCTTGTGATAGGCTCAAGCAGATTTGTTAAAGAAAGGAACTAAAACTAGCATTTATTGTATCACTAAACCTGTGCCAGGTACATTTGAATCTATTATCTTTGTTAAATACTAAAAATGCTGCAGGGCAATTACTGTCTTCACTTTGTAATGGAGGCCACTACATTTCAGAGAGTTTAAGAAACTGTCAGGATCATCAAATTAGAAATGGGCACCACTGATAATTAAAAGGCTTACTGAACCTTTTGACCCCCAAAGCCATCTTCTTTACCAAGCTTCTGATTTCATATGGCTGATGACCTTGGAGTGCCCTTGGCAACCACTTTTTTTTTTTTTAAAGAGCTTTCATTTCTATTAGAAAAAAGTCCATGAATTTATTAGAAGTAATGGGTTCAAAGTCTCAAATATTTGTTTTTCTTGAGAACTGTGGTTAGGCGACAGGATAAAAAGCTTTGGGGCATGGTTTCTCCACCAGGAATTCAAAGATCATCAGAAGATCATGTTTGATCCCAAGCCACTTTCTCTGTTTTCTGACACTGCGGGCCTGCCTACCTATGTGCCATGCTGTCAGTCTGTAGTAGGTATTGTGAACTCAATGTCAGAAAACAACAGTGACAACACAGAGTGGGATTAACCTGGTTAATGCGATAACGCTCCTCACTGTGGAGTATAATTTGGTGAACTGCCCGTCATCTTGGACCTTCCAAGTATGTTACTGAGCAGTACCAGCGCTCAAGTGCTGGTCTTTCCTATAAGGCACTTACCAAGAGCGGTTCCTGTAGCCAGTGGTTCTGCCTGAGAAGACAGCAGGGTGAAGGCTTGTGTGAAACAACTGGGGCAGTCAGGTGTTGGGAAAACAAATGAGGCAGGAATTTAATTTTGGTGGCTGTCTGGTGTTGGTATTTATGGAACATGTAGCAGATATTTTCAGAGGTGCTTATGAATTGTCCCAATCCGTGTCTTTACCTTTAGGAGAGAGTAACATTTGCATCACACTAAATCTGGAACCTGGATGAGGCTCAGAGCTGTCACGACGGCCAGGCCCTTGAGCCAGCAGCTTTCATTCACCCTGTGTTTCCGTGCCCTGGTTGAAGGGCATTTTTAGAGGGGGCGGTTGGCGAGACAGCAGCAGTCACAGTACTGCTTCACAGTCTCTGGACTGTGCCCTTTTCCTCTAGGAAAGATGAAGAACAACTTTCCACCTTCCCCAACCAGGCTGTACTTCCCAAGTCCTTGAAGGTGTTTGTGCTCTTGTTGTCCCCTTATGAAATACACCTTATCTTTTTTGTAATCTCTTTGGTCATTCATTTGTTCATTCTTGGGTCATTCAGTTTATAAACAATTTTTTTTGGTCTCATACTGAGTCAGGTGTTGTCAATCCTTTGTAAAGTACAATCATACAAATGAACAGTACAGTTTGTTTAATCTAGAAGTGTTTTCATTTTTTTTCATGAAGTTTAAAAGAATGATGAGCTTAAAAGTGCTATAAAATTTTGTGTTTGTGATCAATAGGAATAATAATAATTATGCCATATATAAAACACAGATGGAGGAAATAGTGTGAGTTTTGCTAGGAGATGGAGGATGAGCCTGATAAGAAAACAGACACAATGTCACCTGTCTTGTTCTCACTGCAGAGAACTCTTTGCTAATGTGTTAATGGATATTTGTTTCTTCTGTAAATCATTGTGGACACATCACTGACTTGTTTCTTGATTTTGCGCAAGTTACCTAATGTTCCAATATTATCTAATGTGATTTAGTTTAGCACACTGTTAGAACTAGATGGAAACTCCACTATGGAAACTGAATTCCAGATGAGGAGGCGATTTGTCTAATATTAGGGGCTGGTTTTGTCCTTATTTCAAAGTGGTCTGTATCCCTGATTTGTCATCTCAACATCTGTTCCAAGCTGACCACGCTTCACTATGCTACTGCATTCTTTGTGACATCTGCACTTATGTAATGGTTATCGTGACAATATAGCAATATATAAGGAGAGCCTACGATACATTCAGCAGTGGCTGAGGCTCATATGCACAACATTATTAATCCTTATGACAGATGAGGAAACAGAGAGGCTAAGTCAATTGTTTTCTTAGTAGGTATTAAAAATTTAGATTATCTTGGATAACAAAATAATGATAGCATTGAATTAAAACTCATAAAATAAATATTTATGAGCTTGTATTGATATCAATAAGTGATTGAGTAAATAAATACCTTGAAGAGAAGAGGCAACACTTCCTCAAAGAATTCTTCCTTAGAAAGTCAAATTAATAATTATAGGAGAGAAAGGAAAAATAGATCACCATTAAAATACTACAGCAATTACTGATTCAGGCAGCAATGTGTGAAAGGTTGGGGAAAACATAATGTTTGCAGAGCCTCAAAATGCCTCTCTTCATTAATCTATTTTCTGTTACCATACTGTAATACCTGAGGCTGGATTCTTTATAAAGAAAAAGAAAAAAAAAAGGGCTGGGGATTTAGCTCAGTGGCAATAAGTGCCTGCCTGGCATGCATGAGGTTGTGAGTTCGATCCCCAGTATCAAAAAAAAAAAAAAAAGGATTATCTCATGTTCTGAATGTTTAGGACATGGCCCTAACATCAGTGTGACTCCACTGAGGGTCTCAGGGTTCTAGGCATCATTGCAGGAGCACAGGCAGGACAGGGAGATCACATGGTGAGACAGGAAGCCAGAGAGTGGAGAGGGGCCAGTCTTGCCTTTTAATAGTAACATGTCTTACACCAGCTAAGTCACTCCATGAAAAACCTAGGGGCAGTGGTCCCAGTGACCTAATGATGTTGCACTAAACCCCACATTTAAAGGTTCTACCACCTCCCAATTCGACTACACTGGGGATCAGGCTTCCAACACCCCCAACCCTGAGAGATGATCCACATCCAAAACATAGCAAACAAAAAACTGTAAGTTGATCGTGAGAAATCCAGTAAACACCTCCCAAACTAACTAATCAGGATTAACATTGCTAGTTGTAGGATATAATAGTATCTCTATACCAGGTATGAGCCAGCATAAAAAGTACTTTTCTTCTGTGGATTCTTGCTAAATGTAAAAACAGCAGTTTCACCAGGAGAAAACATTAGATGAACACAAATTGAGCAAAATTCTACAAAATATCAACCACTATTTTCCAGAAGAGTCAAGGTCATGAAAATTAAGGAAAAACCAGGGAACTCTTACAGTTTGGAGACAGTTATGCAGCATGAAACCCTAAAAAAGAATAATGATATTAGCAGAAAAACTGTTGAAAATAGAATATTACTCCAAGTTAATTGCACTGCACCAATGTTAATCTTATTGATAATTATTGGATGGTTGTTCACTATACTAACATTAGGGGAAGCTGGGTAAAACATATATAGAAACTCTACTAGTTACAATTTTTTGACAAATGTGGAATTATTTAAAAAATGAAAGTTAGAAAATACATTGTCAGGCCTCATCGTAGATTTATTAAATATAATTTTTTTGGATATGGCTTATAATTCTGAACCAACCTGTGGGTAAAGTCATACAAGGAGGAAATGGTAGAGCTGGGATTTGAAACTGGATCTCTTTAATTCTAAAGCCTGTTTGCTTCACCACAGTGGGCTGCCTAATAGAGACTGAAAGTAGAAATTCAGATTAAACATGTCAACAACATTTGAAATAAAAGCACTCAAAGTAAAATATTATATTTTAATATATTCTTTTAAATATGCAGGTGTCAATGTAGTGACTGGAGTATACACAAATTCTTTCTGACCATAATTTCCAAATTGTTTTCTTTCTTAAATAGGCAGTGTAATTATCCAACCAAATACAGTATTTGCAAGTTGCAATATCAAAACTATCTGCATTGTTTGTGCAGAGGAACCCAAAACTATAATTTTAAATGTTGCTATTATAAGTACAAATCCCCAAAATTGAGTGATATATAGTTCTTGGTCCAACTAAAAACAGCAAACCCAAATTCTAAACATTATTATCCAGGTGTGGTATGAATCAAAGCCTATTTAATATGTCTTTTCACTTATTTGGCACATCTCTCTCTCTCTCTGATTGCATCAGCGTCTGGAAAGTAGAAATTCCCGGCAGGCTGGGATTACCATATGTGGGGGGATTACTTGCCAGAATGGTGTGGTTAGGGCGAATTGTCAAAAAGGCTCCATGCCCAAGTCCTCTTCCTTCTCAGTAACTTTGGTGCCAGGTACTGTATTAATGCCTAAAGAAATTAAGGCGAAGATGGCACAATCTCTCTCTTCAAGTGGCTCCTGTCTTAGTTGAGGGGGATTGGACAAGAGCAAAGGAAGGGAAAAATACTACCATTAGAACCAAACTTAGTATCACTATTTCTGCACACTACAAGATCACATAATTTACCCGGGTACCATGGCTCCTTAACAATTGAATTTGCACTGGATCTGGTGGTACACACCTACAGTCTCAGGTGTTTGGGGTTGAGACCAGAAAATCCTGAGTTCAAGGCTGAGACTGTCTGAGCATAAAACAAAACAAACAAAACAGAACAACTCTTAAAACTTGGACTTGAATTTCTCTTCGGAGAATAGTTGACCTTGCCTTCTCCATAGGCAAGGTTATTGCCTGGAAGAAGACAATGAGATTCAGCGAGAGCATTTTGCTCTCATAGTAAAGTAGTTGTATTGGGGACTGTCACCTGGTGCCTCAAAGACCACTGGAAAAAGTGGGAGAGGTTGGGGGCTGAGAACAGGCTGGAGGCAGCTTTCTGCTCCAAATTTCCCCAAATCTCTGAGAGTAAGGAGAACCTTGGAAGGGGTGGACTGGTGGACTGTGTCATATGTGGAAGCGAAAGGTGACAGTATAATGCAGTAGAGCCAGGTACTGGTGGTGGCGGGACCCCAGGTTTTTCTGAGTTTCATGGAGCAAGAATGGGGTTAAAGATGTGACAGTGTCACAGAGTACATTATGTCTGAAGTACCCCTAAAATACAAGGAGGGGCTCATCAAAGGTCAGAATAATCTTCCAGATGAAAGCTTCATGTCTCTCTTCTTATCTGCTTCTCTTCTTTGAGGTTATTCTTTGGATGAAATGTTGGATCTGTAGAGGGTAACTGCACACATGCAAGTAAGTTCCCTGGCAGGGCTGGTATTATGAGCTGTGGCAGCAATTTCAGAGGAATATACTGGGTGAGTTTCATTAAAGAGGAGCTCCCACCCCTCCTATACCCCCATTTCTGGTGAAGTGGTAGACCGGGGAGCTACCGAAGAATAGTGGAGCAAACATTACCTTTTGAACCATTGTGGCTTTGACAAAATGGCTTTTCCCTAGTTTAGGTAGGATTTTTGAGGTCTTGCTAAATTGCCTGTGTTGTTCTTGAATTTGTAGTCCTGCCTCAAACTCCCCAAGTGCTTGGATTACAGATGTGTGCCACCATGCCTAACTCACTGCTATGTTTCAAATGAAAAATAGGAAGAATAATGGATTAAGAAATGAAAACAATAATGAGAGGCTGATAGTTATTGAGTTCAGTGTGTACTTTGTCTGCAGTTTCTCCCACTATCAAGTAAAATAGATGCTATGATCATTTTTCAGAAGAAGAAACAAAAGGAATGAAGTAAATTCTCCTTGTCTGTGGATCCAACAGGGCAGCTCCTGGATCCCTGTGCTGGCCCTAACCACTAGATAGGCTGTGTCTCTGCTCCTTCAAGTTTTAAGCCAAGATTTGGGAATAGTTACTGATTGTAAAAGCACTGAATATCTCTCATGAGTTTCACTCCCCATTGTTTTAGGTGAAAAAATTCTTTACAATGTTGGACTGTCCTGCATAGTAACTGCACAGCTCCTGCTAATTGCCTGGCATTTCCCAGTCACTGTGACCATTTAATACATCTGCCCACATTCATTTCCCAGTGCTCTGCTGGCTAAGAATGATCATAAGCTTACAGGGCAGGACTAGAGTGAATCAAACCAGAAATTCCAACCACGGTCAAGAACTTGGGAAAACCTGGCAACACTGGGCAAGTTTTTAGGTTCTCCAAGCCTCAGTTTTCTTCAGCAGGAGAGTGAAACTGGTTCTCTAAATGGCATAGATTGTAGTTTCTCTTATTTTGAGAATGCTTTGAAATCATTAAAGTAGAATTACATGCCAGATGTAAGGAGGAGTAAGAAGGACCCCTGACCTCCAAAGAATTCACAGTCTTACCAGGTGAAAGAGGCCCTTGGCTCACCACACTGTGAAGTGATGTCAAATGTTGTTCTTCTCAGAGTGTGGTGCATAGTCTGTGGCCATACCACCCTGAACACGCCCGATCTTGTCTGATCTCGGAAGCTAAGCAGGGTCAAGCCTGGTTAGTACTTGGATGGCAGAGTGTGGTGCATGGCTAGGAACACTGATGTCACAGCCATGTTAAACATTCAGAACCTCAGGCTCCATCCCAAACTTGCATATCAGCTTTTCTCAAAATAGGACCCCCAGGAGATTCAGAGGTCCACTGAAATGAGCAGAGCTCAGCAGGGAGCAGCTAACCCTACGGTTGTCAGGGAACTCTTCCAGAGAAGGAGGCAGTAAACTTCAAAAAAAAAAAATGTGGATTTTTCAACAGGACGAGAGAAGAGAAAATAAAAGCGTACCATGCAAGTGCATAAAAAATTTCTCCTTAGGATTATTTCATGGTTTGAAACTTTGCAGTTCAAACACACACACACACACACACACCACCACCACCACCACCACCACCAACAACAAAAACAAACAAAAAGAACATCTCCCAAGAGAGAAGAAAATGTATGTGTGATCAAGGAAGAAAGGGCTTTAAGTACTCATATTCAGGTCCAATGATACATCAACTCAGCCTGACAAATATTATTGAGCAACAGTTATTCATTATCACGTAATGCATGTATGTCCTGGAAGTGACTGAAGTGTCAACAACCAGAAATGTCTTTTCCCTGTGTTCTGAACTCAGAGGAGCCCAGATGAGAATCTTCAGGCAATGATTCTTCATTTCTTGAAAGGTAATAATTACTGTACCTGCACATGGAGTCATTATTGGGATTGAGTTGCTACTAGTAAAGTGCCCAGAACAGAGTCTAGTCTATATTGAGCAGTTGGTAAATCCTAGCTATCACTATTTCATTCTTATTTTTATTATTTCCCTTCAAGAGCTCTCTGGCCAATGAATGCCATATAGGGAAGATACACATTAAGTCAAAACTGGCTCTATCTCTGCAGTTGCAGTGTCCTTTATGCTCAAAGCCTTGGCCATTCTGGCTCCTTTGGCTTGACAGGAACTCAAGTTAATAACTTATGAGTACTATTAGTCCCTACTTGCCACATGAACAAAAAGGAAAATGGGTTATGGATCCTCATAATATCTGTTAAGGGTCATCATCATCACCTTCAAAACCGGGTCCTGAATATTTTCTGCAGTTGGAGCTTAGACAGCCTTTGTCAAGTTTGTGTTATTATCATTGGCAATTTCATTAAGACCACCCTACCCTTTGGGCACCCTTTGAAACTGCCAGTCAGCCAAGTGTACTATTTTCTGTCCTGTTACGCTGGGTATTTCACTGTCTTTCCTTTTCATTCCTTTTTCATTACTGCACAACATACTATTTCAGTGCGAGATGAAAATAGAACACCTGCTGCAAATCTTTGAGGATTTTGTTCTGTGTTTTCCTGTAAAGCAAAACCAGAAACCCCCTCATCCCCACTGGCTAAACCAGCTGTGCCTCATATTTAAACACAAACTTTGAAGTGTCAGGGGAAAGAAAAAGTGACTTAGCCAATGAAAACAATACACGGGGGGCCAGAATCTGTTTTCAGGATTTATGAGCTGAAAGCGAGTCACACTTTAATGAATATTAAATGAAACCCCTCTTTTTCTCGGAAGACAGGAAGCATATTTCCCTATGAACATTTCTATGGATGCCTCTTTTCTGAAACTTTACTTGTCCCCTCAAAATGATGCACATGTCAAAACATTACAATCAATTTTCTGAGAACTAGAAAATATATGATGGGTCGGTACTATGAAAATCATGTGTTTTTTTTTTCCTAAAAATATGTCAGAATTTTATCTAAGGGGACATGTGCCAGTGAAGACCAGGACCCTTAGTTTGAAGTATCTGTCATAATTGAAAACCAGATACCAGCCGGGCATGGTGGCTCATGCCTGTAATCCCAGCACTCGGGAGGCTGAGGGAGGAGGATCGTTGCAAGTTCAAGATTAGCCTGGGTTACAAAGTGAGCTCAAGACCAGCCTGAACTGCATAGCAAGACCCTGTCTCAAAAAGACAAAACAAATAAATAAATAAATAAATAAGAAAGAAAGAAAGAAAGAAAGAAAGAAAGAAAGAAAGAAGAAAACCAGATCCATCTTTGGTCTAGGGAGTCAGATTGATATAGAGGAATGAAACTCCTAATCTACTATGTCCACAAGTTCCTGTTCTCTAAAATTGAAGAATGAATTTTAGGAACAATGGAGGTTAAAAGTAGAATATATTTATTGAGAAAAAGAAAGCTTCTGCCTAAGAGACAAAAGGGGACTCGAGTGGGTTGCCCAGGACTCTGTCTTTTCCAGCGACTATTATAGAGTAAAAACCGTGGGGCAGGGCTGGGGATTTAGCTCAGTGGCATAAGCGCCTGCCTGGCAAGCACAAGGTCTTGAGTTCAATCCCCAGTACAAAAAAAAGAAACAAACAAACAAACAAAAAACATGGGGCGAGACAAGTTCAAGGTAGGGGTAGACTGGGAACTCACAAGGTAGATGGGCAGAAGGTGGGACATAACTATAGTTAGCCAATAAGATCAATAGTTGAGGTAAAATTGATTACATTAGGGACAAATGGGAAAGCAAGTCACATAGAAAGTGGGCATTCTTGGGGTTGTGACCTTTACCCTAGAGGGATGGGATAGTGGCTCCAGGGTGAGAGGGAACTAATTAGAATATCAGTCCCCAGGATGTAGATGCATTTGTTTAATCCTTTGTCTATTTAAAATTTATATTTATTATTATTATTAATTTGTGTGTGTGTGGTATTGGGGATTGAACTCATGGCCTCGTGCTTGCCAGGCAGGTGCTTATGCCACTGAGCTAAATCCCTGGCCCCTGATGCTTTGTCTTGAGGCCTGGCCCACAGCAGGAGGTGTCTGTCTCTCTGCAGCTGCCAGGTGTCTGCACTGGCTCCATTGAGGAACCAGCCCTATCTCACTGCCTGTAATATTTTAAACTCAGCTGTCTGCAACAAGATGTGCACAGTGTTCATCTCAGGTGAGCTTGGTACTGTTTCCCTAATTTCTTTTTTTTTCTTTTCTTTTTTTTTTTTTTGGTACCGGGGATTGAACTCACAACCTCACGCTTGCCAGGCAGGTGCTTGTGCTGCTGAGTTAAATCCCCAGCTCCATTTCCCTAATTTCCAAATTCTTGTTCAGTTCTGGCTGTCATTTTTATTTTATTTATTTATTTATTTATTTATTTATTTATTTGTACCAGGGATCGAACTCACAACTGCACACTTTCAAGGCAGATGCTTATGCCTATGCTGCTGAGCTAAATCCCCGGCCATGGCTGTCATTTTTAATTCCACCCTTAATTCCTTGCCACACCCACCTCCAAATGTCACCAGAAGTCTTTTTCTTTCTCTCTCTCTTTTTTTTAAGAGTAGGAAAATTTGCTGGGGAATAGGAATAGCTCCTGAGAGACAGGAAGGATCTCTCATGGGTTGCCCACCAGAGTTTTGACTGTTAATTGACTATAACTTTTTTATACTTTTTTTTTTTTTGGCACCAGGGATCAAACAAAGGTGCTTGTGCCAGGAGATAAACTCCTAGCCTGTGACTATGATTCCCTAGAAGAGTGTTTACATTTAAAATTTTCTAGGTAGTTTCTTCTAGTTCATTAAAAAGAAAGTTTTGCGCTAGTATCTGTTGGTTTCTTTTTCATACGACCATCTTTTTGTTTATAACTTGAACTCAGAGTAACATTTTGGCCATTCTTTTAAGATTATGGTGGCACACAGTGTATTTACTATGGTTATCCTCTATTTTATTATGAAATTCTGTTTTATGCTTTCATAGAGGTAAGGAGAATACTTTTTAAGTATTTGCTGCGTTAATATCTACTTGTATTACCTTAAAATAAAAAAAGTTAAGGAGATGGTGCATGTGGGGTGTAAGGAACCAGTGGTGCTCATGGGGAGGGAAGGGTAGAGTCCTCCATCCCAGGAGACGCCTGTCACGATTCTTTGTGGCCCTGGAGTTCTGCAGTGCAGGAGGCTTGGAGAAAGAGAGGGGAGTTAGTTTTTCAAGATTTCTAAAATTGCATTAAAATACTAACTAAGAACCTGCCCATCTGGCTTGGCTGTGTGGGAGGAAATAATAGAAACAGTCCTGGAAGTGAGGCAAAGTGATCTCAGCAAGTAAGAGAACTGGAGGTTCTGCTGAAACACTCCCGCAGGCAGGCAGAAGGCCGTGCCAGAAAAGGGGAGTGTGGTCAACCTCATGTGACAGACACAGACACCCACTGTTAATGCCAAATTCAAATTGAGCAAACTTGAAGGCAGAGATCTTAGCCTTTCCAGATGGCACCTCCAGAAGTTAGTCTGGATTTTCTAGAATTATCTGTAAGATTTTCCTTTGGCTCAGGCTGGGTGATTCTGGGTACATCAGGTAACAGTCGCCAGGCAAGACAGGTTGCCAGTTCTTTTCCAGGTGGAGGTACACTATACTGAATGACCCTTTGGTCTTTACTTTGGGAGGTAAGTGTAGTGGTAAAGAAATACGATTTGGAGTCACACTGCAAACAGATTCCTCTAAGATACTGTATTGATATAAGAATGAATGAACTTGCCCAGTTGAAATCCCTAAGCTTCTGTATTTTAGTTTAATGGCTTTGGACACTTTATCCAAGCTTTCCAAGTCTCAGTTTTCTTATTTGCAAAATGAAAGCAAATAATACTTCACAGTGTTGTTGTAATAAATATAATGTTATGGTATATCTGTAACCCTTAGCCCAATACCCTAATGAAGGCAAGCTATTATGACAGAGGTAATAGCAATATTACTTATAGAGTTGTTACTCAGTGGGAGAGGAGGAGGTGAAAATGCCAGCTGTAGATGCTTACTGGAGCCATCAAGAGGATCAACAGTAGATTAATGCCTTACAGTAGGTCTGGGTGGGTGTGTTTAAAGAAGATTAGGAGGAGAATATATAGTATCTGCTTTGGTGTTGATAAAGAAGGTAGAAGGACGGGGTGGAGTCTTAACAAAATCAGGTTAACCTGGATGAGAAACTGGCCGTTTGGGAAGTCACAGGTGTCTCCGGCCTGCAAACTGAGACATACACCTACCTATGTGAAAAAGAGAGGAGGGCTGAGAATCAGCTAGCTATCAGGTGTCAAAAGAAGGCATTGCTGGGC
Source organism: Hydrochoerus hydrochaeris (assembly GCA_004027455.1). Classification (NCBI taxonomy): domain Eukaryota; kingdom Metazoa; phylum Chordata; class Mammalia; order Rodentia; family Hydrochaeridae; genus Hydrochoerus; species Hydrochoerus hydrochaeris. Next base: position 29,742 of record PVLA01002735.1, on the reverse strand, counting down.
TGGGGATTTAGCTCAGCAGCATAACTGCCTGCCTTGCAAGCACGTGGTCATGAGTTCAATCCCTGGTACTGATAAAAAAAAGAAGGCATTACTGTGCTGGTAGTAAAGCCAAAGACATGGGAAGGTTCTGGGAAACAGGCAAAAGTAATCAAAGCAGACTTCTGCTTTTTCTATGCTGGATGGGATAATCTTACCTAAGGGAAACTTGGCAGATATGCGGACACACTTGGTTTTCTAACTCTTACACTGGGTCTTTCTTTCTGAAAAACATGGTGGTGTTTAATATTATGTGGTCTTATGCCAACTAGTTGAGAAGGCACCTGGGAAATATAAAAGGGAAAATACAAAATATGTGAATGGAGAACCCATAGAAAACATTGATGCCATGAATGTATCTTATTAGCTGTGGTAAACCAGGCATTGAATTATGTTTTGTAAACACATTTAATTTTCATAACTCCCTTCTGCGTTTTATAACGGGAACACTGAGGCATGGGCTAGCTAACTTGATTGGTAAGTTGCAAAGTCAAGATTGAAACTCAGGTCCTTATCTATACCCCTTTTTCTTGGTGGTGTTGGGGATGGAAGCCAGCCCTGGAGCACGCTAGTTGAGCTGTCTTGTTATATCACCATGGAGCTGCATTCCCAGCCCCTCTCTGCTTCTTGTAATATTTTGTAATGCATGTCAGGATTCACTCTCTACTTTTATCTTCTTCCCTCTACAGTTATCTTGTGTAATGTGGAAGGGCTAGCTCAATGATGGGAATGGATGTGTTGATGGGAAATAATTACTTACTGTGTTAGGGACAATAGTTGTATCTTAATATAATACGAGGGGGTGAACACTTACTAAGCCCTTGATACATACCAATCACTATGCTAAGAGCATCATATTAAGTATCTCATGTGATCCTTACTACTAGCTCATGAGCTGAGCACTCTGTGTGCATGTGCAGGGCTGCAGTGGGCAGGATTGGAACAGGTGCTCTCCGGTTACTGCTGTGCCTCAGTAGCTTGAGGTCCGTTGGACTGCTTTCCATGCTGGACGCTGCAGGAGAATACATCAGAGACTCTAGTTCCCTCAGTTCGCAAGATTCTATCTTCAGATACAGCCACCCGGCATGACAGCTTTCTCCCTCTAGAAAATAAGTGAGTTCGGAACTTGATGCAGCTCACTGGCAATCAATATGATCCATGAGCTGGGTGAGATGGTGGTTATTGCAAGAGCATATTCTACCTTATTACCATCTTCCCTGCAAAACAGCTGTAGGAATATTAGCTCATGTTTGTGGAGCTGGGGCTAAGTGCTGCTTACTCTCCAACTCACTCTATGTGCATTCACTCATTGGTCCTATTACTTTCTGAGGGTGGAACTGAGGCAGAAAAGTTAAGCCAATTTGCTCAGTGTTTCCCAGTCAGCAAATGGAAAGGCTCTGACTCAAACCTCAGGATGTTTGTTTTTAGATACCAGAAGCTGGACAAGGAGGACTGCATCTAATAATCTCAATCACACTGTAAATTCTCCGTGGAGCATGTGTTTTATTCCCTTCCCCAAACCCATGCATATACAGTACAGACTTAGGAACACTCATGGCTCAGTAGAGCTACAGAAAGGTAATTGGCGAAGGTACCATTGTATAGAGCACAATGTATGAGCTAAGTACTTTTTAACCAACTTGGATGGAGGCTGGGGTTCTTTTCCTATTTAGATCTGACCTCAGCGTGCTCTCTTTGAGACTTCAATTATTATGGTCATTTCCCATTTACGTTTCTAGCAGAGTTTGTGACCTTAGCATTCTGCTTACATATCATTTTTAACTACACCTGTCTTTATAGCATGCTCGAACCTCTTGGCTGTGGGAATAAGGTCTGATTTTCACACAGCACACTTTCCAGTCAAAGTTTCCTACTTGCTGCTGTCATTGGTGTGAAGATCTGACCCCAATAAAAGAGGCATTTTTTCCCCTCTTGGAGAAACACAGAGCTGGAAGCACTTGGTTCATCTCTGGGCTTGCTTTGTCCCTTTGGGACAGTGTCAGTTGGATGTGCATCATTAAAGAGACCCCAGGGTGGTTCTTAGGAGCTTCCTGTTGGCCAGCTGCTGCAGTGGAGCTGGCAGGTACCAGGTGTGGCCGGCAAACATACCTGCCTCAGAGGCCTGGGCTCTTTGAAGTGTAGCCTGGAATATCCCACTTCAAAGAAACCACACTGCAGCTGTCACCTGGCTATCTAGGGGAAGTCTGAGAGTTAATGTGCAACCCAACCCTCCGACCTCCGGCTCACACCTGGGAGGCTGAAGCACATTTTCCTCTGGAGCAAAAGGTTTGGAAGCATTGTTTCCAATTTATCTCAGTGAAGGTCAGTGCCCTGGGTCTTTAGATAAAGGTTCATTGTATATGTCTCTCCAACAATAAAATAAGTAAATGAATGGGATTTTCTTTTCTGAATAGGAATTATTGAGCAATAAAGTGTTTGCAATGACCCTTAACGGGAGTTTAATTATCAGACTAATTTGTAAAAAAATTTAGTGAGGCTTTGTAGGAGTGTGCAGCTTTTGTCTGAGAATCACAGTGGGTTCTATGCAAATGAATAAATTCTTCTGATGGCTCTGCAAGGTATGCACTCAATTACTGTTTTGTGTTTTCTCTGTGCGTCACACACTGTGGGGCTGGGGTGGGAAAGCAAAATTTATTTATAAATTGCAGCAAGATGGACATAGATTAGATTTAAAAACAGACTTCCTGGTTGGGATGTTATTAGATGCCAGCCTGAATTACTGCAGCAATTTTTAAAGACTTGCATGAGTAGACTTCCTGCCACTTTGATGGTTATGTGATTCATTACAAACCAAACCACCATGCTTTTTCACAAGAACAAGTTGTGTATTCTACTTACATTTAGATAAAAGAGCATCAAGGGAAAGAAAAAGAGGCTTTGAATGAGTGACTAGAAAAATCTAAGTCTGCAAGACTCTACTTTAAGGGTCTGGACCCCATTAAGACCACACAGCAACTGCAGTGCCTCCATTCATACAAAAGGGCTGAATTTTGCCTAGCGTAGCCTCCATTGTGGTTCTTACTCTCAAATTTGGCTTCTATTCTCTTTGTCTCTCACCCTTCCCCATGACTCCCATAAAGATCATAGACTGGGTCTTTAAAAAATAGGGTGACAAATACTTGCATACATGTGTTGAGGCTGGAGTTTCATTTCAGACACCTCTCTTGTGCTGACTGATGTCCTAATATTCTTTCTGTACTTGGTTCATATGGGCTTCATGTCCCTTATGGCTACTCCTCAGAGAGAAGATTTTGGGACAGAACAGATCTTTGTGCACTGCCTGTGACTACTCCAAGTGTGGAGTCTTATTCATTCTTTCTCTCTTCCCCAACCCTTTTCTTCTCTTAGTACCTTAGCTTATTAGAGTCCTTACTATTTTGTACCTTTGGTGCTAAAGTTTGCAATGGATTTTCCTCCTGCCTTAGAAATCAGTGCTCCTACCCCTCGCTCCATCTAGGCTGCAGTGAAGTGAGTGGAAGGAAGGTCAGAGGAATTGAAAATAGAGTTTCTAGGACTGGGAAACCTAATTTAAAAATCTGGCTCCCCAATATTCTAGCCATGGGAATGTGAGAAGGCTTATTAATCTCTCTGCCTTAGGTCCTCATCTGTCAGTAAGAATGGTAAGAATTTCTACCCTATAGAAGTCACAAGGATTAAATGAAATAATGTATGTGGAATACTTAGCGCATGGAAAGCATACAAAGAAGCTCTGATAATAATGTTTATTGTTAATTAGCTGGATTCCAAAAACAAGGAATTTTCTAGGAGAAAATGCAGTCTTCCATGTTCTTCCTGGGTCTAGTGTATCTTTAATTATATTTTTATTTATTTATTTATTTTTTGTCTTTTTGAGACAGGGTCTCATTATACAGTTCAGGCTGGCCTTGAGCTCATTTTGTAGCCCAAACTGGTCTCAAGCTCACAATGATCTTGCTGCCTCAACCTCCCAAATGCTGGGATGATAGGTGTGAGCCACCATGCCCAGATCCTGTATTTTTAATTATTATGATATTTCTCCAGCTGTGGGTTGGGTCTGAATGTCTTCTGAACCCAACTTAATTGGGATCAACTGGACTAGAAAAAAGAAAAAAAATTTGTGTACCCAAGGCAGGTATTATGGGTACTACTGTTTTACAAAACTTTTGTTTATATTATACACATAGACTTACATACGTTTACTTACAATGTGTGCATACATGTATTTTCATATATTTATATAAGGTATCCTGAATCATAATGTAAAATGTCTTATTTTGAGCACAGTCAACAAAGTGGAAAGTACAAGACTAGATCATGTAAACTGAAAAAGATTTTTTTGCTACAATTCTCTGACTTCTAATAATATAGCCTTTTAAATATATGATTGGGAAAGTTGTAAATGCATTCAGTGAGGAAAGAAAGGGATCCTTTAAATGACTTGCAAGTCAAAGAGGGCAAAAAGTTATAATAAGTTGTCTTTGCAAAAATATATACTTGTAACAAGTTAATAGCCTTACTGCATAAAAGAACACTAATAAAGTACCTGAACAATTAATTTACAAAATAAGTAAATAGCAAATGAGCACATCATCTTGTTAGAAATTAATACAAAAAAACCAGCTAAATCATTTTTTCACTTACTAAATTAGTAATTTTATTTTGTGTTAATGTTGAAAAAGTTACAGGGAAATAATGAATCCCTTCATACAAGACTACTGGGAATAAAAATTATACCTTTATTTATTTATTTATTTATTTATTTGAGACAGAGTCTACATAGTTCAGGCTAGCCTTGAACTCATTATGTAACCCAGGCTGGCCTCAAATTCATAGTGATCCTCTTGCTTCAGCCTCCCAAGTGCTGGGATTACAGAAAAGTACCACCATTCCTGGCTAAGATTGTACCTTTTCTGAGGGAGAATTTGATTTCAAAAACCATAAAAATGTGTATATTCTTTGCACTGAATTTTCTACTTGAAAGAATTTATTGTAAGGCCATAATAAAGCAGTTTCACAAACAGCAACCAAGATGATGGATCACTGCAGGACTGTTAGAATAAGGAATTTGGGTGATAAATATGTTTTTCAGAAAAAAATTGATAAAAAAAATCTTTGTCGAACTTATCCAGTGGAGGAAGAGGCAGTCATTACAAGTGATTCTGCAAACTGAGTGCTGCACTGTCTGCCTGTAATATAAGCTACTTGGAAGGCTCAGCTAGGGAAGTTGTGATTTTGAGGCCAGCCTGAGCAATGTATGAGACGCGGTTATAAACAAACAAACAAAGAAGCTGCTGTAATCCCAGCCTTGTGGGTGACTGAGGCAGGAGGATGGTGAGTTTGAGTCTAGTCTGGGCGATTTACTGTCTCAAAATAAGACTGGGCTGGCCATGTAGATTGGTATGAAGCCTGGAAGTTGCAGGTTCAATCCCTAGTGCTACAAAACAAAGAAATTATGGGATATAGTTCCTAAGATTATTCTCTTTAGTGTAGGGTCTATTCCTCTGTCCTGGGGACCGAGGCAGTCTTTACCCTGAGTTACATCCTTCGCTCTTTTTATTTTTTATTCTGAGACAAAGCCTTGCCGAGTCACTCAGGTACCTAGGCTGGGATCAAAGTCATGTTCCTCCTGTCTCAACCTCCTAGAGTGCTGGGATTACAGGCTGCTCTCCCGTGCCTGGTTAGACACTGGCTTTATTTTTGGCACCAGTCTTCTCCTGAGTTATTTAAAGACTTGTATCTTAAGTTTTGCAACTGTTTTGAAGTGTGATGTATTGAATTTAGGCATAAGTGCTTACTCAAATAATAGTAATAATGTGATGGGCTTTAAGTAACATATAATGTGGATGAAATTGCAGGTTATTTATCCAAGCACTGATAGCCCACACCTGCCCTGTTGTTCTCCATAGGAGCCAAAGCCACACCCAGGTAAGTTTTGACCTCCCTGTCAGGTAACCTGATGCACTGGTCAAGCATTTCAGGCTGTGTTGTTGTCATTACACCCACTGCTAGACATTCTGTCCCTCCCCCGCCTGACCCAGGTAAACCCAGCACTATGAATGGGGCCTGCAGTTGCTTGCGGCTCTCTGGGTGCTGCTCTCTGGACAGCCTCCAGTCAACTGGGAGCTGTGGGGTCTGTAGTAGCACTCACTCCATCCTGGCCAGCAAGCCAATGTGGCAGGCAGTGGCTTTAGGAAGCCATGTGGTCTCATTCCCGACCTGCCCCCATCGGCTGAGTCTGACTCACTTGTTAGGAGAGCAGCACAGGCCTTCCGCCTAGAGAGTTAGGAAATTAGTCTTTAATCAGAGTGCAGCATACAGAAGTGACCTGCGATACGCCAACTGAATTAAGCGGTTGCCATATATATGTGCAGTATAGTATTATTTGGGAAAAAAACAATATGGCGCTATATTTCAGACAAGGTTTGTCACCAAGGATTCATGTGCTGGAAGCTTGGTTCTCAGCGTAGCTCTGTTAAGAGGATCTTTAACAGATAGAGCCTAGTGGGAGGTTACTGGGGCTCCTGCCTTTGGAAGGGATTATATAGTTCCCCAAGACTCGAGTTCATTTCTCAGAGCCTTCTGCATGCCAGGCAAACTCTATTGCTGAGCTCCATTTGAGACCCTGTTATACAGAGCTAAAAAAAGGATAAGGACTTTGGCTTCCAGGGGGAAGTAGGTGGTGGCAGAGTAGAAAGAGGGATTTCAGAGAGAAAAGCTTGTGTACACGGAATGAGCTATTTATTTCCATTATTGGTTTCCTTTATAGATATACATGTTCTTTATAAAAGGGCAGCTTTTCAGAATTAATTCTGCCTCTGACCTCTCAGGGTAACCATCTTGAAACACGCCAAAGAAATATTTTAGGGTCCCACATTTCCTACTATTTCAAGATGACTGATTTGTGCATTTGAACTAATCCAATCAACCTTCCTTTGGGGGTTGGGGTACTTATAGATGGAACCAAGAAATTAGCCATTAATGTTCAACCCAAGCCTCACCAGGAAGAGAGAGAGAGAGACAGAGACAGAGACAGAGACAGAGAGACCCTTGTGAGCCATGGCTGTCTAGGTATTTAAGGTATTCCAAGGTAACTGGGAGAGTCTTATTATGCAGAGAATGCTAAGTAGCCCTTCCTGTGTGCAATTCATTTGCGTAAATTTTGGTCCTTACTAATGAGCCTGTGATGGGAACCAAGTGCAAAGGAAGCATTAAATCTGGCTTTATTCAAGTTACATAATTAATTCTGGCACTGTAGTTGGCTTCCCGAGTTTTACATATGGCCTGGGTTTTCCCATTAAATTAGAGGTGAGGATGGGACTTGATGCCACAGTATGTTTTATCTTTCCTCCTGAGGTTGTTTTGAAGAATAAATTGGCTAAAGAACCTGATGTAGAGTTAGAAACAGTCAGTCATCAGCAGCTCAATTCCCTGTCTGCTGTTTTCTGTCCCCATGCTGCTTTCTTGGAGAGGTTTTTCCTTGGAAGCAGGGCAACAAATTATCTGGAGCTGGTGTGGGAATTTAGCTCCAGAGATTGACTGGTAGATCAAACTTGCATTGTCCTGACCCAAAGGAGAGTGGCTCTGTACCTCATTAAGTGTCTTTGTGGCATGGTCTTTCTCTTTCTTCTGGCTACCCTACTTGCGCCTCTCTTCTCGAGACCACTGTTGAATCTGTAGTTTTCACAATACCATGGGATTTGTGGGAACTGAATGAATTGCTTTAAGATCTAACATAAAAATAAATCCTGGCCTCCAGCCTAAAAAAGGTCACTGGGAACCCAATCAGAGCTGGGCAGCAAGCCCAGGCCCAGGCTAATGAGACATTTACATGCTAGACCTTCTCTTTCAGCTTGGTCTTCATGGGGCTCACTTGCAAGGAAGTACAGAGTGTGTACTGCAGGCCTAACCAGGCCTTCCTCACTGAGTGCCATGGCTTCCTGTAGCAGAGCAAGAGTGTTATTAAAATACTCCTACATCCAGCATTCCCAACAAATGGTGGATCTCCAATCCAAAGCAATTGCTTGCTTTTTGTTTTGCTTTTATAATTACTTGGTTTTCACTAATTTTTTTTTCTGAGTCTCTGCACCATTCATCCGTGTATGATTTGTTCACTCCTGAAGTCTAATCTTTTATTCTGAGAAGAGGTATAAATAGGCAAAAGAAAGGTAACCTTGTTTTCATTGTTGTGGGAGTACTGGCTTCCAGATTTAATGGATTTATAGGAGAGCATTTTAGTTTAGCAGATAAAGAAAAATTCAAAAGGGAACCAAAAGAAAATTTAGTATTTGAAAATAAGACCTAAGAGGATGTTAATGGTGCAGTGTTCATTTTGCTTGGAGAATAGTATAGGCTCTCCAAAATAGAGTGGTTACTAAGACAGTTGATTGGTCATTAAGGCATGGCAAGGCCAAGGGAGTAAAGACTTAACGTTTACTTAAAAAAAAAAAAAAAGATTCTCACTGGGCATGGTGGTGGTGCACATCTGTAAATCCAGCCTGCTGGAAGATGGAGACAGGAGGGTAGGATGTTTGAGCCTAGCCCGGGTAACTTAGTGAGACCCTGACTCAAAAAAATAAAAGACTGGAGATAGTAAAGGCCCTGGGTTCAATCCCTAGTAACCACCACCACCACCACCACCACAAAAACAACAGCAAGAAGGCATTCTCTCACGGGTCTCACAGACTTGTTGGCTCTTAGTGAGATAGAGTACTATGTGTTGTTTCTTGTAACCTAGGTAGGATAGCAGGTAGGATAGCCAAAGATAGACAGGACAGCAATTTGCGTGGTTTTTGCCAGAATGCACAAGGATCCAGATGGCTTTCCCAGAAATCTTTTAGTCTTTGATAGAATAGGAAGAGACAAAAGGGAGACAAACTTAGTAACATATGGGGTGGAGAAACATTGTTTCAAATCAGAAGTGGGAAGAAACCAAGCTAAACTTCATTTCCCAAAATCACTTTCACATTCCTAGATTTGGAAATGACTTTAGTAACTATTCTTTCAGTATACCAGAATATCATTTTTGTTTAAGTAAAATTTCAGAGGTACCAAGAAAAAGAATCCCAAATTTAGAAATAAAGAAAAAAGAGGACAGCCTATCCTTTTAACTTCCCACTGGAGAAATGTGTAAAAATCCATCAAGGATGATACAATTGTTTGATACTTTTTAATATACATAATTTTATTACACATTTTAAAAAAATGCAACATCCTGAAAAACCCAAAACTTACTATTGATACTAGTTCCTGAAAATTCTTTGTGCTACCATACACATAAAAGAGACCATTAAATATTTAGGAATATTCCACATCGAAAGCTTTAAAATCTAACTGTAGTAGCCCCTCAAAAAGCTACAGTGTGAATTTTTTAAAAAATTATTTTTTCTACAAAGAATTTTAGCAGCTGTACAAAAATCTGTATGGTTTTTATGCTGAAGCTAATGTTGAGCTGCACTTGAATTCACATTCTTAGCAAAACGATTGCCTGGGCACACATACACTCCCCATGCCATTACTGGACAACCACTTACTCTTCCTCTTCATCTTTCTCCTTGTTTTCTTCCTCTTCCTCTTCTTCTGGTTCATTCTTCTTGTTTGAGCCTTTTGCCTATCAGGACCCTTCTTTCCTGCTTCACTCTTGTCATTGGCACCATATGCAGCAATACCCTTTTTATATTTCTCCTTCAGCTTAGCTGCTTTTTGTTCATATGGTTGTTTATCTTCAGCGACTCCCCAGACCACGTTTCACCCACTTTTTTTTTTTTTTGCAGTATCTCCAATGGACAGGCCTAATCTTTTTTTTTTTTTAAATTTCATTTAAAGAGAAAAAAAGGCAAAACAGAAAAATGGGTAGAAACAATACAGAATTTCAGAAAAAAATAAGCAATAAGAAATCACTAGTTGATAAATTACATATTGTCTTCTTAGACATAGTTGTTAAAGTTACAGAATTAAAGCATACAAAGTGGACATTCAAACAGACTGTAAAGAAGTTCAGTGATCCAGTAACAACTTAGCAACATGGTTATCAATCCTACACACTCAAACATACATGAAGCCATATCCTCTAGAGCACTTTCTTTTCTACTTTTAACTTTTTAAGTCCATTATCTGTTTAGTTATATCTTATTTCAGGTTGCTCAGTACCTTACTGACTTGTTTTGTTGTTGTTATTTACTTTTTAATCACCTTATATAATTCTGTTGCCTTGTTTTTGAGTTTCTCCTCATCCATGCTCCATGGATCAGCTTTGGTGCAGTTGGGAATTTTTTGGAGGTATTTTGTTACTTTTTTTATCTACTTTTTTTTTTTTTAAGGTAGCAAAATACAGCAGAACAAGACAGAACAAACCCATGTGACCCCAGTACAGTGAAACTACCACAGAACCTCACATCAGGTCACCAGGACATGAACAATAGGCACAATAGTACAGCCCCTTCTGTTCACATTAGCTGTCCTTTCAGTCAGGTAGAGGAAAATGGAAGGAAATATTGAACTTATAAAAACAGAATATTGAATAGAGCAGTACCATTAATCAAAACTGAGCAAAACAGTGATAAAAATATTTGCTTCAAAGAGATAGTAGAAGGAAATCCCCCTTACTGCCACACTGCATACATTCATCCTCCCAAGAGATACTCAGACCGCCGGAGCCGACTTGCTAAGGGAGGGGGGAATGGATTGATGTCTGATCCTTAGTCCGCGCACTGGCAGGTCCCCAGCTGCTTACCAGGGCGGCGAGTGGGCTGCCTGTTCTCCCAGCGCCCAAAGTTCCAACATGATGCAGAGCTCAGGAATCACTGATAGTCCTCACCCTGGTGTGCTAGCGACTTGCTAGGCCCCCAGCTGCTTACCAGGGTGGCAAGTGGGCTGCCTGTTCTCCCAGCGCCCAAAGTTCCAACATGATGCAGAGCTCAGGAATCGCTGATAGTTCAGACCTGATCTTTGATCTTTGGGCAATGTTCAGAGCAAAACAGGAGAAAGGCAGATGGTGGTCTTTTAGGAGCGTTGGATCTTTCTTTCTTCCTCTCTAATCACCACCTTAGGAGGAACATAATTTTTCATCTCCTTGTCATAGCAAAATTTATCACCCTCTGCCATATTGTCAATTTTGACTTTTCCCTGGCAGGCACAGTCTTCCATCTCTCCCAGCACTTCTTGGTTGAAGCTGACTGAGAGAGGAGTCGAGGTGCTTCTTCTGGTGCTCCTTGCGGCAAGTCTGCAGGAAGAAGGCATGAAGACATCTTGCCCCTGGCTTACTGGGGTCTTCCCTGCCCAAAGCAGTGCGGCCTGGTACGAGCCTTTCCTGAGTCCCACACAGCAGCCGAGTCCAATGGAGATGCCTCCTTCCTGGGGCTCCGGTGTGAACTGGTTTACCCAGTTATTTGATAATTTGATGCATTATTTACCCTTGACAAGGCCTGGCCTCTGTGAGCTCACATGTTAACTTGTAGGCTCATGTCCCATATAAAGATAACCCTGAAGATTACGTTTTCCTTGGCCTGCAGGACATTAACCAGTTGTCTGTTTGATCTTGGGGACTGAATGCTGGGCATAGAACAGTGGAGTGTCTGGTCCATCACAGACCTGTGCTTCCAGGTCAGCAGTTTTGATTTGGAGTAGAACTCTTATTCATGCTTTATGTTCTACTCATTAGTAAAAACAGCCAGATCCCCAAATGCTCTTTCCACCAGCCAGACTGTTCCCCATTAATGAGCTGAGTATGAGCTACCACATGTTCCTTCTGCATTTGTGTGAGTCATATTTGCAATTATTGACAAGCTTTTCTTTGACAGTAAAGTTGATCCCTTATTGTTTGCTGAGAAATATTTCTCTTCAGGTTTTTCTTGTGCTTTTTGACTAATGCTGGGTAGTCATGATTTTATCAATGTTTTTGTGGAGACTCATATGTGATCCTATCATTCTTCAAAGGCACTTGTAAACAACAAATAAAACTATTTTCTCATGTAAACAAGCTCTCCAATCTGCCATTTATTTATTATGTATTTGTTTATTTCTCTTCATGGATTGAACTCAGAGCATCACACAGGCTAGGCAAGTCCTCTGTTCCTGAACCACATCCTCCGCCCATTCCTCTTTTTCACTTCTTCTTCTTCCCCTTCTTCTCCCCTTCCCTCTCCTCCCTCTGCCTCTTCCTCCTCCTTCTTCATAGTGGGGATTGAATCCAGGGCCTTTGCACTGAGCTATATTCCCAGCCCTTTTAAAATTTATTTTTCTTAAAAAAATTGATTTTTCTTCTTTTTTATGGAGGTAGGAGGAAGCTCTTACTGTAAAGTTGCTAAATTGCCCAGGCTGGGATGAAACCTGTGATCCTTCTGCCTCAGCCTCCCAGAGTGCTGGGATTATAGGCATGGACCATACCAGGCTCCTGTTCTTACTCTCAAAGAAAGTCAGAGTGAGCAGAATCTTTACAGTAATCTTGGATTTTTATCTAAATGGGAAAATCAGTGTTTCGTGTCATTCAATACTGATTGTCAATGGCTAGATCTTGTATACATGCAATTTGTGCTTTAAAAAGTTATAGTCACTCATATAAAAAATATTTGAGGAAAACTGTTGAATTGGTCTGAAAGAAGCTCAGTTTTTCTCTAATAAGAAAAGACCCTGAATTAAAAACAGTAATGTTCAGAGTAGTTTGTTTTCGCTTGAATGAATTTGACCCCTTGTTCTTCAGTAATGAGTTGCTTGAATTCAACTACTTTTTCATGTGATCCATTTACATCTTTGAAATTTTGGAGATGCAGCATATCATCTTGCTTTTATTAAAAGAAAAACAGCCATGAGAAATATGATACTTTAAATGCAATGAATATACATATTTGGGATGTCACGATTTTGTCTTACTCTCTTCCATTCAGAGAAGGACATCAGTTTATATGAATAAATACCTGCTACCAGAAAGCAAATGCATTGCACGTATTATTTGTATAACAGTTCCTATTTGGAAGCTGCAAATTCAAATGAGCTCAAATGTTTATCTTACTGTTTCAATGTTTAGCATCAGAATAAAAGTCCTCATGACTTTTATGGATATTAAAATTTGTCTCCCTATGTGGTTCAGGCTTGGTTTGAACTCATGGCAATCCTCCTACCTCAGCCTCCTGAGTGCTGGTACTGCAGGTGTGTGCCACCATGCCTGGCTTGAAATATTTATTTCTTTTTTCTTTTAAATTTTATTTTAATGAGAATAAAACCAAACAAAATAAAGCGGAATAATGCCAATCAAAACAAACAGTGAAAGTGATACAGAACTTCAAAACAGGATAACGGCAAATCAACAATGGTTGCATAATGCTTCTTGTTGTCTTCAAATTTGCTGTCCATACCATCAGACATAATAAAACCAAACAAAACAGAATAGAATAAAACCAATCAGAACAGAACATTGACTAGAACAAAACAATAATACAGAACAAAACAAAACAGTGAGAACAATATTGGATTTCAAAAGACAGAAGGAACTCTCCAATAGTTGCTTACTGCATGCTGTTATCCTCCAAATATATACTCAGACTACCAACTTTAGGCCTGAAAAGTCAATTAAACAATACGAGCATTAAGTTGTTTTGGTACCTCAGTTGCTATCAACTCAGCCTGTACTCTGAATCAGTCAGTTGCTTATAGGGGTAGTGGGCGGTTCCTTCTTTCGCAGCCTGCATGCCAGCAGGCTCACAGGAAAGGCGAACTGGTTTCTTGTTTCTCCTCCTGGGCCCCTTGTGGCTGCTACTGGCTCATAAGAAGTGTGAATTTTTTTGGTTTTGGTTTTTGAGATAGGGTCTCACTATATTAATATTTATTTCTTTAGAATACCCATTTTATAGTTCAGCCTTAGTTATGTTGGGAAGAGTTGTTTTTTTCTCATTGAGGACAGTGAGTAATGACAAAAGTAACTTGGGTTTTGTTTTAGAAAGTGATTTTTTTTAAAAAAGAAAGAAAGAAAGAGATATTTATCACTTTTTGCTCCCCAAATATGCTTCATAAATATGGCATTCCTTTTATTTAAAAATTGGAGTAAGCATTGTGTTTCCATACTACTGGTTCTTTGAGCTCCTTGTTTCAAGATAGAGCTTCAACCAACATATGTGAAAAGAAGGAATGTTTAATTTTTTTAAAGTCAATATATCAAAAATTCAAAACCAAGGAGCAAATTCAGAATGCCTATTGTATTAGTCGGTTTTCTATTACTATAACAAATATTTGAGGTAAATCAACTTATAAAGAAAAAAAGTTTATTTTGGCTCACAGTCTATGGTCATTGGGCTATGTTTCTGTTGTGCAGAGGAAGCTTGTGGCCTCATGGCCATCAGGAAGCAAAGAAAGAAGGAGAGGAATAGGTAGGATCCCATAGTCCCCTTTGAAGGCATGCCACCAATGACCTGAGATCTCTCTTTATGCCCCATCTCTAAAGATTTCTGCAGTCTTCTGGTAGCACCAATCTAAGCACCAAGGCTTTATCCTAGGATCCTCAGGGAGAAACTTAAGCCTCAGCACTCATAATTGACAATTTAGTTAAGAGAACAAAAGGGTAGAATTTAGGTAAAATATCTTAAAACATGATTTTATTAAAATGGGAATTATAGCATTTTTAAGGCTAATGTTCCTGGTATTGTCTGCATTTTTGGCAATGTTTGCAGGCATCTATGATTGTGATTAGACTAATTTAAAATGAACAAGCACATGAACCTCTCAGATTTACAAAACTATTTTTAACTCTTTTTAAAACTTCCTAAAAATAAAAGTTTTTGTTGTTTCCCTTTTAATTGCTAAGAAAGCATACTAAGTGTTATGAAAGCCTTTGTTCTTAATAAAATATCTTCAAGTAAGAATCAAACTGGGATATGAAATTATTAAAACTGGTTTCTAGAACAATGCCAACCTGCAGACTTCAATACTTTGTTGATCTTTAGGTTATAGGCTACATATAATCAACTGATAATGGGTGATTGTGTGATTTCTCTATCAGCTTTCACAGCTGTTTATCTGGAAAAGAAGGCTCTACCAGTTCTGCAGGAGTTGTATAATGTTATCTGAGAGGTTCAATTATTTTAAACAAACAGTGTTCACAAAGTCCTTTCCTGAGCTTCTCACCAGCTTTGATCTAGTTGGGAGAAACGGAAGGGAGGATCTGAGAGCTCTCAGAATAAGAAAGTTAGTTCGTGAGGTATTTTTAATTTTTTTTCTTTTTACAACTATTATCTGAAAACATTATAGCAATATGTGTTTTTAGATATGTATACAGAAAGGAATAAAGACCCATAAAGTGTGAGAGTGAGTCCACAACCATGATGTGTTCATCAGCCAGAGAACCCACTGTTTTTGGTTCAGCAGTGGTGAGGAGAGGTTTGTGTTATTTACAGACAAAAATAAACTGAAATAGTCTTAAAAATTTTCCTGCAGATTCTTTTTCCTAATTAATACAATGATACTGAATTTGATGTAGAAGTGATTTAATGTAGGGCTGGTAGGGGTAATTTATACTTCTCCTTGCTTTATGCATGCAGCATTTTGTTCATGTAGCAACATATGGCCTGTAACTGGTTCTTCAAAAGCAAAACAATGGCTCGATTTTCCTACCAGGTAAATAAATCTTTCACTTAGAGCTTTTACTAAAGAAGTGGAAAGTATTTTAAACTTTTCCTTAAAAGCATTTTTTTGGGGGTGTACAAAAAAAGGTGACTTTTCCATTGTGCATCCAACCAGGTTTAATTCTTCTAAATACAGACATATGAATGGGATAGGAGGGCCAGGGATTTAGCTCAGTGGCATAAGTGCCTGCTTGGCAAATGCAAGGTCATGAGTTCAATTCCCAGCACAAAAACAAACAAACAAACAAACAAACAAACAAAAAAGAATGGATTAGGAAGGTTGTAAGTTTTCCTCAGAAAAGGAACCTTAGCCAGTTTGCGTCAGGAATTGGGTGAATCTAACACAAGCAAGGTCTCATCTTTTTTCTTTTCCTGCACTGGGGATAGAACTCAGGGTTGTAAGCATGCCAAGCAAGTGCTCTTTCACTGAGCACCCTTATCGCTAAGTAGAGTATTGTTAGGGAAACAGTCCTAATGATTCCACATTCTTCTTTCCTCTGAAAGAATATTGGGGTCCCCCATAATAAATAACATAGTTCAGGAAATTGGGACAGGTCTACTGTAACTTGTGTCAATTAATCTGAATTGTCAATTTGGATAAGAAACCCTTGAAGAGATGATGGGTTAGGGGTGTGTGCTGTACTTATCAGTAGATTAATCCACTGATAGTCACAGCTCCACATGCAGTTAGTACTAGGGCCCAGTTAGAGGGTGCGGGTTACTAGGGGTATGCCTTTGGAGGATACGCCTGTCTCTTGAGCTCTTCCTCTATGCTCTGCTTTCTGGCTATCATGAAATGAGCAGCTTTGATCTGTCATGATCTAAGCTTTCCCATGAGCTAGCTGACCATGGACTGAAACCTCTGGAACTGTGACCCAAAATAAACCTCTCCTCCCTAAAGCTGTGAGTATTGGATATTTGGTGTCAGCAATGGGAAAACTATCACAGAGTTCAGAAGATGATACCCCAAAGAATACCATTTTGATATGTAGATTACTTCAAACTGAGAGCACTTGAGGACCTGTAAATGCAGGGAGTGGTATTTTCCTTCCGGTTTCCTTATCTGACCAAAGACAGATCCTCAAAATGTCACAGCAGAGGAAAGGATCACCCATTCTCAGGTCTAATCCAGAGACTTTGCTTACCTGACATATTCTTTATCTGTATAACCAAACCTTTGCTTCTGTTCATTTCCTTTCCTCATCCCTCTAGTTTGTAGGGAGTTAGGAGGGTAGCTCTACTCCCCAAGAACCCCCAAGTCCCTATTCCTTTATGCTATCTAAACTTGGATTGTATGGCTCTCCTCTGAGCTTGACATTTTCTGAGACTTTCATGCATATAAATAAAATTAAAATGCTTTATTTCCTGTTAATCTATTGCCAGTTTATTTCATAGACTCATTGGTCAACCTTTAGAGAGTGGAGATAAAGCCTTTC
Source organism: Hydrochoerus hydrochaeris (assembly GCA_004027455.1). Taxonomy (NCBI): domain Eukaryota; kingdom Metazoa; phylum Chordata; class Mammalia; order Rodentia; family Hydrochaeridae; genus Hydrochoerus; species Hydrochoerus hydrochaeris. Next base: position 12,665 of record PVLA01002735.1, on the reverse strand, counting down.
TCTCCCTATACAGCCTTCAGGATTTAACAGACAGACCAGGGAAGAGTTAGGTTTCTGATAAAATTTTTTGTGCATCCACTTCTGCTCTGACCTGCATAGAATCAGCAGGAGGCAGAGTTGGTGCTGACTTTTCTCTGATTGACTGGCATTGCAGATAAGTTCCTAGACTCGGGCTAAGACTGCCTGAGTTCAAATCTTGTCTCTACACTTGTTAGTTATATGACCTTGGGCATGTTAACTGTACCATAAATAATTCATCTATAAATAAGATCTATCAGTAGAAACTCCATAGTGAACCAATTAATTTAACAGAGAATTTGGGAAAAAGTGCCCATGCAGAGCAAACATTTAATTAATATTAGCTGTTATTATTATTATTATTCCTTCTTGATGTTCTGGAAGTCATTTTTAAACCTTCACTTATTTGTTCCTATATATATTCTCTTAAATTTATTTTTTGTGTGTAATAGTCACATATTGAGTCTTACCAGTATGTTTAAAAGTATTTATGAGCAAGTCAGGAAGAATTTTAGGGTTGAAGGCCTTCCCAACACTCTGCAGTCTTATATGTAGTTTGTCTATTTCAGGTTCACAAATTACCTAATAAGCAAAGTGAAGGAAGATTCCCATTTAAGGAGCTAAGAACTACCATTTTCGTAAGGCATGAAAAGGATTGATAAAGCATCAAAAGGAGAAAAATACCCTGTTCTTAAATGACAAGAGTTTTGTTTCTTTTATGAGATAAACTGGAGACATTTCAATTCGTCTGCATACCACTGCATCAAAACAGTCTTTCTCCTGAGTATTCCCTTCCTTGAAAGCCTTTCTTTACTCTAAATTGTCATGTATATCTCAACTTGGACATTATTCTCTCTGATAATATTGACTGCTTAAAACTTTCCTTTAGCTTTTATAATAACTACTCCACCACTCATCTTCCAATTAAAACATTTAGCATGCACATTGGGATCACCTATGAATTTGTCAGAATGTTGCAGGAAAATTCCCAAGCCATATCAGATAGAAGGGAAGACTCTTTGCAATGAGGAGATAAGAAGGCAGCATTTAATCTTTACACCAGAGGACTGAGGACTATTGGATCTTCACACCAGTCACCTTTCTCAAAGTGACACTGCTGAATTTAGGAAGAGTTTAGTTTATATAGAATTTAGAAGTGGGAGGTACAAAGCAAATGACAAAATATTACATAACTGGTTACATGCATTGAGTCATACATTGACAGGCAGGCTAGTTGTGAAACAAAGGAATTGTTTCTCATAATATAGAAACAGCCAGGGAACAAGAGGAGGGGGCCCTTACAGAGTGAGCATAGTGAAAGGCATTGCCATAATATAGGAACATTCTGGGAGGGGCCCTTGAATTAGCTCAGGGTACCTTAATGTATAGACAATTATTCTGACTCAGTGTTCATTAGAGATATGCAGCTGGGCTGTAGATATTATCAAGGTCAACTGAATTCAGCAGAAATAGCAGAAGAGAAATTTGGTCAGAGACTTCTAATTGATCATGAAATATCTATAAACTTACTATCTTATGAATGTCTTCCTACATTATAATTGTGCTCCAACAAGTACCTTCCTTTGGACCACAGCTCCATGTGAACAAAGAAATAAGTCATTTTGCTTATTATTGTACACTTGGCACCAGCACTGTGTTAGCTATAACATAGCAGATGCTCAATAAAGTTGTTATGTTATGGTCGGACATACCAAGGCCTTCTAACTTTGGTGCTGTTGGCCCTTTAGCATTGAGCATTATAAAAATGGACACTGGAAGAGCTGGGTTAATCAGAGACATCATTGGATGTATTTTCATATGCAAAACATGTAGTGTCACAGAGAATCTTTTGAAACTGGCCCTTCCTCCCCCTCTTTTACCCTCTGTCCCTCCAAAATTCTTTTTACTGAAGAGAAGCCTTCTTTAGATTTTCTTTAAATAGCTGCAGAAGCTCAAGTCTCTTGCAAAGGTCTGGTAAGAGAAGAAATGCACAAAGATGGAGGACAAAGATGTCACTCACCAGGTAGCTCTCCTGCTCACTCTACAAATATTTCCTCCTGTTAAGGCCTTCTGGGCCTCTGAGTGTCCCTGCTTCAGTATAGAGATCTGAGGAGCAAAGAAGCCCCTTTATCTTCTTCAGGGTGAGCTTTAAATAAACTTGATTTCTTCTACTCTTGTCTCCCAAATTTTTGCTTACTATAAGCAGCAGGTAGCGTGAACATTTGAAGATGGTAACTATTCAGAGGAATGCTGAATTAGATCTATAGTTTCCATGGCAATAGAAGTGTGCTTCCATTTCTACTTACTTGCTTTCTTTTTATCCTACTTCACTCTACAAATCGAATCTTTTTAACTCCCGAGAAATGAATCAACCCTGATAAGTCATCACAGAGGCTGCAGAAGACCTACAGCAGGCATTGGGATGAAGAATTGGCTACTCACTCTCTTAATCATCCTTTTTTTAAAAAGTGCTATTCCAGAATGCTAGTGTATCTATTCTTTTGTTGAAAGGTCACAGATGATCTGATGGTTTGTTTTCTTTTCCATTCCCTGGCCTTGGGTTACTGTAAGATTTCCTCCAAAGGTTTATGATCACAATATTTTTGCTACCTTGGATAATGTGGGGCTAATGTGGAAGAGATAAATCTTACCTGAGTCACTCAAAGGCTTCTTGTTATTCCGAGTCCTTTATGAATGTTAGGTTAAGCCCTACAGCTTCCCTTCTGTCACTTATCTGCCTGTAGATCTCATTGTTCATTTCTCTGCCTAAAGAGATATGCAAAACGATGTTGCTGTTTTGTCAAAAGAGAAGCCCTTTGTCTTCTTATTTTTGAATGAGAAGAAAATGTCTTTTAAGAAGGTATGTGCTGTGTAATGATTATGTGCCTCTACCTCTTTTAATTCTTACTTTAAAAGGAAGTGACTCATAGTGTAGATAAACTGGACTTGAAAGAATGTCTGGCTTATGCAAAGCTCTTATTTACATACTATTCTCTTTCATTCATAAGGAAATAGGCACTCTGGGACTTCGGCTCTGGATTCCTCCTTTTCTGCTCCTGCTCTTGTATAGGTTGTGGCTAAATGGTCTGCCAGAGGATTTTCTGGATTTGTGACATGCAACTTTCTTTTCTTGAAAATAGAATTTCATGCCTGTAACTCTAGATGCCAGCGAGAAACTGTCAGAAGTTTCTCAAAGACTCCGCCCCTCCACTAGTATTTCCTGTCTCCTTGTCTAGGTGGAGGTTATTTTATATTTATGTTCTTCATAAGGTTTAGTAAAGCCCTGTAGTGCAGCAGTTGGGGACAAATGCTTTGAGGTCAGTCTGGGTCCCATTTCCTACTAGCCGTGTAATCTTAGACAAATCATTTAATCTCTCATTCTATTTCCTCACCCATGAAAGAGTACAGGGACTGTCACTCCAAACTGTGACACCTTGATATACAGCACCCCTGCCTTTTAACTAAAGGAACACAGAGCAGCAGATTCTACAAGGGACTGTTCTCTGATAATTCCTTTTTTGCTTAAAGTTCCACCCACCAAATAAGAAAACAGTTGCTTCTGGTCCCTTCCCTGAGTTTTCATTAACTAAATTCATATCACAGGAAGAAAGACTGGGTGAAGTGTGTCAACACACCTGGGCTGACTTTTGTGGTACACCATTGTCTTCTATTTTCCATCCCATTCAGTATTCCTAAGAGAATAATTTACAATCCATTGTTTATTCTGCCAAGCCCAGTGGACTTCATTCCAGACCATTGTGTATTTCTGTAATCTCATTGAATTCCCCTAAAAGTTATTTACTATTGCCCTAAAGATTGTCTCCATTCTACTTTCTCCCTTCCCTATAGAAAAGGGATATCTAAGTTTCTAAATCCTGTTGGGCTAGTGATTAATGACACTGTATGACTATATGTCTTCTCTGCAGCTAATTGTCTTTGTCAGTTTATTCCAACCAATCCTAAAAGGACAGAGGGGGAATTTTCCTTCACTTGCATACTTGTAAATAGCAATCATAGTAATACTTGGGTCCAAGGGCTGCAGTAATGGTGAGATGAGAGTTTATGTGAAACACATCACCTGGTATCACTCATTATTGGAGGTTATCATTAAAAAGAATTTTATTTGTAACCTCCTAGCATGCAATTTTTTTTGTTGTTTTAATTTTAAGCATCTATTTCATGCCCTAAGTCACTTCTTCTATTTGAACTATTTTGTCTCATAAATTTTCTGAAGAATTCATCTGAGTAGATGAGGAGAAGACTGTACTAGATGGGGAATATTTATTGAACACATGAAACAATGATCAGTGATAGTTGACACTTCAGTTCTAAGATCTGACTATATTCTTAAAAATGCAAATTTCTCTGTGAGACTCCTGGAGAAACAGACAGTGGTGGGGCAAGGTGTTTGTTCTATTCAAGCAGAGAGTTAAAGGAGTCCTCAGAAGCTGGGATTCCTGACCTGCCCACTGGTTTCTGAACCGGAGATGACCTCAAGCTGGGGTGATCTGAAACACTCCCACTTAGACTTGGCTGAGCTTCTAGCACAACAGCACCCAGGCAGGGCCTCAGGCAAACAATCTTCCCTTGTTTTTCCAGTCCTTGAAGTACCTCTCTTATACTCTGAGACAGTTATTAACCCATCACAGCTTGCATACTCCTTCAGGTGTAAAAGAGTGTGAAGGTGTACTCGGAGTTTTTCCTCATAGATTCTACTCTTAATTCCTTTAAACTGTCTTTTACTCTCTGAATTCTACTTTCATTCATTCATTTGTTCCCTCCATATTTTCCTCCCACTCCCAATGAACTGTTACCCAGTGGTGGGCTGAACCTTGAAGACTTGCTCTTTATGAATTAGTGGGACACGGATGGCATTTATAGCTCAGCGGTGTAGTGCCTGCCTGACAAGTGTGAGGTCTTGAATTTGATTCCTGGAACATAAAACAAAACAAAACAAAACAAAACAAAACTTAGTGACACAGTCCTTCCATCATGATTCAAACTAAAAAATCATTTTGGAAGCATGTTCTCTGTGCTAGGTTCTATACTAGAGAAATTCTGAGTGTGTGTGTGTGTGTGTGTGTGTGTGTGTGTGTGTGTGTGACAGAGAACAAGAGAGAGACTGAGAAAGATAGACAAGGAGACATAGAGATAGAAAGAGAGACAGACAGAGAGAGACAGAGAGAGATAGACAGAGACAGAGAAAGAGACAGATACAGAGAGAGAAAGGGAGAGACAGACAGACAGACAGGGAGGGAGGGAAGGAGGGAGAGAGGGAAAGAGAAGGAACAAAACAAAGTTTGTCTCTTTGGAACTGATGAGCTAGCCTCAACAGGATGTTTTTATAGGGTAACATTAGGACCCATCTACAACCCAAATTTTGCAATTTTGTCACTTTCTTAATTGCATTTGACTGTGGCTTCTATTTCACTGCAGCCATCTCCTATGTAGGCACTTCCTAGGCGTTTATGATTACACTTGACCTTGTCATCACCCAGCCCTGAAAGCTGAACTCTAGTAACTGGCTTGCTCGTCATAGCTGCCCATCCCTCCAGCTTTCTCATCCCTGTATTCCAGCCATGCATTTTCTTTGGAACTTTCATTTCCTCTTTCTTTCCTAGCATATCAGTTACTTCATCCCATCCAGTCTGGGCAGGTTAATTGCTTACCATTTCATTTTTTCTCTAGTCAATTCTAACCCATCCCTTTCACCTTCTTCTGCTGTCACAACCTTTTAGATCCTTCCCTGTGTCTATGCAAATCCTCCTTTCTCACATCAAGGTGAACGATGCTCAGAAAAAGCCACTCAACATTGTCACAACAGATTTATTTTCAATTTTAGCCATGTTTAAAAGCTGATGAGCAATCTTTCCATTGGTCTTAAGCTGTCTCTTCAGTTTCTACCACTATCTTGTTTTTAAGGTATATTTTCAGTTAAAGATTCTTTAGTTATGGAAAAATATAAACACATCAAAGTCCATACAATAGTATCATAAACTTCCACATACCTATTGTTTTTACAGGCAGCTGAGTTAGTTAGAAATATTATAGGCAGTCAGACAGGGCTGGGCTCTCAAAGGAGCCAGGGCAGAAGTTCACTTGCAGCTTTGGAAGAGACAATCACCTCTTGCTGTGGGCCAGATCTCAGGACAAAAGGCAAAACTGTTAAGTTTTCAGCACAATAAGAGAGAAAATATAAGTAAAAAGTAGCCTTTATTCCGAGGACATGGAGAGAAGCCCGTGACTATAGCCAGCCTGGTGTTCTCTGACCAGAACCTGGGGCATGGGATATTTGTATAACCTCTGACCAGAGGGGTGCTTAGGGTGGGCATAGATGACATGTGAGGAGCTGATTGGGACCTTTCTTGTGCCACTGGGAAAGAAAAAAGGAAGTTGTCATATGGGAAGGAGGGAGTGGCCTCAAGGTAAACATCCTTGATTCCACCTTCACTGCCATAATATTGTGTAATTTATTCTAGGGCAAAATCCTTTCATTCCCATCTTTTTATTGTTAGGAAAAGGGCGAAGTCTCTCTCTTGCTACTTCCTGCTGAAAGGGGGCGCCATATTGGGGTTTAGGAAGGTTGACGGGATGATGGTTGATGCCCATGTAGAAGCTGGTACCAGGTGTTTCAGCCAGGACAACTTCATCATTGGTGAATGCCCACATCTTAGACTGGAAAAACAAAGAGACAAGGTGCTATGAGGAGGAAGGCCACTATCATATTTAAGGACCCAGGGGAAATAGAAGGAAAAGTGCCTTTGATTTTAAATATGCTATTTTATCAGGACCATGGTGAGGCAGAATTCTGAAAAATAAGTGTGGGGTCAGGAGGATGAAGTTATGAGAGGTGATTATTTTTTTGTCTGAAAGGGTAAAAATTAAAAGTGTAGGTAGGCAGGGCTTGTGTCTGGTCCAGAAGTTGAGCTGAAAAGAATAAGAAGCATGAGAAATATAAAGCTTGATAACAAAACATGACTTAGCCTGAGAGCTGTGGCTGTGAGGCCTTGGTCCGATGGAAACGGATGGGCTATAGAAGATGAGATGACCACTCAGGGCGGTTAGATTCAGGGTTGGGAGGATACCGCTTAGCTTGAGTGATGTGAAATCAGGATGGCAGTCTAGCAACTTTGACTGCTGTTGGAGTTGCCAAGAAGACCAGGTAGGGGCTGCTCCACCTTGGTTGTAGTCCATGGGATGATTTTCTGTAACAGGACTTTAGTAACTGCATCAGCAGTCAGCCTGGTTGTGGGAAACAAATACAACCACATCCTAAGGATCCACAGTCCAAATATTTCTCCATTACCCTGAGGAAGTCAGGAGTCAGCATCCTACCCCCCAACAGGAAAGATCCCTGCTGTTAAGCATGCCCGCTTACTACATGACTCCCTCCTCCATTTGCTCCTAATTTAATAAATTTTACCTGAGCAATAAATCTTATTGGTTGACTACAGTTCTGTCCTACTTTATGCCCGCCTTGTAAAGTCCCATTTCTCCCCACCTTTGACCCATATAATCTCATGATTTTACTCTGTAAAAGTCCCTGGAAAAGACAGAGTCCTTGGCAACCTGCTTGGGACCCCTTCTGTCTCTCTCAGGTAGAAATTTTCTTTCTCTCAATAAATATATTATGTTCTTAACCTCCGTTGTTCCTAAAATTCCTTCTTCTATTTTAAAGAACATGAACTCGTACTGGACATAGTAGGTTGGGAGTTTCATTATCCTATATCACTTAACTTATGATCATTTTATTTCATTTGTGGTTTTTATCTCACATTCAGGTTATTTTAAAGCAAATTATAGTTCCAATTATTTTAAATACTTAATATGTTATTTGCATAGTCTGAAATAAAAGAATGTTTAAAAATTAACCACATTAGCATTATCTAAGCAAAAACAATTACCTGTCAGTAGATATACAGGTAGTTTTTACATTTCCCTGGTCTCTCTCTAACTTTTCAAGAATAAAGTCTGTTAAGTCTCTTTTAAGTGAAACATTCCCTTACTTTTCTGTTTTCTAGATTTTTATTCCCCCAATGTTGGAAAACACTGGGTGTCATGATTGCTTTTCAAAATTATCACAATACTATGCCTCTCATTTCTGCCAGCTGATCAGGATTTATGGGAGGAGCTTCTTAACTACCTGCTCTCCTATCTGTAACAGTACTGGCAACAACATCCATCATCCCTCCTTTGCTGTTTCCCAGGAAAGCTATCCTTTCTCCCTCCTAACCCTAGTTCTAACATCGTGCCCTTCTAGGGTCCCTTCCTGTTTGCCTTATTGGCATGTGCCCTCCAGTGTTTAAAAATGCTCTCTCTCCTGTGTCCTTACCCTCTCCCTGACCTTTTCATATCACCTTGACTATGAAGCTACATTAGTCAAATAACACACACTTGCCTCCAGACTTCTTTCAGTCTTGTGTCTCATTTTGGTTTCATCACTCATCTTCTTTTGAAAGCCAAGCTTCAAAACAGTTCTCTGCATTCATTTTTGACACTCTTGTAATTTCCATGTACTCCCTAACTCACTCCTGGCTTCAGTGTCTGACACTCCAAAGACACATACAATGCTTTTTAAGGTCAGTGTAATCCTTATCTGGCTAAATGCAATGGCTGTTGTATAAGTTTTTATCTACTTGATATCTTTGTAGCATTTGATGGTGTTGCTCATTCATGGTTTTTTCTTTTTTCCTTTTTTTTTTTTTTTGCCTTGTTTTGGGTGCAGGAGATTAAACCCTGGGCCTTGTGAATTTTAGACATGTGCTCTACCCCTGAGCTACATCATCAGCCTTTATTGCTTCTTGAAACATTCTCCAGCTTTAATGACTTGGTCTTTTCAGGTTTTCCTCTTAGTTATCTGATTGTAACTTCACAACTCCCTTGAAGGTTTTTTGATCTTCCTGCACCCCGAAGTTTAAGTATTTTGGCATCCACTTACCCTGGATGATCCTATCTTATGAGTCTCTAGCTCTGAAGTCTCTCTCTTGAGAAATAACCCTACGTAGCCACCTGTCTACTGGACAGACTTCCATAGCTTAAACATGATTCATGATCTTTCCACCTAAACTTCTGCGTCTTTCTGCATTATCTGACTTTGTGAATGCTGTCCTCACTGTGAGAAACTATGGCCCTGTCTTTTCTATCAAAGGGTATAAACAGGAGCGCTCGCATCCTTGACTCTCGTCCACCCTAAGCAGCCCCTCTCAAACACTCTGAAATTATGGGAAATGTCTGCTCATTTTAAATTCTGGAAACATAGCTGCAGACCAAGATGGCTTATCAATAGCCAAGGACTTTCTGTTTTCCTCACCTTTCCCTGTCCTGCTCTTTCTTTCCCTCAGCAACCCTTTGGATCTTCCCCTCAGGTCCTTTACGCTAGCTGACTTCATTAGATTGTAAGCCTTTGAATTCAGTCAATGAATTTAAAGAATAGCAGCTTCCCATGCATGAGGGTTTGAAAACCCCCACTTCCCTGCCATTTGGTGCACCTGCTACCTCTGCCCTTCTACAGAAGCAAACTTTAAACTTTGCCTTGTTGAGTTCTCTCGCTGGCTGAGTGCATTTTTTCTGGTACTGATGATTTGAGTCTGGGACTTACTTCTAACACCAGCTACCTGAATGCTCAAGTCACAAATTTAGTAATTATCCTTGACAAATCCTCTCCCAACCTGTTCTCTTTACTTCCATTTCTAACAAATCAGCAAGTAACACTAATCTCTTTTTCCCCCCTAGCACCAGGAGTTGAATCCAAGACCTTCACACTGACCTACATCCCCAGCCCATTTATTTTTTATTTTTAGACAAGGTGTTGCTAAGTTGCTAACTTTCCCAGTCTGGAGTCAAGCTTGTAATTCTCCTCAGTCTCTTCTAATCTTATTATTACTCTTTTTATGTTCCCTTCCCTGAAACTTCTTGTGTCTTAAATAAATTGCTGCAATATTGCAATAGCCTTAATGGGTCATGCCTACTATCTGCTTCCAATGCATTTCTCTCTCTCTCTCCCTCTCTCTTTTATTATCAGTACTGGGGATCGAACTCACGATGGTCCACTTGCAAGGCAGGCACTTATGCCACTGAGCTAAGCCTCCAGCCCCCCCCAATCCATTTCTCACACTGCTAACCAAGCTGTCATGTTTCTGTAGTGTATGACTTCTTTCAAGCTCTTCATTCCTCTAGGAAAATAAAGAAACAGGGTAGCAAATTATGAAGTCCTATTGATTTGGCTGATTTATGTTAACTTCTTTTTTTTTCTTTTCCCATCTCATACTCTATATTCTAATTTCTTGCATTAACAGAAACAGTCTATTTTTTGATCCCTAAACTTGTTCACAGAGTTACTTAATGAGCCTTTCAATATTCTCCTCTCTTTTTGTTTAACTTAACGTTTGCATTTCCTGTTAGTAGTCACATCTTGTAGGAAGTCTTCTGTGACCTCCAGCCTGCTAATGTCTTAGTTACTTCTCTTATTGCTGAGACAAAATACCTGACACCCAAAGTTAAAGGAGGAAAGGTTTATTTAGCTCAGTTTGTAGAGGTCTCACTTCACAATCAGCTGGCTCCCCAGCAGGGTGGCACATGGCAGAAGGGCAACAGTTTGTGGTGGTGGAAGACAGCAAAAAAATAAGAGAACTGAACAGTGTCTTTTCTGCCCTTTTTACACTGTATCTAGACTGCCAGGATTGGGGTGCTACCAAACCAATCAATGAACTGATTTAGTAATCATACAGCCAGCATCATGCACTCTAGATTTAGCCACTTCTAAAAAAGCCTAAAAATGCATGAAGCTTTGAAAGGACATCTAGATACAAACTATAACATTCCGCTCATGGTCCCCTCAAAGACTCATGTACATCCCTTTATGCAAAAATCATTTATTCCATCTCTAGAGTTGTCAAAGTCCTAACAGTTTCAGCATTGCTGAAAAGCTCAAGTTCCAAGTCTCCTCTGAGATTTAAGGTAAACTCTTAGATGTGAGACCCTGTACAAATGAAAAGAAAGTTAAACACTTCCAACATTCAATGGCACAAGATAGACATTTTCACTCCAAAAGTTACAAACAGGAGGATACAAAGGAATGGGATCAAAGCAAGCCCAAAATCCAAAATGAAAACAGCAAGTCCTGTAGTTCCATATGCAGCGTCTGAGGCAATCTGTGGCAAGTTGTGAGCCTCCAAAAGCTTGAGTGGCTCTGCTCCCATGGCACTTTTGGTGGTTGTAGCTCCCATAACTTCTCTACTGGGCCCAATCTACTCCCTCCATGTGTCCTCAGACAATCCACATTCCTGCGTGGGGTCTCCACTGCACCTTCACAGCTTCACTTATTGCCTGGCTTTTCAGGCTTTCTTAAATCTGGGTGGAAGCCTTCTTAATCTCACAACTCTTTCATTCTGCATGTGCCTAAAACCAGCATCACATAGATGATGCCAAATTCTGCTGCTGGCAGTAGTAGTAACCAGGCTTCTTTCTCTCTTTGCTGTACTGGTTGAGTCCCTGGATCATTAAGCACTCTAAATCCAATTCTGAGGAACAAATTTTCTATGCTGCCACTGTTCTGGAACATGGTGCTCTGGGACTTTTTATCACTTTTGCAGTTGTGAGGCTGTTAAGGCCTGAATCTTTCTAATTCTTGTGATGCCCTCAGCACATATTCTGCTGTTTCTCCTCAGCAGTCAACATCTCCTCTGTCCTATCTTTGTGGTCTGTGGCTCTATAGGAGTTTCCTTTCAGGCCAAATTCACAGTGTTTTAAATCATTCTGCTGGGCTTTTTGCTCTTGATTCTTAACATAAATCTGGCTACAAGTCCCCAACAATAACCATGGCACGGCCTCAACATTTGACTGCCTTGAAATTTCTTCTGCCAGATTAATTAGTCTTCTGCCCTTAATCTCATTCTCAGGCAAAGTCTCTGGACATGAGCAAAATGCAGACAAACTCTCTGCCAAGCCAAGTGGAGTCCAATAGTCAATGCAGTCTTTCTTCCCAGCAGGAACCTCCCAAGCCTGGGCTTTACCTGCTGGATTTCTATCAGCCTTCTGGTCTTCTGAGCTCTGATCAGAATCTCCTAATACAAAACAATGTAAGGCATTCCAGCTCCACTTTTTTATTTTATTATTATTATTATTTTTATTTATTTAAAGAGAAACAAAAGCATGTAAAGGATACAGATAATACAGAATTAAAAAAAAGATAAATAATAAGAAATCACTAGTTAATAAATTAAATATTGTCCTCTTAGAAATAGTTGTTCAAGTTACAAAATTAAAGCATACAAAGTAGATAGTCAAACAGTGAGAGTGTGAACAGCTATGCATGCATGAATCTCTACATGTATTTCTATCCTTTCTGTATTAAAGGGAAAAACAAAACAAATTCCTATAAAAACATGAAACCAAAAAGTCGTATAAAACCACAGTACAAGGTGATCTACAGTGATTACTGTGATGTTTCTTATTATCTTCAATAGAATGTCTATATCATCAGGCATAATTGAATATAGCAGTATAATTGAGTATAGCAGTAAATAACAATATTAGTAAAATAAAACATTGTAGACAGTATAAAACTTCAAAGGCAGGTAATAATCAAACCAGAGTGGATATTCTACTGGATCTTGTCATCTTAAGTGCAGTTGCCTATACTCTCAGAC